>CM040186.1:38770836-39278336 GCA_022606455.1 Callitettix versicolor | reverse complement strand
GTGTTTAGTTTAAGTGTAAAGTGTAGGGCTTAATGAAGACGCGAAATATGAAGGTGAGTCATTTGGGGTCTTTTTAGCAATTCTAATAGGCTACGTCAGCTACTCAGACTAGACTTCCCATTGGCGTCATTCGGAGCTTATATAAGGAGGCGGCAGGCGAAAGTTTGCTTCAGTTCGACTTCAGACTTGGAGAGAAAATAACCACGAAGATGTCAGATACGATTCTGGCAAAACTTCGAAACAATGTTTTTTCTAGAAACGGTTGTGTCGAACGGATGTATACAGGTTTTCAATGTGATTTGAATATACATACACATACACACACACACACACACACACACACACACACACACACACACACACACACACACACACACACACACACACACACACACACACACACACACACACACACACACACACACACACACACACACACACACACACACACACACACACACACACACACATATATATATATATATATATATATATATATATATAAAGCAAAAGATCCACGGTTTGAATTTTCGAAATGTTTAGCGACTTACAAATACTGACTACTCATAACCATATCTTTAAATTAATCATCTTATTTAGATGGTTTAAAGCAAATCCACGAAACTGACGAGTTTTTATGTTATTAGTTTAAGTAAAATTTTAGGTTACGTAACGTTTTTCTGTCCATACCGTCTAAGCAGTTTTTCCGATCTACGTTTTTATGAACAAACTTCAACTAGTAATTAATTTTCCTACAACTTCATATTGTACTATTTTTATAAACTATTATTACATTTTAAATACAATTTCGTGTACATATAAAATAAACACAATAATTGTACTGATTACAATTATACATAGGCCTATATTAAATTATGAAATCAGCAAACGCAAATCGAATTTCGGTAAACAAGCAGACTGATTAATGTTTGACAGAGTAGCTGTCCCGCTAAATTATTACATTTTACGGGACACTTACTTTGTAATTAACGGGAAGCGGTGATAATCAAAGCGGCATGGTATTTATGAATATTAATGAATCATTTAATGGGTTTTTGTTTAAATTAGCTGATAAACAAATCGGGTGTTTTATTTTCAATACGCTGAAATTAAAATTAGTTGACTAACGTTTTAACAAAGAGATTTTCATAACATTATCGACAATTCCTTCTATTATAAAAAAAGATATTAAATTTTTAACAAATTGTAAAAACGTTTTTGGTAGTATTTTGAACGCAGATCAAAGGGTTTTATTTATAACAAATGTTTTACAATTTCTTTTATTGAAATAAATGGTGGACAAATTTATCAAATTTTTTTTTAATTTGAAAAATAATTTAATGTAGTTTATATACCTTGAAATCCAAACAAAATCAGTTTTGCTGATACAAAATGAAAAATTATAGTCTAATATTTTATTTAGTATTTATACCTGTCAACAACGTTTGTTATTTTGTTAATTACACTCTTAGTTATGTCAATTTTTGAAGTTACTACGGGAATGGGAAGTCGTCACGGAACGCTCTACAACACCCAGAGGTACACTCTAGTAAACATTATTTTTTTAATAAAATAAAGTTTTTGAAGTGAAAACTTGTATGATCGCGGTTGAGGAAACATGGGTCAACCCAGCAATACATTTGCTTTCGCGTCACGCTTGAATCCGTAATGCATACCTCACAGCATATATTGTTCTTGTATACATCTAGACCGGAAGTGACTACTTCTAAACAACTGATTTCGCACAATAGCTTCAATATCATTTCAATTGATTTATGTTTATTGCTCTTGTTAATTTTTAAAATGTGTATTTTCTAAATTTGTGTACTTAAATTATTAATATATGACCTATACCGATTTTTGAATACCAGAATCACAAATATTATATTTATTATAAAACTTGTATTTATTATAAAAAACAGTATAACAGTCATGTGTAACTGTCAAAAGTAGCTTTATAAACTGATTAATTATTAAAGCCCTTATATAACCTAAGATACTCAAATTCGTAGTCTGTGACAGTTTCAGTTAATTTTTATGTTGTGTACCTACACACATGCGAAAATAATTTTCAAGTGTTGCCCTTTCCTGCATGCATCTAAATTTTTATAAAAATAATTAAATCGTAATAGTGAAAAAGTATACAGTCAGGCAAGCCAAAAGATGTAGTCACTTCTGTCGGCCAGTTGACGCTTTTCGGATTATCACATTATAAGAACGTTTTGGTAATTGAGGATAAAAAAACCGAAACAAACCATATGGCGGTCAGGGTTTATTGCTTTTTGCAATTTATATTGTATTTATTTTTAAAACGATTTTTTTTCATTTGGAAGACTGATTTGAGCAGTGAATATGTTACAGTAGCATATATGGTCAAATCTTTAACAAAAACGGAATAATCGATTTTGAAAATTTAATCCGATTTTCCGTTTTAGTTCGATAACTTCTGTAATTTTTAATAGGATAGTGGTGTATTTTTTTTGCTTAAGAAATATTTCTTGAAAAAAACGGCATATTTTTTTAATATAGTCAATAATCTCAAGCTATAAACAACCTACAAATTGTACACATATTATTGTTTTGCACAGACACAAAAATTACCACAAATTAATGTAAGTTCTACAAATTAATGTGTGTTCTAACACATTTAAACTTATTACGAAAAATAAAAGTTTTGGATTTGAAAACCGTGGAAACTTGTATTTTATCCTCGGCTTTGAGAAGTTTCTTCAACAGATAAATGCATTACAATATTATAGTTACAACAGTATTGCAGACTCAATTTGTTTATACACGTTGGCCACATTTAAATAAACGCCTGTAAAATTTACAGTAACCAAATTTTCCTAAAATATCGTTTAGCCTTTATTTAATCTGATTTTATTGCTCTTACATGCCCTAAACAATACTATGATTTAGAAAACGTGAAAACTTTTGTATAGTTTCTTGATAAATCAATAGATAGAGTTTAAAGTTTTATCAATAAATTACAACAGTTTCTGTGTAACTTACAGTCAGATGTTTCGAAACTTGCCATGTTTTAACACAGTAACACGTGTTTCGGTGACGTCACGCTAGCCTCGCAGTGGCAGACTAACTGCCTAGCCTCCAACTCTGCACAGGCTTCGCTCTACGCGCATGCGCAAGATTGTGCTACTAAAGTGACAAAAGATTGTTCTAATTGAAATAAATTATAAGAACTAATAGTTTTTCAAGATTATAATTATGTAACGTATGTCACTGATAATGTAAAAATAATTTTTCCACGTGAAATAAAAGTATCGGTGAAATTAAATAATTCTTCTACGCGTATTTCTTTCCCTTAAGTTCCGAATGTGTATTCAGTACAGAGTGTTCAAAAAATTATGCAGTCTTATGGAAAAATAAGTAAGAAGACGCTCTGTTCCACTGACGGATTAATGAAATTTTGTGGGGGCGGTGGGATGATTAAATTTAAAAGTGGACCGCCTAGGGGATGAGAATTTTTTAAATAATAGCTTCAAAAACTAGCACTATTAAGCTGTTTTGTGACTTGAAACACATATAAAATAAGTGTAAAAATTTACTCCGTTTTAGACAAAACAATCATTAATTTTCATAGTTTCCTAATTTTTAAAATTGTTTGCAAAACTGGCCCCATTTACGTAACTTTCCCTCTTCTGAATATACCTACTTATAATTTTTTATACTAAGCAGATCCAGTTAAACGCCACAACAGTTTTTCATCAAGTTTCGGTTAAAGTCAAAAAAGATCTTTCTTCTATTGCAGTTATCAGAGGAAGAGAAGAGAGAACCAGCATAAAGTATATAATTGATTAACCCCGTTCTCACCCTCAGTACAAGCATTACAAAGCACACAAACGTGCATACGGACAAAACTTCATGTAATTATAAAGTTGACATTGGGATAATGTGACGGGTTTCGGAACCCTCAGACGTCTCTTTGACTCTTGCGATACTTCCACTTTAAATATAGTCAGTCCGGTATTTCCGTCGGTAATCACTCTACCTTACGGAAGTGTTTAAAGATGTATCACAATATACACACAGCTCATGTTCACGCAGCTAAACGAGTGGCCTCTGTTGCGTGGATAATTTAATCCACTTACAACAGTTTATAATTAAATCTGTTCATTAATATAAATAGTTTATATTAATTCCATTGAATATAAACGTATTGGAATGAATAACTCTTATGAAAGTGTTATGCTCGTGACATCTTGCGGCAGAGTATTCAACTACAGTTAAATAGTACTGTCTATTTTCTCAAACGACTTCTCCCCCGTCCTTGCAGCGTTCGTAGCGGTAGATAGTCCAACTACTTGAACTTTAGCCTCTGATATCAAGCACGATTTTTTATAATAGTGGCTGTATTTCTAGTACGTTTATATATAACGTTAACTTATAGAATGGGGAAAAATTCTTATTTTCCCATAATGTTGCGTCACTTTCAATAAATACAATCAATGTTAATAACAAATTATTACGTAAAGAGTCCCGGTCTTTAGTAAATAGAAGCAACTAATATTTACCATTTACAGCTGATCCACTGGATAGCACGAAATGATAAAAAGCTGCGTTTAACATTATTTTAAAAAAAACATTGTACTCTTAAAATGTTTTTACATTTAATAGAAGTTTATTCTACAAAACCGCCAGGTTGGGAGGGTAGTTTTATAATTAAACCTATAAGCAGAAATCCACCCAGAGATTAAATCTTGAGCGGCTGAAAAACACAACCCTTATAAGGATAAAATGACAGGACTGAGGGTAAATGTATTCAAATACCAAAGGGCTGTCAGCCAAAAGCATTAAGGTCCTGGGCAAAGGGCAGCTCAGGAAAACCACGGGACTCATTACAGGGCACATGAATAAGATAGAAATGTAACACGGAGAAACCGTGAATATGCAGGAGAAAAGAGGAAACTGCAGGCTACATAATATTTGATAGAAGCTTTTGTCAGCAGGAGGCAAAGGTAGTTTGGCTTCCAGGATCTTGAAGACCTCCAGTAGAATGAGCTATCCAGTGGACTGCTAAAACTCCCAGAGGGCACCAGTCTGCTGAACTAGAATTAGCGGTACTAAGGGCCACCAAACTTTAACTTCAAAAATTAATCTAATCATATGTTTTTAATTTCACTTTAATTATAGACATTTTTGTGTTATTGTTAATTTTCGCAAATTCATTTGCGTTAAGTCAGCGACACAGCGGATTTCCGAAACTGTTTATCATTTTATGTTTCTCGGATGAGCACGAATCTAATTTAAAACAAGTTTTATGTAATCAAATAAACAACAAAATTATAATTTTTGTTTATAAACTTCGCATGTTGAGAAAGTTAACCGTTCAATTTGTTCTATGCTTCGGACAAGCGGAACTAACGAGTTTCACAATTTTCCGACTTATCTATTGAGTGACATAGTTAAATTAACGTCACACATTCACGCGCGCGCATGCACGAGAATATGCACAAATCCTTTGTGTATACGATATGGGATCATCAAAAAGAGAATAATAAATTGATGAATGTTTCCATGAATTATTTAAATTATTTTAGGGAATACCGAATGGTCGGTTAGCGTTCGAGGGAGGGATGGGGAGTAAATTAAATCATCAACGGACAGCATTTATCAGTGTGACACAAGTTGTAAATATTTAATACTACTCCCACCCCAACCCTTGCACGTGACAGTGCCTAAGTAAATTTATACATTACATTCGGTAAACAATTTCAGGAGCAGCTGCTCTTACAAAGGCATGTTGTAACTTGCTCAGGGCAACATTAACGGTCTGTGACCGGCTAGTGACCGGTGTGTTTTCAGCCTCTCTAAATAATTACTGGGGTAGCACTACACAAGGTGACTTACGGAGGAAACGGCTATAATGTAATTCGTATTACATTTGTTTTGGCAGACATTTTGTTTCCACAAGCATCAGCCAGATGCAATTCTCACATACTATTTTTGGTACGTATAGTTTAAAAAAGTAGGTATAGTTTCAAAATAATCAATGGAGGAATCAGAAAATAATGGAGGATCAAATGCGTAAACCTCTTCGTGAGACAAATTGTATATATATATATATATATATATATATATATATATATATATATATATGTGTGTGTGTGTGTGTGTGTGTGTGTGTGTGTGTGTGTGTGTGTGTGTGTGTGTGTGTGTGTGTGTGTGTGTGTGTGTGTGTGTGTATCACGGTTAAATTCGCAATTTTCGTCCGATTTGATTCAAATTTAGGAAACAAATAGATTTTATTATCAGCTTAGACAAGTTTGTTAGCCATCAAAATTCTATGAACAATTTAAAAAATGACGGCTATTCCAAATCTTTGAAAATTCAAGACTGTTTTTTCCATAAATGTTTTTTGAAAATCCAATTTCATAATCGTGAACAGCTTTAAAAACTGCATAAAATAGCGTTTTTGAATATTCAAAATCCGTTTAAATTAAGAAATATTTTTTGACGGTGGTCAGAGTTCATTTTAAAATTTTCGATTTAATTTGAAATTTTAAATTGCTAATATTTTAATACTGATTTTGATTGTGAAATCAGAATTGCATAAAGAGTAAGATAGAGAAAAACCTTTTGGAAATTCACTTCTATCACGTCAGCGACACAGTTGTGTGCAACGATTGCAGATTGTTCTCGTTTCCGATTGATCAATAATCGGTTTTTTTGAGAAAATGTCTGAGTTTTTTTATCGCTGAAACATGTTAAAAAATATTGTACTAAAAGAGAACAAGGAGTTACGTTTCCTAACATGATTTCTGTATCCTTTCTTGAATTTCATGCTATAAAATTTATTTCTTAGCTGTCAATATATTTTCAACATAACAAATTCACTTTGGAACCACGGATAGCATGTCCATGCACAAATTGTGGATTTATTCGTTGAACTGTGGTTAAGGAACAAGTGGTCGATAAGAATCATATAGCGTGCCGAACAGTTTTTTAAGTTTTTCCTTTCAATATATTTTAGACGCACTGACATACAGGGTGGACAAATAATCACCAACACACCGAAAAAACTGAATCACTGGTTTTTAGCGTTGAATCAATTACTGTTTGAATTCGTAAATTTAAGTTCATCTAGAGGACATTTTCTTTTTCTTGGCTATTTTAAATTATTAACATTTTTGAAGACTGTCCAATTTGAAATATGATAAATATATAATTATGTAGGCCGTGAGAGTGCGCCTGAAATAGAACAGCATCTCTGAAACACCAATATAACGCACTCCCACAACTCTATATGAAGACGGTCTTTATCACAGTATCTTGAGTAAGTTGCCAAAACAGAATTTCAATTTATATTTCACACACACACACACACACACACACACACACACACACACACACACGCACGCACGCACACACACACACACACACACACACACACACACACACACACACGCACGCGCGCACGCACTCACACACACACACACACACACACACACACACACACACACACACACACAAAACGCTAACACACACAAAACATATATCACAATTACGCACGCGTGCGCGCTTACACACACACACACACACACACACACACACACACACACACACACACACACACACACACACACACACACACACACACACACACACACACACACACACACACACACACACACACACACACACACACACACACACACACACACACACACACACACACATATGCACAAAACACGAACACACACAAAAAATATATCACAATTACGCACGCCCGCGGGCTTACACACACACACACACATACACACACACTTTTATAAATAAAACTGCCAATGCCTGTACAGCGATTCCCGTGAAAACATAATAAAAATGTGAAACACAGTAATAAATTGCAATAATTCGCTATTGTTTCTAAATCAAAATAGTTTAAAGGAAGACGCTAGATATCGTCAGGATATAGGCCTAATATTTTCAGCTGAATATTTAATTAGAAATTATAAAATCGTGCTTAGGCCGGATGGCCACAAAATGCGGTGTGGAATTGCATTTTCTACACATTTGCATAAACGGTTTTCGGGAAGGATCTAGAAGAGGGAACATATAATTTTAACAGATGAAGAAAATCCAGATTGTATATAACGTTGCAGCGGTTTTTACAAGGCGTAAAGGGGAAAATGAAAATAGTAAATGTGAACATTTTTTAACATAACCAGGCAAACTTTTTAGGATATTTTCCGCCAAAATTTGTGTTAAAATAATTTATAATATCTCATAATAATTATTTTTTGTAATTATATATAATTTTCTTCCTTTTTTCGATAACAGTAAACGTGTATTATATGAAAACGTTGTGTCGCTTTGGTCTCGTAATTTTTCCTTAGTTGAAGAACACACGTGCACGTTGTAACCGTTTATAAAAATTCAAAATTAATAAGAAAGTATATCATAAAAGTTGTTAATGTTGCTAGTTTTTAACAGCATAACCTGAAACTTCTTATAGACTAGCAGCTGTTCATTGAAATCAGCTGATCGTTACGAATTAATATAAAATAACTGATAGTTTACTATAAATATAGTAAGTAATATCTAAGCTAGTTTCACGTGTTTTTTATTTATTAAAACAAAACAAGATATCTGTAAACATATCTTCAAACTAATTATATATTCAGTAAAGATACCATTAACAAAACTTCGCTTCTGTCCGTAACTCCCTGAGTTCTGCACGTGTAGCCTACATATTTATTAGTTAATATGTTTTTTCAAGTTTTTAATTAATATATTTTGAGTCAGATTACTAACAATAAAATGAGTCGGAAATAACTAATAATAAAAACGTTTGTCGAACGTTTTTTTCACAATAGAAATAAGAAACAGAAATAGAGAGACGAAAATCGTTTTCTCGTTCGTTCCACACTTCCGTTACATTCTTCCTTGAGGCAGACTTTTTTTTTATTTACTCCTCTCGCCAAAGCTAACACTGAAAGCTTCGCTTCAATAATTTATAACATTTCATAATAATTATTTTCGTAAATATACAATTTTCAATAATTCCTCTCAAAACGTTATCAGTAGCTTATTTTATAAAATAAATCCGCCCACACTTTCTTTGTTCTCGTTGTTGCAATAAATTTTGTTTTATATTATTCTAATATTTGCGCCCTCTTAGGGGCGGATTAAGAAGTAATAAGACAACCCCTGCAGATTCTCGAGCTGCAAAACATTCAGCACATTGTGCGTTGCGGAGATAACCGTTTCCATTCCGAATTAAAACAAACAATGTAACAACCTCCTGCCACTTGAATAACCTTCGCCAGTTTTATTGTGTTGTCATGGCTTATTTAATAACTTAGGCGTACGGCTTCCGAATGTGTTTAAAAAAAAAATGTAATTTAGATGTATAAAGGCTATAAAAGTATAACACGGTTTTAAATATAGCTATAAAAGTCATTTAGCAGTACAAAATTGGAAGTATATTTACGTCTTACGAAGGCGTAAAACATTTAATAGCAAGGTGTATTGCGCAGAATTTGGATGCTTTTATTAATATTTTAACGTTTTTTAAATATTTCTTCTGTTTGTTTGTTGTGTGTGTGTGTGTGTGTGTGTGTGTGTGTGTGTGTGTGTGTGTTTTATTATCGCCATGTTGCGAATTCATCGTTTCAAAAGCTAAATATATATTAAAAAATTAATAATATATATATGTATATATGTAAAGAAAGAAAGAGAAAGGGAGAGGTAGAGTACATAAATGTACATAAATGTAAAGTAACAAAATGTATGCATTTCGTCGCAAGACTATAACGAAATTATGAACAATAAATAACTATTATTTAAAAAAAAACATAAAGAACGAACAAAATTTTTTAAAACGCTGTAAAATGACCCTTCAAAAATAACGGGAAAATAAATCAATAACAAACTAAATATATGCTAATTTAGTACATACACTATACATAAATATAGTGAAAGTTTTATCTAAACACGTCGTGTATTTTTAAAACTATCGCATTACAACAAAAACGGATTTGTGTGTGTGTGTGTGTGTGTTTTTTTTTTTGTGGTTAGTTAAGTTAGTGATGTTATTATTTTTGTTACATTTTATAAATTCATTTCGAACATGTATCAAGACAGGCGATCATTGTAACAGATAAACATATCATTTAAGCAACTCATAAAATACATAATTATCAATTTAAATTGATCAAACGGTAATTGCGTTTCGTATTTACAAAGTTTCACGGTATTGTGTACTTGTCTGAGAAAGTTAGTGCAAGTAAGGTATTAATATGCAGAACTGTAACTCGTGCAATGTGCTTCCATTTACATAACGTGACGATGACGGTACGCTACCGTTTGTGAGTTATTAGTTCAGAAGTTGCAGATGTGAGAAAGTTCGGGCTGGCGTGGAGCGGTTTGGTCAACTTAACGAACTTCCGGTACCGGAAGTCTTGCCATTATCTGATGAGTCACAGATCGGATTTCCGACCTTACAATAAGTTATTTGTTCAAGTTATTGCACAAACAATAGTAAATTATAAACTTTGTATTGTCACTGCGTTAAATTTGTCTTTATAAAAATATGTTTTTGATAATAATGTTATATACATAGAGTAGTATATTAGCGTAATTTCTATTACAAAAGCTTTTGTAACGGTAAGCTAGAACCCGGGTCCTTGAAATATATTCATGTATATATATATATATATATATATATATATATATATATATATATATATATATATATATATTGCATCACTCTTGTCATCACCTAAACAGCATAGGAACTGAGTTGCACAACCTAGTTCCGCTTACTAACACCAGAACAACCGTGCTTCTCTCCCGGGCATGAAAAGGGCCGTGGCAGGCAAAAACCTACTTTAATGCTATCAGCCAAAACTCATTCATGACTGGTTCGCAGTGCACGCGTATCTCGGGTCTGTACTATGCTAGATTAATTCACTTCTGCCCAGACAATACTAGCGGCTCATCTCATTGCATTTCCCGTGCACATCTGATTGATGCGTTCTTTTTCTAGTTTAATAATAGTATCCGACACGAACAGTTTGGCTTCTGCAGAGAGCACTCGACAACCCAACAATTATTCCGAGTTATCAACAGCTTATCAGATGATTTCAATAAACGCCTGCGCACAATAGCTGTATTCCTGGATATCAGCAAAGCGTTTGACAGGGTTTGGCACGAAGGCCTCCTGTACAAACTAGCTCATAGCCCTATTCCTTCATGCTATGTCCACTTAATTCGCTCGTACCTCGTAATCTCGGTTCCAGGTTTCCGTCGACGGTACCTTCTCTACGCCCAGACCTATTACGGCTGACGTAGCATAAGGATCAGTTCTAGGCCCGTTGGTGTACAGGTTATACACCAACGATATGCCTGTCCAAGAACCTGTGTCATTGCGGCTCTTCGCTGACGACTCCATGTTCTACTATTCATTAGCAAACCTCGAGTTTGGGGCCAGAATCGTTCAACGTCGGTTGGACTTACTTGAGCCTTGGTTTCGTAGGTGGAGAATCGCAGTGAATACAGACAAAACGGAAGCCATCGCTTTCACGACTAAACGTCCACAACCCAAAACAATACTTCATCTCAACAATTCTCCCATTTCAAGGAAACCCAAAGTCAGATATTTAGGTATCGTGCTTGACAAAAGACTGACTTTTGCTCCCCATGTCAAGCAATTGATAGGCAATGCTTCTGCAGCTCGCTGTAAGTTTTTTCCTGTTCTTGCGAACAAAAGCCCTATACCACTAAAAATCAGGCTGACCATGTATAAAATGTACATCTGCCCCATTCTAACATATGCAGCCCCGGTTTGGTACTCACTCATCTCTAACTCTCGAAGGAAGCAGCTGAAATCCTTCCAAAACCGCTCCCTTCGTTTACTGACTGACTCTCCTGGTTCGTCAGAAACGAAACTATACGTCACGGCCTTAAAACCCTCACACTCGAGGAATATGGCTTCAAACTTACCCAAAAGTTTGAAAATTACCAAAAAGTGCGAAAAAAGAAAAAAAGCATCGCGAGCAAAAGGCTCCAAACCCGTGCATCAGTCGGCAATTGTGACAGATCCCGCTCTCCCGCTATGTTACAGAAAAGGCCTCTGTATCTAGTCTACGAACCCCTATGAAGTGGCTCACGTGAAAATCACATAGTCACTCTTCTTCAAACTATGCATCCATAAAATCAAGTCCAAAACACATTTTCATTTATCACCTAGACAAGACGCAATAAAGCCACGTATATTTCATACATTGTAAATGTTCTCAACAGAACCAATATGTTACAGGGAGAGTTAATTCTCTCGCCATCGTCATCGTTGTTCGGCAGAACATCGAGCAGGACCACCCAATACACTACAATAACCCAGCAGCCTAGTAAAATTTCTTCGTAGTTACCCTTGACCTACAAACATCATTTAAAAATGTCTTTATATCCGTATACCTACTGATAGTTATACAATAAGAAGAGAAATGAACAATGACCCGTCTCAAATTGAATAACTTCTGTTATAAAAATTTAAAAATTCTCGAATTAGCGTTTTTAATTATCAAATGCTAAATTAAATTAAGAATTTTAATTTGACGGCGGTCAGGGTTTGTTTGTTATTTTCAATGCAATTTGAAAATCGAAATCGTCAATACACTTACGTTTGAAAGCTGTTTATATGGTAAAATTAGAGTTTTAAAAAGAGTGTAAGATAAAATAATATACTTCGGCAATTCACTTCTATCACGTCAGCGAGACGATTGTCATTGTCCAGCTCTTGACGACACAACAGAATAGAGTAAACGAATTAAAACCTAGGATACTTATATTCTCATTTAAGCTTATTAATAAGTGAGATATTCTCATTCTTGGATTATTTTATTAATTAAGGCTTTTGGCGAAAAACACATGAAGGCTATCATCGCCGTCCAGCAAAATATCTTACACGGAGGGGAACTAAATCTAAATATTGTTTGTACTATACTAAAAATAAAATTAACACTATAAGCACTAAAACTAGATAACATTATTAAAATATATAAACTTAATCAAAAGGGTTAATAGGAATAGAAATGTGAAAAACAAAACAATATAACAACAAAATTACGTAATTAGTTAAAAAAAGTGTACATACATTAACAATAGTCTGCTGTATACCAATACCATAGCTAAAGTAGTTCAAATATATTTATACTATGTAAAAAGTTTAGAACTCTGTGTCAATGACCGACGAATCATCCTTTAAAATTGCCTCCATAAAGGCACCCAATTCACACATTTGACGCATGCTTTTGAATCCATCACAGTCCAGAAAAAAGTGTTTTATTGTGATGATATCGCCACGAAACTGGTATGTAGGTTGGTCTCCACGTCCCATGAGAAATCCATGCGTTGGGAGACAAGTAACCACCACCTCTTCCATACGACTTACACACGTAGTGACGACACCCAAGGACGAATAGTATTTCTATATTACACTTTATTAATGAGAGGCAATGAAAGTAAGTCAAAAATGTCCTTACATCACGTCATTAGTTAGCCTTTACTCAATAATAAGAACAATTAACCTAAATATGTCAAAAGGAAAAGTTGGCAACACTGCTTCTGAAATACAAATTAAAATAAAGTAATTTTATACAGACGCTATTTGCAAATACATCTCGAAATAACTTACTTTATCCGAGAACGTGTTGCCTAATAGAAACTTCCAACAAATTGCACGGAATCATTGTCAAATAATGTCGTGATAATTATTCAGACTTTTAGGGACCGGGAAAACTTTGCAACCTGTATTCAGATAAAGTTAAACTGTAACTTTTCATTATTTGGAAACAAAAGCGTTCAGAATTTGTATATAATTGCGTTAAAGCAACAAAGCTGACACTAAACAGGGGTGCCAATACACGAGAGTGGGTAATGCAATTTTAAAGAAAACTAAACGGTGTTCACTGGCTGGCTTAGTGACATAAATTTATCCTTACATTTTCTTATCTTTCTTCTTTTGAAACGATAAACTTCTCAACGAAAAAATTAGAAACACGATTAATGTATTATAAAAATTCGTCAAGGAAGACTTGTTTGGCTTAGCGTTGTTCAATTATATCTTCAGTAATATCGAATTACGTTTACTGAATTTAATTAGTAGGTGGTGTCGGGCTATCCTCAACATTGGAGCACGCTAGAATCACAGAAAAGATCAGTGACCCAATTCTAATGATGAGGACTGATAAGATGGACAAACGACTCATGGTCTCTAGACCCTTTGATGTCACGTTAACGTTTGACGGTACAGGTCGTGTGTTGGGAAAATCTGGAGACATAGTATGGTACGCAGATTGTTTCAAGATATAGACAGGCACTGGTGCTGGGGTACGGCCTGAGACCGGGTTAAAAAAAGTTATTATTCTGGGACAGCATACAACAGTATTTCAGGCTTAAGTGATGGCTATTAATGACTGTGTTCGGGAGAACTTGAAACGGGCCTTCAAGAAGGCTTGTATTCATATTCATACCGATAGTCAGGCAGCAATAAAATCAATTGCGGGTCCTGTAATTCAGTCCAAGCTGGTCTAGGAGTGTCGGGAGAACCTTCACCGGTAACCGGGTAACTCTTTACTGGATTCCGGGGCACAAGGGGTTGATGGTAATGAGGAGACAGACTGGCTGGACTTGGATCTCCATCTGAGTTCATCGTAACTGGGCCGTTTTTAGGGATCTCTGTCGTTGGCCAGGTCTGCTATTAATAGGTGGGTTAATAAGCAACACAAGGCAAGATGGGATAACCTTCCCTAGTAAGCGTCTCAAAAGCATGGTTCCATGTGTTGTCTTAAAGGGACAGCAGACGTCTTGGGCAGAGCACAACTTATTACTGGGCACTGTGGTGTGAGGGTGTACATGAACTGGATAGGTATGTTACCAAGCTGAAACCGTGAGTAGGTTGTGCAGGAAAAGGTGGAAACTGAAGGAAATATAATCCTTGATTGTGAACCTTTTACTGGTAGGAGGCTAGGGATTTTTGGTATTTCATGACCCTAGGGATCTTCAGCAGAATGAGCTGGTCCTCGTTGTAAATGATATTTGATTTCAAAATGTAATCTTCTTGTATTTTTTGTATTTAATTTTAATTATTAACCATTAAAGAATGGTTAAAAATTTTAGTTGAATTAGTTACCATTGAAAAGGCTGCATCCAAAATATGAGTCTGGTATTTGAAATGCTTGTCTTGGCTTGTATAACGGGTAGGGATAGGGGACTGTCAGTAGGGTCACATAACCTATAAATTTAATGACTTTAAGTAAATAGTTAGAATTCACTAATGGCATCAATCTGCTAAACTAGTATTTAAGAGGTTTAGTTGCACAATAGTTGATCGCAATGTCTGGGGTTGTATTATTTCTTCCTCTAGTTTGAATCTAATCTAATCTAATATCAAATTTGAATAATATCGAAAATAGGCGATCCTTTCAGGCTCTAATTTTTTTCTCAGGTATCGTAAAAAGTGAAAGCAGTTTAGGTTTAGGTTTTCCTGTCGTTTATGCCCAATTTCAAAGATCTATTGTTATGTTAATGTATTTTTTGTAAACCTTGGTAACCTTTTTAATTAAAAAATCGATTTTTTTCAAACTTAGCTTTCAGTAATTCGATCAAATTACACTGTTAACAATAAATACAAACCAAAAATAATTGTCGCTATTTCATCAAAAAATCTAGTTTACAAGGCTATCGGCAATAATAATATGTACGATATTAGTAATAAAACGGAAATGTATAATAAAAAAATAAAAGATCTAATTCAAAATCTAATCAAAAGTGGTTGTTCCACTTTTCAATAACAATGCTGTTTAACACATTTATTTACAAATTTGCCATTATACAGTATGTAAAAAATTTGTTTTTGTTTTATTTGATTTCTAACTTTTACATTTAAAATAATCGCGGCAATTAAGTTGACTCGCTTACGTAATGGAACTGACTTTTCCAAAAAAAAGTTTCTCTTATTCTTTTTCGAAAATATGGTTCCGTCATAATTTGAAAATTTAAAATGCTAATTTATGGTGATTTTGATGGAGTATTTTCAAAATAAATGAAGCAACGATTACGATTTTCTTAATTTGAAACGTTTTGAACTAATTGTAATAAAAACACTTGTCCGAGCTACTACTAAAGTTTTAATAAAATCGGCATAAATTTGAAAACAAAATTTTAAAATTCAAAGTGCTTCTTTATGCAGTCTTTAACACTGATTACGAAAATGTGAAATCACATTTTCAAAACGATATAAGATAAGAAAAGTTGTGGATTTTTTAAGGACTTAAATGGCCGCCATTTTGAAATTTTAACGGATTCAGTCCAAAACGTAATCTAAACTTCATAATCGGCGCTCATTTCAAGGTTCCGGGTCTGGATCTCACCTCGACGGTTGTTTCAAAGCTAAAACAAATTCACTAGAAAAACTTGTTACAAATTACAGTGCTCAGCGTGAGGCGCTTTGTAGGTGTAAAAATAAAAATAAATTAATATTAAACTCAGATTATATAGTGTCGATATCTGGGAGTGATCTCGCGTGGCTCGAGGATTTACACAACAAAGGCGGAGCTAAGTGCAAGAATCTAGTGTCCAGATTACAAAAAATAAATTAATATTCCTTGCCCACGTTGCGTTATCGGAGAACATATTTTTAAAGCTATTTTATTAAGAATGTTTTTTGACTGTTCAAAAGTGGTTTAGAACACTAATTATTGAATAACTTATTTTGTTAATAAATGCGATCTATAATATGTAACTTAATATTTTGGAGAATAAAGTTTTTTTTGCAAAAAATATTGTAATAAAATTAAAAACATGTAGTTTTTGTTGAATATAGAATAGGATTTTGAATATAGAATAGGATTTGTTTCCATCTGCGGCCACAAGTCAATCATTGTAAGGATACTGGTTTAGTAAATTAAATAAATAAATACCAGGGGGCCCGTGCAAAATGTCGCACTATGAAAGTTTTAAGTAAACGCAGCCTTTTGAATAAGAGTAGTAGTTGGGGTGGGAAGCGGTAATTGGTAGAAAGGGAAAACATGTTTAAAAAGTAAATGGAAAAAAGTTCTGTTTGATAATAATCACATATTTGTGTTTCATTGTAGTATATACATTTTCAGTACAGATATAATTGTTTGTAATAGCAATTTTTACAGGGCATTACAATACCTCGTTGTAAACGATATTTGATGTATTTCATTTTCTTTAATGGATAAAGCATTTTAGATGATTTAGTAACCCTTGAAAATGCTGCACCCAAACATGTATCGGGTTTTTTCTCGTCCAATGGGCAGGGATAAGGGACAGTCAGCAGGGCCACATAACCCATAAGTTTAATGATTTTTAAGTAAATATTTCAATTGTTCTAAGCACGTTATGCAAAAAAGTGGCTTCTGTAATGGGATTGTCTATTCGTGATTAATACGTTAGCTTCGTAAAATATACAAAATATTGTCTGATTTGTGCATCCATGATGCTTTTTTGCCTGTCAGTTAAAAATGTCTTAGGTTAAAATTTCCACAAACAATACGTTTTAGCACAAAATCGTTTTTTTCTTAAGATACTTCATTTATGCCTGTACGAATAGTATGTGCTGAGAATAAGGGATGTTGACTCGAGAAATAATATGTATGATAAGGCAAAAAAAAAATGTATGGCAAAATGTCTCGTGTACTACGACACTTAAAGAGTCTTAAGACGCTTGGCAACGTCCCAGGTTAGTCAACTTAAATTATATTATCCTTTATTACAGTACTGTGAAGTGCAGCCATGTTACAGAGTGCCTGCAACGTTCCCTTCTCGTGTGAACAGCTGCGTTTAAATCAATGGATCTCTTGCCTCTAGCTCAACAAGTGTTTTTATCCGCTTTGAAACGAGCAGCTAGCATCATATATATCTGACCCAACGCGACGTTACGCCCTACTTTATACCGGCTTCTTACTTTTATCCCACCTGAGAAACATCCCTTAACAAGGGCTGCTAAACAGGTACGATTTCTTACCCACTTTATACCATACTTTATTGTGTACCGAATAAAACTTAAATGCATTATTTTTTTTTAAAATAATAATGCTTGAAAATTTCAAAAAAATTACAATTTTATTTTAAAGAATTTAAGGTTAGTTAAAACACTTGAGGAACAAATTTGATTAGAAAAAATGAGCATTTATGATGACCTATTGAGAGGGGAGCGTTAAAATTGTGTGTGTGTGTGTGTGTGTGTGTGTTTTCATGTTAACACTATAGAAGTTCGCAAATTTTGTACTATCTAATTTAAAATTGGCATGAAAAATTATTTTGGTAATAGCTTGAAACAATGTCTTACCCAGTAAAAACCGATTATATGTTTAAAAATCGTGATCATTTCAAAACTGTTTAAGAATTATATTTTTTAATCTAACACGGTTTTGCAGAATTGGTTTTAACAATTGTAACCTGCGTTAAAATCAGTACAAATAAAACATCGTAAAATTATTAATTTTGATTAAAAACGTAAAATTACACAACACCCGTCAGTATTCAGTTTTGGATCTACAAAGACATATAAAAATGATAAATGCGGTTTAACATGTTTTATGTTGGTTCTAATGGTGATATAACTTCAAAAAATAACACAATAAAATTATCATATTTTTAATAGTGTCTATTCTGGAAAGGATTTTATTAAATTTCCATCATTCTGTTTCGAAAGCAGTCGTTTTAAATAGCAATTAATGAAACCCGAAAATTACTGTTTTCCGGCTTAAGCTGAGAAAAACAGCTGATTATTTTCGGTGCTGATATGAAGTATGCGGTCTGCCATCAGTTGCGCTGGCATTTTGTTGCACATTTTAGTTGTTCGTTTGCAAACAGCTGTTTGCAATACAAGTGTCGTAACTATGGAAACGCTTAGATATTTTGTTTTTATTAGAAGACTATCTGGTACTCGGCGCACTATCTGGTAGCGTCTCGATTAACCGTCAGACCGGATGGCAGAGTAGACGGATAACACCAGTAGTGTTGGTCGTCGATAAAAATAACATAATATACTCTTATTACAGTACAGAATATTTTATTATAATTATTTTGGAATGTGTAGTAAAACTCTTTATTTTTTTACTTAACTCTAATTGTGTATTTTACAAATTTGACATTCATAAGCCTTTAATACAATAAATTAAGCGTTGTTTAGGTTAGAAATTTTATTAGTGTCAGCTGCCATAGCCTATGCTATAAATAAGTTGTGTCCAGTTACAGTGTTTTGTCTAGAAGGATACTTTTTACTGATTATTACAAATTATGTACTATGGAAGACTGTTTAAAAATGTCAGATAACAGAATTGATGTGACGGTTAAAACAGTGGCGGATAATCGAGACTCTACTGATTTTGAAACAGAAATTATTTGCCCCGGTACCGCAAATGTCTAATCATATCTGAGGGAGGTTTGAATCAAATTGAATTACAATTAAAACCGATATATATATATATATATATATATATATATATATATATATATATATATATATATATATCACTTTAACATGCTTGCTAGAATTTATGATCGATATTTTCCAATAAAATATCATTGAAAACCCCCTGCGTCTGTGAACCGAGCTGCGTGCTGCGACCTATTCATAAGAAATATTACTTTGTTCAAAACCGAAGCAAATTACAGGGTTGCCAGTTTTTTGTTTGATTTCCAGTTGTCACGAGAGATTTGCATTAAGATCACAGATCCTGCTAAACACAGGTACGTGTTTCCAGACACAAGTTTATTTGGTTCGTCAAAAAAGGGAATTTTAATTAAAAACTTATGCGGATTTCTATAGTAAACTGAAATTTTAAAAATGTAATATTTTAATTAAAAATAGATTTCTGTTATTGAAATAAAAATAAGAATCACGTATTATGTTTCTGTCCTTTTTTAATTTTAACTACGACAATTTGTTCGAGAACAAGACAAATTAACATAGTTTCTAACAACAAAAAACTGAAACGTATTGAACCTATCAGCTGTTTAATGAAGTCAGCTGATCTTTACGACTTAATATAAAACAACTGGTCTTTTAATATAACTACCAAAATTAAATTAACGATTATTTCAAGTACTTAATCGTTCAAACTTCGTTGTTTCCGTAGTATAGTGGTTATCGCGCATACCTCGCACGCGCAAGGTCCTCGGTTCGAGCCCGAAGGAAACACACACACACACACACACACACACACACATATATATATATATATATATATATATATATATAAATCATATAAATAAATGAATATATAAATATAAATATCAATATAAATATGTTCCCCGAATCACGCGTCCCGCAGAATCTAACATCAAAACCAGTCCTAAAATACGATACACGTTAAAATATAAAAATTACGGTGACGATATATTGTCATGTATTTCAGCAATTAAAAAGTTAATAGTGTCAAATATGATTTTATCGGTTCCATTAAATATTGATTATAAATCCAAATATTTTCTGATCCACTGAAATTATCCGTCATTTGACTCTTAAACATTTTTCAAACTTGAAAAATAAATAGTAATAATTCTTTTAAAATCTATGCTATTTGTCCGTTAGACTAAATTATGGCGGTAACTGCAAGTCTCGAACCCACGACCTTGAGGTGCTCACTTCAGTGACGCAGCAGACTGTGAGCGATAATACATTGGTTCTATTTCTTCCAAATTAAAAGTTCTAAAAGACGCTGTATAACGTCAGTAGTAGTTATCTGCTGAATATTCATTTTTTTTAAATATCTAGAAATTTTAAGGTCATGATCCAAGTTTTTGGCCTATCTTCATCTATCCACTTGAGCACCAAATTTCTGATCACAGCGTACGGTAGATGTGACTGCACCTCGCAGTCAAACAAACATTTATTTTTATAAATATAAGACTAGTTTGAATAATTATAATTGGCAGTCATAAATTGTTGAATCAACGTTATAATATGTATAATTCATATTTAAAGAGCTAATCTTAGCAAATTTCGATAGCGGAATCAACTCTTTTCAATTTGAGCAAAACGTTTCGGAATTTTACGGCAGTTAGAAGCATTAGCTATTTATTGTAATATACAATATATTAACATTATTGAAACGCCCGTTTAAGCAATGTTGTTTAAATGAATATTGTTACTTTTTGGAAGTTCTCTTCTATTTAAACAGCTGTGTTGCGATTGTTGTTGTGAACGAGGGTGCGATGTGAGAGAGATGAAGAGAGTACGTCATGTAATGTGAGAGAGAGGAAAAGAGATATATCAGTCAATGTGATACAGAAGTAGAGATAATATTATGTAATGTGAGACAGAAGAAGAGTGAATATCTTGTAATGTGAGACAGAAGAACAGAGAATGTCATGTAATATGAGAGAGGAAAAGAGAGAATAACATGTATTGTGAGACAGAAAGAGAGAAAATATTATGTAATATTAGAGAGAAGAAAACAGAACATCAAGTAAATGTGAGAGAGAAGAAGAGAGAATATCATGTAATGTGAGAAAAGAGTAAGAGAGAATGTCATGTAATGTGAGAGTGAAGAAGAGAGAATGCCGTGTAATGTGAGAGAAAAGAATAGAGTATATCAAGTAATGTAAGAAAAGAGAATATCATGTATCATGAGAGAAAAGAAAAGAGAATACCATATAATGTAAGAGAGAACAGAAAGTATCAT
This sequence comes from Callitettix versicolor, assembly GCA_022606455.1. Lineage (NCBI taxonomy): Eukaryota > Metazoa > Arthropoda > Insecta > Hemiptera > Cercopidae > Callitettix > Callitettix versicolor. The sequence continues at coordinate 39,256,659 of CM040186.1, read as the reverse complement.
GTAATATAAGAGAGAAGAAGAGAGAATATAATGTAATGTGAAAGAGAAAGTGAGAAAATATCATGTAATGTGAGAGAGAAGAAGAGAGAATATCACGTAATGTGTGAGAGAAGAAGAGACAGTATCATGAATCAGGCAAATACAGAATTGAAATGTAGATGAATGCCCTAACTATTGTACTGAGGCAAACTGAACCGCACAATAACAGATAATAAATCTGTCATATTTATGAGATTCGGAACAAAGATAGATTTTCAAAAATTTAATCGATATATAGATTTCTATTATCAAAGCCAACTGGGTGCAACTGTGATTAATGTTCATTTTGTTCTGACTCTGTCACAGTGCGCTACGAAATTATAAATTCGTATATGAAATCTTTGTTTCTTATAATGTGATAATGTGAAAAATACAGTGTAAATGTTTAAACGCGTTAATATTATAAAAAATACATACACTTACTGCATTAGTCCCTTATACATTTTAAAAAAATAAGAAGTTAAAAGGGGAAATAAATTCCTTATCGTAAATATGAAAACGATATCGACTTTGTATATTCTGAAAAGACGGACTCACAGAAATCCCTTCCTATTCCACATAACCTTGTCTTTTAAACGTATTAATTTTAAATTTTTTAATTAAATGTAGATTTTTAGGTTATGTTTTTTTTTTTTTTTGGGTGTTTAACGTCCGACTATTGTGCACACTTGGGTTAATGCAGACGATGGGATGATTTATAGCGTATGAAAATGCCAAGCCCTGGAAGGGAATCGAACCCGGGTCCACGGGGTGAAAGCCCAGTACGTTATCAACTAGGCCACCGAGGCGGCAGGTTAAGTTATGATAAAGGGTAAGTGACACGTAATATGAATCTGTATTTAATAAAGATTTATGTAATCGATCTCTTCTGATACCCATTATCTTTTAGCCCTGTGAAAATGGACTGTATGTGTGACTGAAAATGTGTGACTATCCATCAAAACGGAAATGTACCACTCATATTTAGGTTGGTTTTTGCCATGGGAATATATAGAGATTCACTGCACAGGAAATTGTGTGACTGAAAATGGGAAACGCTATTTATCAGAAGGGAAATGAACCATATACTTTTACGTTTGTTTTGAGACTACAAGTAAGTTATTTGTTAATGTACGAATCTCTAACGATATTAATTAGACATGTTAATTGTGCGTAAGATAAATTCACGTCACTGCAGCAATGTATAGACTCATCGATGGGCAAGTAATATAAAAAAAGATTTCAGAGCGTTAAATAAATATTAATGATTACAACAGCTATTGAAAAAATTATTATTTTTTTTTTTATACAGGAATACTAAAAGCGTCTATATTGTGTTGCCTGAAACTGAATACATTTAAACGGTTAAACAACTCACCATATGGATATTTTTTTATATACGAAGTGCTACTTTTATATCAGATTTTTGAATTACATCTAAGGCAGCCAGTATGGATTTGTAGGCACATCCCCAAACTATTATCCCTTCCACAGGAAGCACAGATTAAAAATACGTAAAGTATAGCTGTTTTAGTCCAAAAACATTTATCTGTTATAAAAAAATAATTAATTGAAAAATAAACAAATAAATAATCTGTTTGTTATAAATAAATAAGAATCACTTCACAGTGTTATTGTGAAATATGTTAGCACCCTGAAATGGTTCAGAGTTTAGGTTTTTTTATAAATTCGTTTCTCTCGTGTCAGTCACTGCTGTCTCTTTCAATTATTTTAAATTACAGTAATTTCAACCAGACATGCACTCTTGGAGAAGCAACGAAACGAATAAGGACTTAATACGAATCTATCAACAACAAAATCTGACAGAAACGCAGGACGAAGGAAAAGGATCCTGCTGACGAAGTACAATAAGGATATGTCTCTAATAGCCTGCCCTTCACTTTGTGACATGTCGAATTAATTCTTGGCAGTTTTCATTCTTAGTATGGAAATTTTTAGCGCGGTAAATTTAAGAACTAATTAAAAAAACCAAAACCGAACTCTTTCAGAATCGGTTTTAATGATTTTGCTCGAGTTTCGCTCAAATGTTCAGAAACATGTCTGTTCGTGAATTTTTGGTGATTCGGTGAAACAAAGTTTTTTAATTTCGGAAATACGACTTGCACGTATTGACGACCCCAAGGACGAACTGTACTTTTGATTACCCTCAATTTGTTACTGCTTGTAGCTGCCCATTCATTTTCCCACTGTAGATGAATTAAATGTTTTACGTGACAAAGGAAGTCAGACACGAATACACGTTGAGTGCATGGCGGAAGAAAAGTTGCTTCCTTTGCCGCATTATCCGCTACAGTGTTCCCAAATATTCCACAGTGGCCAGGAATCAAATCGATGGTCTAGCAGATGAATAAACAATGCTGCCATAATCAATTCGCGAACGAATTACGGCACGGTAAAACATCAGCATACACGTCCTATCGGCACCCCATCGAGACCCACTAAGAACCCTCAACATATCGAGGATTTTATTACATCTTAATTTTAAATCACGCACGTGAGGGCTCCACGAGAGTTTTTCGTCGAGTATTAGACCCAAGAATCGAACGGATGGAGAAGTCCGAAGCTGTATACCATTAAGATATAACGACGGAGCCTGGATCTGTCTACGGCGACTGAAAGCAATACACTGAGTTTTAGCAGCGGAGAATTTAAAGCCAGTAGTTCTCGTCCAGGTCTGCAACCTATTTATTACCAGCTGAAGGGTTCTTTCAGCTGTTGCCATGTTTCTGGTGCTTACGTAAATAGCAAAATCGTCTACAAAGAGAGAACATCTGACAGGGGACCGTACGTTAGACGTTATGCTATTGATTGCAATAGCAAACAGAGTAACACTAAGTACACTCCCCTGTGGGAACACCATTCTCTAAGTAGAAACGATCTGATAGCGTACTACCAAGACGCACCCTAAAATACCTATTACTGAGGAAGTTTTGATAAAATGCAGAATCCTGCCCTGTATACCCCATGATTTTAATGTGTTCAAAATTCCCTTCTCCAAGCCATGTCGTATGCCTTTCTAGGTCGAAAAAACAGCTACTAGTGTTTGACGCAAGAGGAACGCATTTTGTATCGCAGATTCCAAAGATACTAATTGATCCACAGAACATCGTCCTTGCCTAAAGCCGCACTGGTCTTTGCAAAGTAAATTGTTGGTTTCAAATACCAAACAAGGCGACGATTTACCATTTTTTCTACCAGCTTGCAAAGAACGCTAGTATGAGAAATCGGACGATAGCTACTTGCATCAGTTTTATCTTTACCTGGCTTAAGAATAGGAATTACTATTGCTTCCAACCAAGCGTCAGGAAAGTATGTTCATCGAATATACGATTGTATATCTCGAGGAGGGCAAGCCTACCTGACGTTGGAAGGTTTTTGATCATGGAATATACGAGGTTGTCAGGACCGGGAGCTGTGTCCTTCGTTGAAGACAGTGCAGATTCCAGCTCATGCAGAGTAAACAGCCTATTAAGAGGAGAGTCGTCAGAAGTACTGATGGTGAACGGCAATGGTTCCACTGCACTTTTGTATTTACGAAAAGCAGCGTTATACGCCGTAGAACAGGAATAACTAGAAAAGGATGATCCTAATAAATTTACAATATCGGAACACTGAGAAACTAACTCTCCATTCGGCCGTTTAAGACCCATCAACTCCGTGGATGGAACACGGCCAGATATAGAGCGCAGTTTCTTCCAGACGACAGATGTTGGTGTTGTTCTGCATATTGTTCCGACATATTGCGACCAAGATTCCTTTCTACTTTGTCTAAAAATTCTTCGAGCTTTAGCTCGAAGGATTTTGTAACGCTCAAGATTTTCATCTGTCGGGATTTTGTTGAATATCCTTAGTGCTTTTCGGCGTAAACGCAAAGCCTCCTTACAGTCCTCGTTCCACCAAGGAACAGATGGACGATGTGGGTATGCGGATGTTTTAGGAATAACATCCTCGGCTACATTTAAAATCGTATTGGTGAATTTCTTAACCACTTCGTTAATGCAGTTCATTTCAATGTCTGGTGATACAAATCTTTTGCAAATTCTTCCCAATTTGCCTTTTAAGGATCCAACGCGGCAGGCGTCGTTGCACATGAGCGAAAGTACAAAATGAAATATTAATGGGATTATGATCACTGCCATACAGATCTGGTAAAACCGACTATTCAAACTTTGTTGCCAAAGCTGGACTACAAAATGACAAATCGACAACTGTCCATCCGCCAGTAGATGCTGATAAATGAGTCGGGGAACCGTCATTTAGAAGACACAAATCTAAGTTTGACCGTATTCCTTCGATTCGTATTCCCCTTGAGTTACAGGATAAGGAACCCCATGAAGTATGGTGAGCGTTAAAATCACCTGTCAATAAAATCGGTTGTGGCAACTGAGATATTAAATCATATACTTCATGATGTTGGAAATTGTAACTAGGCGGCAAGTAAAGGCAACAGACGGTAACTTTGAATGGAACGGTAATCTGAACGGCAACAGCTTGTAAAGGAGTTATTATATTGACAGATATGGACTGGACAGAGTTGTGGTACCAATATGGCTACGCCACCTCTGGCTCTTTCCTCAGTGACGAAATCTGCTCTGAAAATAGAATAACCCTAAAATTGAAGGTGTGGATTCATGCAAGTGCGTCTCTTGAGACACATTATTAGAGGAGATGAATCTCGCACAAGAACTTTGAGATCTTCAATATGGCTTCTTATCCCATTAATATTCCACTGTATCACATTGTTCTTAATGGAAAATGCAGACATTGAAATAAAATAAATTAATATAGCAGCGGGTTCTGTTCTGTTTTGGTCACATATTAATTCAGATTTATCGGAGTCTATCGACATCAAATCACTGGTGTGATTTATGTCGGACTTACTGTGATTGATGTCCGACTCTGTAGAAATAGTAGTTTTTGAAGGAGGCACCTTGGAAGCAACTCCTTCCTTTGATTTTTTTTTCCTTCTTTGTTAGCATTTTTTCTTTTTTGACACAACTACTGGTGGGTATGTGTTTGATTTTTAAGAAAATGGGCTAGTCCAGAAGGAACGTTTTTAGACGAAGACTTTAACACTTATGACTTTGTTCTTACGCCTAGATTGGAAGAAGATGGATTTGCTTCCAGAATTACAGGCCTTGGATTCTTTGTCACAAGGGTTTTACTAGCGACTTTGAAAGGTGAGTATCCTTTCCTTTTGAAGACACTTGAGAGGAAGACATTTCAGACGATTTAGACAGCGAATCGGGAATGGAACCCGCAGAAATCAGAGTTAGCAATTGAGCTACCTGTTCCGATAATGCTTTTACCGTTTTAGTTAGCTCTTCGCAATTAGCACACGATGATTTACTAGTAGAGGTGGCAGCAGCAAACGATTTACCTTCAATTATTGATTTTGAGCTTTGAAAACCTTCCTTGCTTCTGAAAAAGATATCTTGTCCTTGGCCATGATAGAAAGAATGGCTTTCTCGTCCTTAAACTTGGGGCAGTCAAAGGAACGAGCGGGATGGTCTCCACCACAATTCGAACACTTTGGAACATTTTTGCATTGCTCACTATCATGACCATTACCACTACAATTACCGCATACCTGATCCTCCTGGCATGTGGAGCTCACGTGTCCAAAACCCTGGCATTTAAAACACCGTCTCGGGTTTGGAACGTATGGCCTTACCGAAAGGCGCTGGTACCCGGCATAGATGTGGTCCGGTACGGTAGGTTTACCAAAAGTCAAAATCAAAGAGGCAGTAGCTACTTTTTGCCCCTTCTCGTTACGAAAAATACGGCACACGTCTACAACTGATTGCTTTGCTAACTCTTGTTTAATCTCCTCTAGTTCAACATGGAGGAGATCTCTGCAAGTCACCACTCCCTTAGCAGAATTTAATGTTCTGTGGGGTTCCACAGAAACCTTGACGCTATCAAAAATGATGTCATATTTAACAGCGATAGGCTCTGCTTATCGCTATTAGTCTGAACCAGTAAGGTCCTGTTCTGCAGCTTTTTAATTGAAGCTATGGACCTGCTCTTCCAACAATTGCCTTAATTAATCAAAAAAGGGCGATACTTTAGATAAGTCCGCCCTTCCATCGATGAAAATTCAAAATTAAAACAGTGAAGCAAACTTTAAATAATCGCGGCATGCAGTTGTCTCGCTGGCGTGATGGAAGCGAATTTCCAAAAATGTATTTTTTATCTGATTTCACCATCATAATCAGCATTAAAATCTGCATACTGTGTTAGTATTTTAAATTATATTGAAAAGACGAAATGAACCCTGATCGTGGTAATATTAAATCTCTTAATTTTAACTGTTTTTGAAAATTTTAAATGCTAATTTTTGCAGTTTCTATCACTGGTTATGATTGTGAAATATATATATATATATATATATATATATATATATATATATATATATATATATATATATATATATATATATATATATATATATATATATATAAGTTTTTGACATATATATATATATATATATATATATATATATATATATATATAAACGACCCTCAGAAAATGATATAAAGGTTAAGATCAGCGCTTATTTTTAGGTCCTGGGTTTGGATGTTACCATGATGGCGGTTCCAATAGCTCACTCCCCAATGTAAATTCGATAATAAACGAATATTTACAATTAAGGGTCAAACTGAACAATAACTACGATAAAATCTGACCGCCGTCGTTATTTGTTTTCAGTAAAAAGTTTACAATTTGATTCTACTGATTATTATTTACATTTGAGGATGTACATGGTTCGTTTTTAATTGTGTATTTTCATTTATATCGATATTCTTGTAGATAAGTTAATAAGAAACGCTGTTTTAGTTGAAATAGGCACTCGGTGGTCGATGTGCTTAAGAATCGGCCAGTCTGTTGTGTCTGAACCACGTACCTTAAGGTTCTTAGTTATAGCCGCAGTTACTCCCGTTGCTTTACCCTTACTGTTAACGCTTATCCCTCGTCCTCAATAGTCTAACCGAAACAAAGTATGGGCATTAAGAAAAAAAAAGTTGCTAGTTGAAGTGCTTCATTTCTTCCTAACTGTGTCAAATTCAGGCTTGTTGTAGCATTTCGGATTACCTCAAAACAGTTTTAGATTTTAAGAATGTAAGTAATAAGAAATGCATCAACAAGAATTGTAGCTAAAATAAAATATGGAAGAATTTATTCAACACTTTGATAATTCTCCTTACAAAAATAAATATTATTTTATTAATTTCGGATACACTATAACTTATTTTAAGTTAAGACTTAAAAAAAGTTAGTGCAGTGTCTTTTGCCAAAATTATTTCTATTTGTAATATAAAATCAAAAAACGTATTATTTAAAGGACTTTAAGAGTATGATTTTCGTAATTACTCAATAATTTCTTGAAGTTTCGCCGCACTCTTACTGCACACCCTGTATAACAATAATAATTGCGTGCGTGAGTGCAATGGTGAGGTTGTATCGGCCCCGAGATGGGCAACGTATTGATTTCGTGTTATTTTTACATTTTGGCGCTGTTCCAGGCTGTCAGAATAAAATTATTTAGTTATATTTATACTTTCTCCTGCGGCTTTACCGAGGAAAGTGGAGATTGACCATTGTCTCCTTTCGTCTTCTAGGCGGTCCTTTTTGTCGCAACAAATAATGAGAGAATTTAATTAGTGATCATTGTTTTTGATCTTGAAATTAATTTTCTTTAAAATTACCACGTAACATGTTACAAAATAAAGTGAAATCTTTTAACGATTGCATTGAAATTATATAGACTTTAAAAAAGTTTCAAAATTTGTTAGTGAAAATTTCAACTTTCTTGCATTTATGAAAATCTTGACGGTCAAAAACAAACAGCTCTTAAATAAAGTACCACCTTTTCAGGCTTTAAAAAATCCGCTCATTATAAAAACTAATGAATACATAAACACTAATAAAACACATATTTTACTTAAATAGAAACTCATTCATAGTTGCACTGATAGCAAATACATAAAAACCGACGCCTTGAGCCTTTGTAAAGTAGCACTATCTATTCGATAACGCATTTCAAGTCCACCAAATGACCAAACGGATTTGCGCTGACCGGAGCGGACTATTGTTTGTAATGTGTGTGCGGCTACTGAGTGCGTAACGTTGCTGAGAAAAGTCAGCTTCAACTCTGTCTAGGTCCGTCTTGAAACTGACTCCGCTTCCCCACCACGCCTCCAAACTTATACCTTGTTTACCGTTGCTTAGGTTACGGTTTTTTTAAACACAGTACTTTCTAGAATCCGTTAGATTGGGCCTAAATATTTAGATTTAAAAGATACAAACGCGTTCTTTTAAACTGACTGAACTCCGCTTCCGGTTGCCCTTCACCATCATTCCATTCCGGTCGGGTCATCTCCGCTTGGCACTTGGGGGCCGCCCAGTCTTATATTTGGATCTACAGATGTGCAAATGTACAGTTGTGCCTTTAAATAACCTTACAAGAAACTACTTAGTTAGATCTGGAGTGATCTCCAATTTGTTTTACTTAATTTAATTTCCGTGACCAGTCCAGTGCCATAAAATATTGTTATTTAAAAATTGTCTTCGACAAAATTTAGGTGTCATTGCCAGTTAGTTGAAGAACGCGTGACAATCAATTAATTGTCAAATTTATTCAGCAAAATGTTACAACAGGTACAATACATAAGGAAATAAAAAAAGATTTCGTTTATATAAGTGTTTTGCGTATGGATTTTTTCACATCCAATACCGAAAACGGAACCCAAAATTCTAAATTAGAGCCAGAGTTTAAAAAAATTTCAAATAAATTCATTTAAAATATAAGCTTATAAACAATTATTTTGCAATAAATAGTAACAGGGATTAAGATTTTTTTAAGCGGGAATGTCCATCTCAGTTATCTAAACCATCTTCATACGAAATTTCATCTCAATTGGCCCAATAGTTAACGCATGACTGAATAGCAAACACACAAACTTTCATAATTATAATATGATCAGTTCTTTTACTGTGATTTTTTTTTAATGGATGCAACCATTTTCGATGAACCTGTACAAGAACAAAACACGAATCTCAAACCAAGTAAAACCTGGAGTCATTAAAACGCACAAAATTTTAACTCTGGCTGAAATTTCGCAAAACAAGCTCTCAAGAAAATTGTTCAATCTCGAGGGTAAAATGCGGATGTTCCCCGGTTCCAAACGACAAAAAGTTTCACCAATAAAGGGCTCCGTAACTTTGTTAATTCCAGAAATATTTAAACACAATGTGTTCTTTATGGTAAACTGCGAGACATTGTGACCCGCAGGTGTTCGCAAGATGTGGATTTAATTTTTGTTTAAATAATCCGACTTAAATGCAAAGTCACTTGAAATCAGAATTTCAAAAAGAGAATAATATTTAAAAAATACTTATAGAAAGTGGCTTCCAGTAGTAGTAGTTTGTATGTCCTGCCGCAATCGGCTTGACCCCAATTAACCCCCAATTAACCTCTTAACCTAACCCCAATTGACCCCAATTAACCCCACTTGACCCCAATTAACCCCAATTAACCTCCTAATCTAACCCCAATTAACCCCACTTAACCCCAATTAACCCCAATTAACCTCCTAATCTAACCCCACTTAACCCCACTTGACCCGCAATTAACCCCAATTATCACCCAATTAACCGATAAGATAACGCTGTCGGCACGCGTCAGAGCGGTATTTAAGCCTATCTCGTCGTCTTTACCGAAGTAGTTTTCGTTCGTCCTGACGAATGTGTTTTTGATTTTGAAGTTCTTACATTTTATACTACTATCTCATCGTCTTTTCCGAAGCAGTTTCAGTTCGTTCTGGCGGTGTACGGACGTTTTTTGTTTTTCGATTTCGACTTTTTAGAGGATCTACTTGCTCCGTTGTTTTTGGTTTCGAATTTTTTAACTTAACTCGTCTTACTTGGATTTTCTTTGTGAAAGAATTCTTTAATATTGTTAAAATGAAAACTATATTATGTTTTTTATTTTTACATGTCACAGCGCAGAGTAAAATTTACACAGCAAATAATACTTTGGATATTGTAGAATACTTACAAACATTTGGTTTTTTGGAAAAAACCAACGAGACAGTAACTGTAGCCAACTTAAGTGTACTTTCAAATGGACTTTTTGTTTTCCAAGAGTATTATAACCTTACTGTGGACGGACAACTAAATGATGAAACATTAAATTTAATGAATTCCAAACGATGCGGCGTTCGTGATGATATAATAAGTTTCTCTAGAACTAATATTACTTGGAAAAAGTCTCCTCTTAGATGGCATTATTATTACGCTAATTCTGATGTCTTGTCACTTACAGAAATCGCCTTTAAAAAATGGCAAGAATATTCTAACATTATTTTCCAACACAGTATAAATAATCCTGATATAGTGATATCCAATAAATATGGAGCTCATAGGTATCAAACAACATTTTCACGTTTTTGTCCTAATGACTTTGATGGTCAAGGCAATGTATTAGCACATGCTTACTTTCCTAAATCAGACGGCACCGCTGTTGAAATACATATGTATAATGATGAAAATTGGTGTTTAGAAAGAAATGTGAAACAATGTTTAATCGGACAAATAAGTCTACTCAAAGTTTTAGTACATGAGATTGGACATTCACTTGGATTAAAACATTCTAAGGATCGTGAAGCTATTATGTTTCCTTATTATAATAATAATGATTTAAAGTTAGGAAAAGACGATATTTTAGGCATCCAATCTATGTACGGACCACCCTCTCATGCAGCGCCTATATCAACAACAACGACTAGTACTACTTTAACTACAACTTCGACTTTTACACCGGAATTAACAACAACAACTTCGCCTAAAAGATACCTACACTACCTCTTCTTTGTAGTGTGAAAAATATTAATACGTTTTTAATTGTAAACCAACATTTATATTTATTTTATAAAAATGGGTTTGGATTCTGAAGTTAGGAGAAAATACTTACAATAGAGCACAGTATTTACCTGATTGGCTCTATTTCTTACCAGCAAACTTTAAAGCTATATCTCATATCTACCAGAGACCGTCCGGCGAAATTGTTATTTTTATAGGTTGTAAAATATATATGATTGAATTTCCTACTTTGAAACTTATCAGCGGCTATCCAAAATTATGTCATGATATTGGAATACCTAACACAGCTAATATTAACGGTGTTGTTAATACATACAATGGACGAACTTATATTTTGTACAATGAAATATACTATACAGAAATCGACGAGTGTAGGTTTCAGTGCAAAACATATGGACTCATATATGAAAAGTTTCGGGCGTGTCGCCAAGTGTAAATTCAATTTTCAAATTCAAAAACGGTTTATTGTATTTTTTTAAAAATGATACTTATTATGAATTCGATGAGTTTACACAAAAGCTGCACAGAGCAGACACGTTTGATTTTTCTATTTTTGGTGTCAACTGCGAAAAGACATCATTTACAACACTTTTGGAGCGTTTTAAGGAACTTGTGTCAAAATTAGATTCTATTTCAACGCCTTTAGAAAAATTACAAGACTTATAAAAGAATAAAAATACAACGATATCTAGGTAAGACCTATTTTAGTTGATGACTTTTGACATATGTGCAATTATTTCTTAGATTACTTACTATCAATACTTGTTAATCATTCCATATAAAACAAATGTCAAAATTCAAACTGATATAACGCTGTTCTTTGTAATTGCAAAAAATGTATTTACGTCAATCTTTGTCGGCACATTTGCGCGAGTCTGCAAAAATAATTTTTTGTAGAGTTCAATGTTTAAAGTGCAAGAACAAATAAGTTATCTGTGCTCGTGTTCTAATGATGCAATGTGATCTTATTTTCCATAATTAATACACGTGATAGATAAATGCGTATATATATATTAAGAAAAATACCAAGCTCATGTCTCTATTCTGATCCATCAGTTGCTACAGTCGCTAGTCTGCTGCTACAACGTTCTACGATAAATCTTCTTTTGTTAAAACAAGTAAGTGTTTATTTTAATTTTGAATTAAATTCGAAAAGAAATAAAAATTTTGACTGTACATTTGCATTTGCTAATTTTGTAAAAATTAAAAGTTAAAAAAAATACTTTCTTCTAACAAAAACCACCAGAGTAGTTCACCAACTTTCGTTTATTAATTTGAATTAAATAAGTTTGCTTATACAAAATCTTTTATTTTAACAGACAGAATTCACAAGTGATAATTCCGAAGGAAAACGAACCACCCGGAGTCATTCAAATTTTGGTTGACACCTTGTACAGAATACGTTTTTAAAAACACGACTTGAGGAACATTTACAATTATTCGTTAACAGGTATTTTTTATAAATACAAAGAATATATCTATACAATACTCAATTTTCAATTAACGTATATTTCATTTAATTAAGTTAATCAATTTTTTTTTATTTTTAGATCATTTTGGCGAGCTCAATCACGAAAATTATATTATTTTAGTAATTTTTGTGAAATTATAGTTAATTTTATAATTCAAAAATGGAAATGGATCCGGCTAAACTCTACTTTTTAAATTTTCTGAAAATGCCTATGATCCTATCAAAGCCACGAGTTCGGCCGCCGGTTTCGACCTCAGAAGTTCTGAGGATGCAGTCGTTCATAAGGGGACTAGACAACTAATAGAAACCGATCTGGGAGTCATTGTTCCGGAAGGATGTTACGGAAGAATAGCTCCCAGATCTGGTCTATCTTTTTACAATAGTGTTGACATGGGGGCGGGCGTAATAGACAGGGACTATAGGGGGAGTTTAAAGATTTTGTTAATTAATAACAGCGCGACAGATGATTTTATGGTTTTCAAGGGGGAAAGGATAGCGCAGTTAATTTGTGAGAAGATTGTCTATCCGGAAATTGAGGAATTGTCTCGTTGGGTTCGAAATACAAAAAGAGGGGCAGACGGTTTCGGTTCGACCGAAACCAAGATTATTAAGAAATGTTAAAATTAAGGCTCTTGATCGGATCGTAAGCAATTTTTAAGAAAAACGTAATTATGTATTAGGATTAATTTAAATAAGCATAAAACGTACTAGAATCCCGCAGGGGGGTGCAGACTAGCCGCACCTATTGAGAGGATTTAGACGTCTCTCGCGGTACCCGAGTCTAACACACACATTTACACTTGCAACACTATACTTACGACTTTAACACTGTACATTCGCATTTACATTTAGGGACGCGATGATAGCCTTAATGTGCTTCTCGCAAAAATAATATATGTAGTAAACTGGTATAAATAATAATAATAATTAATAATGATGCCTATCTTTTTAGTTAACGAAGATAAACAAACCAAAAATGGAAACCGAAAAGCAAGGGGGAAAAAATGACACAAACCGTTTAACTTTAGTATCAATATTGGAGACAATGTTACTATTAGGAGTTGATTCTTTTACACGTTGGGGGTCAACAATGAAATATTTAAAAACATTGATGGAAAAACAAAAAAATGAAGATTTTATAGCTTTATACAATACGCTTGATATAATTTTTGATTGTTTTCAGTCAGATATAGTTATGAAAGAGAAAACTAAAATAATTTATGAAGATATTGTAAAATTATTAGCATCTGTTGAAACTAGCGATTTATTAAAAGAACCTTTTCTTGTGATACAGCAAGTGCTTTAGTTAAATACATTAAAACAATAGAATTTGGTAAAAAAAGTAATAAGCGCAGGCGAAGTAACGATTCATCAGATGAATCCGATTCTGTGAGTAATTTATCGGATGACGATTTTAATAGCTTGTTTTTTACGAAACAGAAAAAACTTCAAAAGAAATCAAAAGTTACTATCAAACAATTAATTCAGTCTAATTCCGATAAAAAAAAGAAAATAATGAAATCTCCGGGAGAAACGGGAACCCACTTAATAAAAATTGAAATGACTGACATTGACGACTTGAAAAAAATTCCCGAGAAGCAATACTGGACTAAGGTTTACAAGAAGGCATATTTTGTGCTTGACGAAAATGACAGAGATGAACAAAAATTGCTCAAAAACATTAATGACATTTTATACAAAGTAGCTGATAAAATTTCAAATATAGATAATGTAGACATACAAATACAAAAAAATGAAGCAAAGAGTTCAAAATTGTTTAGCAATTTCCAATGGTAATTTTAAAAGTTATAAGTATTTAGTTAAAGTTTTTAATAGTAAAATATTTTCATTATTTTAGGATCTTACAACAAGAAAAATATGGAGTACCTCACTACCACTTGTTTTTCTAATGTTTTGATCAGTGACAATATAATAAAATATTTATTAGAAGATAATGATTTAACAAGTGCTTTTGGATTTTTATCGTTATTTCATAAAAATAATCCATTTTATATTTATAAAAAACTTTAAAATGTATAATTTATTTATAAGTTCTGTACCGGAAATGTATTCAAAAATGTTTATTGACAGAGTTACGGATAACCTTTTTTTGACAGACGATTCATCTTTTGATAATGTTCTAAACGAATATTTCATGTACTATTATTATTTACAAGAATTTGAAAAAAGTATGAAACAAAACGTAGAAATTTGTATAAATAAAATATCTATTTCTACAGCGAAAACGCAGGATTTTTCAGATTAGTTAAACACGTAGAAAGACATCACTTTTAAATTTGAATGAAGAACGTAATTATAATATATTTATTGAATTTTTAAAATTTGTTTTTGAGTGTTTAAAATTTAGAGACAGTATTAGGCTGGTAAGAAACATTTTTCAAGAAAATAAAGAATTGTTTACTAAGTTGCCTCGTTTTCTTTTAGTGTGTTTGGAGTAAAAACAGAAATATATTTTTTTAAATTATTTCAGATACATTAAAAAAATAAAATGGACAGTAGGGTTAAAAAAGAAAACTCGCACATGAAAATAATTCCGATACTCCGTCTTCAAGCAACATGAACATAGTTCCAAGTATATCAGGTGAACATTTAAAAGAAAATCCGTTAGATTAGAAAATGTCTTGGTTTCAAATGAATTTTTCGAATTGGAGAATGCTTTCAAAGGAAACCTAAAAACTTTTATTTGAAAAATAATGTTGAAAATATTAAAGATATTTGCCTGTTGTTAACACACAATAAGCCGAAAATTGAAAATGTTCTAAATATATGTTTAGATATTTACAACTCGTTTAAATTTAATCTTGTTGTCGAATGCACATATATAAAACCTATAGTTGGTGAAATGCAGGACAGATCGTTTAAAACGAAAAATTTTACAATTTTAGATCATCAAATGTAATAAGTATTTTAAATGAAATGTTTACAAAAATTTGTCATGAGGAGTCTACGTCTACAGATAAAGGTAGCGGCTGGACGTTGTATACTGTGGATAGTATTTTATTGCGTTTGAGTAAATATAAACCTTTGCGTGGAAGTTCTTTTTTACCACTACCGCCTGGTGTTCAGTTAAAGAAAGCCGTTATAAATGTTCACAATTATAACGATAATTTTGTTTTAGATGGGCGCTTTTAAGTCGGTATGTACGGAAAAAAGTGCTAGTCGCTTAAGTAGTGAATATTATGAACAAATTAATAAATTCAATTTTAACGGAATTAGTTTTCCTACTCCTCTTAAAGAAATAAATATATTTGAAAAGAATAATGATAATGTTTCCATTAACGTGTACGGGCTTGATAACGATAATAATGTATATCCTCTTAGAATATGCGAAAGTGAAAAAATTAATCACTTTGACTTATTGCTAATTACTAATAAAAGTGGGGTTAGCCATTACTGTTACATAAGTAATTTTTCCAGATTAATTGGTTCTCAGTTGAGCAAAAATACCCAAAAGAAGGTCATATGTAAACGCTGCTTTACACATTATCAAGGTCGAAATTGTGAAGATAAATTAAAAATCCACATGAATACATGTATCCCAAACAAGCCTGTAAGGGCAGTTATGCCAGAAAGTGAAAACGATTGCTCTCCTGTATTAAAATTTAAAAACTTTCAATATAGCTTTCGCGCTCCTATAGTAATATATGCAGACTTTGAGTGTCTATTGAAACCTATTAACGAAAGAATATCAACATGTACATTTTTACACGATATTCATGAACCCATGAGTTTTTGTGTCTATGTAGTAGCTGATAAGACTTCATTGTCAGAACAAATATTTGATAAATTACCAAAAGAACCATTTTTATATAGAGGTGAAAATGCAGCTAATAAATTTATGGCCTACTTAATTGACTTAAGTAATGAAATCGGAAAATTAATTCAGGACAAGAAGCCAATGCTACCCCTTACGGACGAAGAAAAACAAAAATACAAGAATACAACTTATTGTGAAATGTGCGAAAGTAAATTTACTGCATTTCACAAATCGGTACGTGATCATTGTCATTTGACAGGCCGTTTTCGTTCTGTATTATGCGTTAATTGTAACTTAAAAAGACAAAACATACAATATCTACCAATATTTATACACGGAAGTTCCAATTATGATACGCATTTTATAATTAAACAACTCGGTTGTGACTCTCAACAAATAAGTATCATTCCCAATAGCAAAGAAAAATATATTTCCTTTTCCAAAAAAACTAAAAATGGATTGACTTTAAAATTTGTGGATACATTCAAATTTTTAAATGACAGCTTAAGCTCTTTAGCCAGTCATTTGTCTTCGAGTCAGTTTTGTCATGTAAAAAAATTTTTTAACGATAATGATTTAGAATTTGTCACAAGAAAAGGCGTATATCCGTATGAGTATACAGATGCGTGGAACAAACTTGATGAAACTAAATTACCTGAAAAAAATATTTTTATAATAGTTTACTTCAGAGTGAAATATCTGGAGAGGATTATGAATTTGCTATGGAGCTTTGGAATCATTTTCATTGTCAAACTTTGGGGGAATACAGTGATTTATATTTGAAAATAGATGTGTTATTACTAAGTGACGTGTTTGAAAATTTCAGAACATTATGTATTGAGTCGTATAAATTAGATTCGGCTCACTATTTGACGTTACCAGGTTTCACTTTTGACGCCATGTTGCGTTTTACGAATGTTGAACTCGAACTTTTTACCGACTATGACAAGTATTTATTTATCGAAACAGGGGTACGAGGAGGTATAACGTCCTGTATAAAGCGATATGCAAAAGCTAATAACCCGTACCTTGAAAACGATTACAATGACAAACTACCAAATTCATATTTAATATATATTGATTGCAACAATTTATACGGTCACGCAATGTGTAATCCAATGCCAAAAAACGGGTTCGTGTGGGAAAATAAAATTAAAATGTTTGATATTTTATCTGTAGCAGATGATTCTAGTACAGGCTACATACTGGAAGTTGATATTGAATATCCGAAAGACTATCACAATTTACACAATGAACTGCCGTTTCTCCCGGAAAATAAATGTCCGCCTAATGAAAAACAAAAAAAATTACTAACAACTTTAGAATCCAAAACAAATTACATTGTTCACTATGTTAATTTAAAGCAAGCTGTTCAAAATGGTCTAATAGTACGTAAAATACACAGAGTCCTTAAATTTTATCAAGAACCTTGGCTAAAACCTTACATTTTATTTAATAATGAAAAACGAAAACAATCAAAAACTTCATTTGAAAAAGAATTTTACAAGCTACTAAATAACGCAATGTTCGGTAAAACAATAGAAAACATAAGAAAGCGTCAATCAATAGAATTAGTAAATAACGAAAAAAGATTAAACAAACTTATTTGTAAACCAACTTATCTTGAATCAATTATTTACCACGAAACACTCTGCGCAGTGCGCAGCGCTAAAGAATCTGTTTTATTTAATAAACCCATATACATAGGTTTCAGCGTTTTAGAACTCAGCAAAGCATTTATGTATGACTTCTTTTACAACGTGTTACGTAAAAATATGATATAAATAAAATTAACCTTTTGTACGTTGATACAGATGCTTACTTCTTAGAAATAATAACTGACGATTTTTATAAAGATATGATGGATGATGACTTAAAAGGATTTTTAGACACATCCGATTATCGAAAAATCACTTTTGTTATTTTGAAGAAAACAAAAAAGTGTTAGGAAAATTTAAAGACGAGTGTAACAGCCAGCCTATTACTGAATTCGTTGGCTTACGTCCAAAATTGTACAGTTTCAAATGTAAAAATAATGATAGTAATTTACATGAACGTAAAAAAGCAAAAGGTGTAACAAAATCTGTTATTAAAAATAATATATCTTTTCAAGATTACAAAAATTGTTTAGAATACCATAGCAATATAAAAAGAGAATGTAGAATATTTCGATCAACAAAACATTGTGTACAAACAGTGTCAATTAATAAACTTGCTTTAAGTGTGTTCGATGACAAAAGGTTTATTTGCGATGACGGTGTACACACAATTGCATACGGTCATCATTTATTAAATTGATGTTCATTTTTAATAGTTACATTTTAAAATGTTTTTTCTACTGTACTTAACTGTAACATAGGTTATAAGTTATGAAATTTATTGTTACCAGTTTACTCTTTATTCAAGTTTATGTATCAAATAACAGTGTAAGGAAAAAAATCTATATTTTGTAATTTATTAAATAAAATGTAATAACTTGTTTATGAAAGTAAATACATTTATGTATCATACAACAAAAATTGTAATACCTTGTTTATGAAAATAAATACATATTATTTTCTGTGTTATATTTTATTTTTTAAAAACAAATATTGTTTTCTGTGTTTTATTTATTCCTTCTTCTTTATAAAATTTACAAAATACAATAGAGGTTTTGTGAAAGAAATAGAAAAAAAGTTTTGTTATAATTTTTCTTTATTCAAAAAAAATATTACAAATACAATTAGAAATTTTTTTAAAATATTTTACGTACAATACCAGAAAGTGGTGTATATTCCACTAAAGCATCTTGAATGATGAGACAGTAGGCCGCAGTGTTTGCTGGGATATTTTCTGATGTTTCGATTTCAATACGAATATCTAAGGTACCTGTTTTTAATGTTTCATCTTCCCTCGAGCAGTCAATAATAAACAATGGTGTTTTAGCTAAATATGTTAATATGTCAATTGATGGTTTATTTTCAACATCGTTGTTAAAAGAAGATTGAAAATTTGAGTAATTATTGTAAATTATCGCTTCATTTCCATTAAAATTATCATATGGATGGTATTTTGCATTTTTGTATACCTTAACGTTCACAGTATTGCACATATCAAAGTGTCCGGCATTCCTATTTGGTACATTTTTTCTATTTGTTTGAAATCCAAAAGCTATGAATCGAGGTGATTGATCACTTGTTGTAGTTTTAACAAACCAACTGCCATTTTTTGTCTGCGGATATATTGGATATTCAAAAGAAGTCCTCGGCGAAATGGTATTTGTATAGGCATGTCCTGTTTTATGAATCTTAATAATGGTAAATTAGCATCGTCAGCAACTTGAACGTATGGAATTTTCCAAAATAATTTAGTTATATTCAAACTTATTTTACGATCTGTATGATTTATTAAAATTGAATTTAAATTTGTTGAACTTCGTAATAAAACTAATTCTTGTTTTACGCACATTATTATGTGTTTATAATCTCTTGCAAACCCAAGTAACATACTCAGAGGAATACAAAATGAAAATTTTTCTGTATTATCTAAAGGCGACATATCAATTTCCAACCGGCGTTTAATAACACATTTTCCTCGTCTTTGCGGCTAGTCAATATATTTATTATTGTTGTAGTTATACCAGCATTTTTTACTCGATCTATTTCTGTCCCACAAAGTTCATAACGTATTTCGTCAAACAGAAAAGCCATAGCATTGCTAATTAGTTGAATACTCTCGTCCTTTGTATTATCAGTTTTTTCTGCTGTAAAAGTTCCTTCTATGTACAAATAACTTTTGTGAGGTAGAGTGTATACATTTTGCTGATTAATGGGTATACGGATTTCGTCATTTTCGTTATAAGTAGTTTGCGCATACGGAAGATGAGTGTGGTATTCTAAATCACTAATCGTATCATCGAATTGAAGTTTTTCATCTATTCTCAACATATTTTTTGTTAACTGTAAAACCTAAATATTCCAAAAAAATTCGGTTTCTAGCTGTTAACAGCTTGATTGTTTGATTAAAACTGAATGATGGTGCCGAATTAATTTTATTATTGAAAATTAAAACCATATCTAAGTAGACACGCGTCTCAAATGCAGTCTAAGCGAGATGTACTCTTGTCTGAAGTTAATCAGTTGCCCCTCTTGATCCTCAAGTTGTACTGAAATGTTGTGAAGTAGACCGGTTACATTTAAAGGTAGGTATATTACTGAAGAAGGTTTTTCAACAATTTTATAACCTGGTTCTACTGTAGGATAAAACTCATGAAGAACATGACCTTCAACACCGTTGTTATACGATCCTCGTACAATATTACACGTGACACGAATAATATCCACTTTATTAATATTTACAGTATTTGGAGAAGTATGCCATTCATTTGGTTCTAATTTTTTGGGTTCAAAACCTAGTAATGAACCTATGCTATTTGGCTTGTCAAAACGAATAGCTTTTGAACAATATATTTGTGTTTTCATTGTATTATTATTTCCTTTTATATCCAAATTAACAACAGTTCTTTTATGTTTTTCATGTATCGCATCCTTTAAAAATGAAATAATATTATCTATTTCGTAAGAACCTTCGGGAAGTTGTATTTTATATTCGTCCTTATCTCCATAATAAAACATATCATTTACTCCAGTTTCGACATTAGGTATTGTATTGTAAGTCATTAAATCAATTAATCCAATTTCCCATTGATAATTAGATAAATCTATTGCTGGAAATATATCGCAAGTAAGTCTCGAGCCTCTTCCCGCTTACACATAACATATTAATTAGTTGTTATCCGATAAAAATTCTAAACATAAATGACCGCATATTGATGTATTCATTTTCTGTTTGTTTGTATAATTATAAAAAATATTTACATTTTCTGAAGTTGATTGAAAATAATTTATTATTTCGGCTGGCGGACGTAAATTTCGAAACTATCAAAGTAAAAATTTTATTGTTTTTCTTTTTATAACACACCCAATGCGTTCCTGCGCCTAGCGTACTATCCAAATTTATAACACCATTTTCATTTTTTAATATTTTTTTAGGTAAATTGTCGCGCATAAAAACACCTCTGAAATTAGGTATGTTTAAATGTTTTACATACTTTATTATTTCCATGTTTGATAATGCGTGATCAGGTAATTTTATTATTTTTTTTTTTAATTCCACTGCCTTTGTATGGTTTCAAATAGTAACCTTTACCTTTTTTAATAGATTTGTTATTTTTCTTTAAACAACGTAGAACTCGTCTAAGTGCTTTTTTAGTTTTACAAGCCTTTTTGGTTTTTCTTCTTTTTTTAGATTTATTTTTAGCCGTTTTTCCTCCTCCTAGTTTATTTTTAATTTTCATAATATTGGTAACAGCATACGCTGCCGCTCTTTCGCCTAAACTAGCGTCTGATGATATAACACGTTCCCAAGCCTTATCCGCCAATTGCTTATCAGCTTTTGCTCTTTGAGTAGAATCTGAAAATTTTGAATACGCAATATCGTGATCTTTACAAGCTTGATCTAATCTGTTGACGCCAGGATCACCTCTGTTTAACCTGTCACGTAACCTTGTTCCTGGCCCACAATATTGGTATCCTGGAATATGTAGCTCAATAGGTAATATATCTATTGCGCGATTTAAAATTTTTCCTGGCAAAGCTTTTACAGAAGTGAACAGTCCACGTCCTCGATACACACTGTTTGAATTATTTCGTTCACTATTCATTTTGAAACTGATTGTTAATACAAGGTTTATGTGCTGGTTGTGGGAACGTGTGTAATTAAATTACTAGCCCAATCCGTTTTTGACTTTTTGGGGTTGTCCCTAGTATATTCAAGATAACAGTGATAACCAATTTCTTCCGCATACATCTTAAGTATATCTGTTTTATCATCAACATATTTTTTCGTAGTCGCATCTTTCTCTTTTTCGGGTGTTTTTACATTTCTTAAAGTATAATCACCAGCATCGAATACACCATTTTTTAATGAGAGACAATTTTTGTTAATATAATCAACGGCCGACTTAAAAGCGTAAATAGTCGAATCTGTGTTCTTTTCCCCAATTGTATCATCAACATATTTTTTTGTAGCCACATCCGTATCTTTTTTCGGATTTTTTACGTTACTTAAAATTAAATTATTTGCATCTAATACACCTTCTTTCAATGATATTGTATTTTTATCGATTAAACTTAAACATTGTCTCTTAAACGTTATTAAATTTATTGCATCATTGTCTTCTAAAGGATCATTTAAATTACAAATTCTTTTCCTTTTCATATCATAATTACTGTCGGCAGTTAGTATAAAACCTATACCTGGCGGTCCTTGAACAGGTTTTCCTTGACGAGCAGCGTGTATGTGGCGTCCAAACTTGTCTACACTCATTTTAACAAAGGTAGTAAAGCTTTTTCAGATTTTAAAATTATACCTGCTTCTTGCAATTCTTCTACTATAGATATAATTTCATTATTATGACCTTTATTACCTGACGACTGCGATGCTAATAACAATCTTAAACGATCGCATAATTCATTAGGATCGTTCCAGTAAGTATAAGACGGTGTCTGTTTTTCAAGGTCTTTTAATACAATACCGCTCCCACTCCAATCCATGTGACTGCGAGGTTCGCGTGGAGGAAATAATTTTGCAATTACTTTTTTATATTTTAAACTTTTGTTTGATTTGATTTTTCCTTTCGGCATAAAATCCACTCTGTGCGCATTTGTAGATATCAAAATATCTCGATATTTAATTAAATCTTCTTCTGTGTAAATGTAATCATCAGGAATTCTCATAAATAGTAAATCATAAAGGCCTCGTGTGCCTGCGTATCTAATGTTATCAATAACTAGGTCGTTGTTAATTATATCTATTACTTTATCACCGATCATCCACTTATTGCGTTCTATACGAACTCCGTACACATTGTCAATTTTCTTAGGATACTTTATATATGTAAGAAAGTATTTTATAGCCAGTTTTCCTTTAAACGTGTTTTTATAATTGACTCTGCTTCACGTCGACCTTGAGGAGAGTTTAAATATTCTTCGACTGATTCAGGTGATTCGTAAATCTCTTCTTTTTTATTTTCATATTCCGTTTCCATTGGCTGCGGCTCAATTTCGCTGTCTGTTTCCATTTCTTGATCCTCAGAAGAAGTACTATCCTCGTCCATTTTTAAATCTGGATCTAGAGGGGTTCGTTTTACGGGAATCTCATTCTTTATAGTTTCCAAATTCTGTCTTCTTATTGAAAAATTTTCCGCGTCCATGATCGAGTCGGGCGATAGCGGTGGTCGTTTTACAGGACCGTCATCCGAAACATAATTTTTTCGTTTATCAGCTCTTCGTGGAACCGCTTTTTTAACAAACGGCTCTTCTATATCAAAATTTGAATTTTTTCTTTTTTTCTCCATTTTGTTTGTTAGTTCTTTTTCTTTTTCCTTTTCCTTTTCCTTTTGTAATTTGCTAGCTAATAATGTATTAGCATTAGATGCGGCCCACTTACTCACAGGTTTTTCGACGATTTCAGTTGGTTTCTCAACAATTTTATCGTACAATGGTTTAATTAGCGGTTCCATAATAGGTTTTATATTTTGTTCTATATGATATTCCATATCCGTAATGCCTCTTTTCAGAGCCCTGTGTTTCTCTTTTATTGTTTTCCTAAGCTCTTTTATTTCTAATACAAGTTTCTCGCGCTCATCGGGATCCGTAATTTCGTTCATCTTGAACGAAGGTACGATGTAAACTGATTAAGAATACGCTTAAAGTGATATGAACTCGTCAAATCCAATTCTATACCTTCCTCTATTTATATCACTATCTTTGTCTATTACGAGAAAACTACGAATTCGTTTTTTCCAAGCCAATGAACACATTTCTCTAAAAATTTCGTATTTCATATCAGTAGTAACATGATCATTATAAACGTGACGTAAGTTCCGCTCATCTTGTTTAAATAATATTATTAAATTAGCATTATCACGTATCAATTGTTTTGGCACATGGCTATAAGTTTGACAAAGATAAAACGTGTCTATATTATTGTGTCGACCCATAACAAAGTAATTTTTAATATTATTTTGTCGTTCACAAGCTACGTCATCAAATATCATAACAGAATTGTCTTCAACATCGTTAGGATGTATTACTTCGTCGTTTTCGGTAAATGTAAAATACCCGACATTTTTAATTTTAGAAAACACGCGATTAAGAAAGCGATATTTTGGTTGATTTATAGATTTCGAAAAAATATAAATATTTTCAAAAAACAACGCCTTAGGATGAAATAATAAATTAAACATAAGATTTGTTTTCCCACAGTTGGATGGACCGCAAATTAAACATCTAATTGAATTTGGTAAAAGCGCACCATTTTTCCTTTCTCGTATATTATCTTCTATATACAAATCGAAATTTGTAATTGAAATAGCATCCGCTTGTTTTGTTACTTTCATATCAAATCTTTTTTATTTATCCAAGTATCTCTTGATTTGTCAAATCCTAACCAACGCACTAGGAGTTTGTCGCCTTTTTTACGTATCACTTTCTCAATTAAATATATGTCACCGTATTTAGTTTTACTCAGTTCCTCGTGGTAAAAACCGCCTTTTATTATATTACCCGAATCATCTTTTAGTCTATAAGTAACTGGATCTGTTGACACTATCTCGTACACTGTATAAATCTCATTACTCCAGTTCGGCAGGTATCCTTTAGTAAACGGTTTTTTATATCTGCTTATTCTAACGTTGTCTCCTTTTTTAAACTTAACAATATGCGGAATTCGTTTTGATTTTCTGTTATTAATTATTCGTTTCAAAACCAAAAGTTCATTATTTATATTAACTTTATTCGGTGCCATACCAATTGTTCTGTGAAAAGTGTTATTGTATTTTTAACTAATTTTGGAAGTAAATCTAACCACTTATAATTACCTTGTTCGCTAAAGGCTTGCCACATTTTTCCTTTTAAAGTTCTATTTAATCTTTCAACTATGGAAGCTTTTTGTCAGAAAAAGTGGAATAGTGATTAATATTATATTTTCTTAGTAACGCCTTAACTCTGAAATTATGAAATTCGGTACCGCTGTCTGTCTGTAAATTTTTCATTGGATGCATATTAAAAACAGGTTTTAACGCTTTTTCTATTTCAAAAAGCCGATTTACGTTTTACAGGTGTAGCGATAGCAAATTTGCTAAAACAATTTATTACAACTAATATGTATTTAAAACCTTTATTAAACTTAGCATACGGTATCATTTCTACCAAGTCGGCTTGATAAAGGTCATTTAAGCCTTTTACTTCTACATAACGACGTGGAAAATTCCTGCGTGCTTGCTTGTGCAATTCCTTAGCGATATCACTTCTCGCGGTCATGTTACGATAACCTTATTCAAGAATAAACTGTATCAGAATAAGACGCAAATAAAAAGGCGATAAGCTATAACATCATAAATATATTGATTACATAAGCAATACAAAAAAAAACAAATATTATTATGCTAGTTTTATTTTAACAATTTTATTAATTTACAGTTAGGTGAAAATTTTTTTGTGTTCCACTTTGGAATGTCACTCTCTTCCCATCGGTCAATTTTCAATCTACAATGTATACAAGAAACTGAATCATTTATACCCGTATAATAAAATCCTGCCTGAACCATGTCGTCAATATTAGGATAAGATTTCGGCCAACTAGAAAATGACTCTTTCATTTTATTCTCAATATCGATAGTCGACATTTTACATTTCAAATAATGTTCATTTATTATATCTAGTCTTAAAATACCATTAATACACCGCAAAATTTCATCTTTCTTAGGCTGGAAATAACAAGTATCTTTTATCAATGCTGCTGCTGCTGGTGAGGTGATACTGTTGATGAATTTTCATTTTTTTTATTTGGCGTTAATTTGATCTAAAACTAATTTTTCCAGTTTCCACCAATCTAGTAAAACATGAGCATTAACATAAGCGCAATGATCTGTGCTATGATTAAACGTACAGGGTTTCAAATAAACTATTCCAAAATTGTTTTTTAACACATAACTTAGGACAATCGAGCTTGTCTAAATTTAGAACTTTTACATCAAACTCATTTTTTAATAAATTCAGATAAAAGTTTTCTTTTTCACTACCTTTTACATACACTGTTCCACTTATTTTTATATCTTTAAATATTTGTTTCAAATCACTGTAAGGTTTAACACCGGAGTCCCACTGAAGTCCGTGGTATTGGTTTTCAAGCCAAATTACTTGTCTCTGAAGATGACTTGCCAACTCATTAAAATCACACGGTGGTAAAAAAGTTGCAATTCATACTACTGAATCATCCATTTGATAGAATAGCTAATTCTTTGATAATGAACTCGTTCCTATGATTTTTAAAGCGATATGATCCTATATAAGCATTTATCTATCACGTATCTTATTAAGGCAAATACAGAGTCACCTTTATAGCACTTAGAGCCAGATATGAGAAATCTTATTTATTTATAAAATGCACACACATCACAGTAATACCGAATACTAGCAACTGATGGACACGAGATTGACGTAACTTATGAGCTTGGACTTAAACATGTTATCAGCCGGAAAAAAATTATTTGTTTAATGGATATCGCGCATTTATCTATCACGTGTATTAATTATGGAAAACAAGATCACCTTGCATCATTAGAACACGAGCAAGATAACTTATTTGTTAACATTGAACTCTACAAAAAAATTATATTTGCAGACTCATGCAAATGTGCCGGCAAGAATTAAACGTAAATACATTTTTTGCAATTACAAGAACAGCGTTATATCAGTTTGAATTTTTGACATTTGTTTCTCATCAGGAATGATTAACAATTATTGTTAATAGTAATCTAAAAATAATTGCACATATAACAAAGTTTTCAACTAAAATAGGTCTTACCTAGATATCGTTGTATTTTATTCTTTTATAAGTCTTGCTAATTTTCTAAAGGCGTTGAAATAGAATCTAATTTTGACACAAGTTAATCTGACCGCGTCTTATATTTCGCTGCATCCCCTCTCTAGCTTCTCTCATTTGTTGTTTAGTTTTTATGTGAGATTGACGCAATTGTTCATATCACAAAATTCTAAGAAAGGAACATATTCGCACTGCTTATTTCTATCAAAATCTCAAACAAAGGCGATATAACACATTTATCGCACCAGCTATCAGATTTTTTTATAATATTTGATAATGACTCAACACCTAAGACATAATCGTGATTAAATAAAAAGCCGGTGTTCCAAAATTCAAAATCTTTGTCGTATAAAATAATTTTGCTAAAACATTCATAACATAACCAACCTGGACTATTGTGATAAAAAATCTTCTAAATACTATTTGTTTTATCCCTGTTGAAAAGTCGACAACGTCAGGTAGATGGTTCATAACCATTAAAAAATCTAGATATGTAATATTATTGAAATCCACATAATCATAATTTGAGATATCACACTTTAAGGTCATCCAAGTTTTTTTACAAATACTTTGTAAATAATTTTTACCCACATGGTAATTCTAAATTTTTCAATATCTTCGATACTTGTAGGTTAAGTGGGGTTAGATTAGGAGGTTAATTGGGGTTAATTGGGGTCAAGTGGGGTTAATTGGGGTTAAGTGGGGTTAATTGGGGTTAGATTAGGAGGTTAATTGGGGTTAATTGGGGTCAAGTGGGGTTAATTGGGGTCAATTGGGGTTAGGTTAAGAGGTTAATTGGGGGTTAATTGGGGTCAAGCCGATTGCGGCAGGACATACAAACTACTACTACTGCTTCCGTCACGTCAATGAAACTGGAAATGATTGTTTTACTCATTAGGCTTGAGAATTGTTAACAACAATAAAATCTTACATCGATTTTTGTTCATGAACACCATAATTTACACTTTGTATAGTTAGACATATGAAAACAAACTCGCCCAATATATATACAGATTTCTATTACAACATAGAGCTGTAGCCAGCGTGTGTCACATTGCATTGATTCATTGTCTGTTGTTATTTAATGTTATTGTCCAGCCTGCAATAACAAACACACACTGCCATAACATTCATTCGGTGGCTTTATGGTGTCCGCAGGAGCCACCATTAGTGGCTTACACAAAACCAACATTATTCTTGCCAAAATATTTCCAGCATTCCGGTTACAATGTACGTATGTGATATCTTGTGTAAAAACAACTGCACAAAACTCAGTCGAACTACAGTAATTCGTTGAAAGTAATTTGTGAAAAGTTAATACTAGCGATTCGATGCCACACGGCTTATTTATAATCAGATTAAAACTAATTATTTATTACGTTTTTCTTGTTTACCCCTTGCGAAATGTAGCACTATGGAAGTTTTAGGTAAACACAGCCTTTTGAATAACAGTAGTCGTTTTGGTAAGGGCAGTAGTTGAAAGGAAGGGAAAACGTGTATAAAAATAAATCGAAAAACGATCGCTTTGAAATAATAATCACAAATTTTATGAGTCATTGTAATATATACATTTCAACACCGATAACTGTTTTTTTTTTTTAGTAGAAATGTTTACAGGGCATTACAATATCTCGTTGTAAGCGATATTTGATGTAAGAATGTAATCTTCTTCTACTATTTGTATTTCATTATCTTTAACGGATACAAACATGTTAGTTGATTTAGTTACCCTGAAAACGCTACATACAATTGTCCGTAAGTAAAGACGGCATTTGGTAAATACAATCCTGCTCTTTGAAGTGTTTGTCCCTGAGACTTGTTTATGGTGATAGCAAACGCAATTTTAATAGGTAAATGTTTTGTAGTCAATTGGAAAGGCATGCTTGATAACCTCTAACTGTATTTTGACATTTTAGTTGTACTTCGTATTTTATGTTGTCCGTATTAACAATAGATAAATGAACGATGGAAGGAGAAATCACAAATATATTTGTGTAAAAACAATGTCCAAAACATGTGTTTAGTATTCGAATGCTTGTCCCGGCTTGTACGACGGGCAGGGATAGGGGACGTCAGTAGGGCCACGTAACCTATAGGTTTAATGACTTTTAAGTAAATATTGAAATTGTTCTAATCACGTTATACAAAAAAGAGGCATTTTTAACGGGATTGTCTGCTTCTGATTAATAAGTTAGCTTCGTAAAATATACAAAATATAGTCTGATCTGTGATGCCGCGCATGCGCATCTATGATGCCGTTTTGCGTATGACAGTTAAAAGGGTGTTTTATGTTAAAATTTTCCACAAAAAGTAAGTTTTAGCGCAAAAGAATTTTGCAATGTCAGAAGTCGGTTAAAAAAAATCTTTATAAAGAAACCTCATTTATGCCTGTACGAATAGTACAGATTTTTCTCAAATCTGCTGAGAAAAATGGATGTTGATTCGAGAAATAATATGTATGATTACTCAAGGTAAAGAAAGTACATTTTTTTTTTAATTTTGATGTATCTATACGTTTTGAGGCTTTCTGGGTCAAAAAAGTGGTATTTACTTTTTTGAGTCTTTTTACGTCTTTGAGTCTTCCTGTGATAGATAAAAGTTATTACTCGATTTTAATGAAATTGTGCATGTATGTTTCTATGTTTCTTTCGTCCTTTTGAACAGCCTTCTTTGCAAAATAAAACTCATATAATAAAGTTCACTAGTGGGCCGTGCGACCTCTCGCAATCAATGCTAAAAAGAAACAATATAATATAGGCTACAATAATATTATATTCAAGCAAGAAGTTGAACAATGTTAAAGTATACGTTATATTTATATTCAATACTTGTATGACCTGTTAATAAAGCAATGTCATTCCTTATATTTAGTTCAATACATTAGGCATTACTTTGTTATATTTTCATATTTAAAACTATAACCTATAAAATTAATGACTGAATTCTTACATTGCACCTTACTGAAATATTTACAAATGAAACCTACTATAACCGGATTTTACATTACGTACCTAAACTTCAGTATTTACTAAACCGGAGTTTTTTATACAATTAACACAATTATACTTTGTACTCAAATATATTTAACTGGATAAAAGAAAGTCTGTGCATCCAATCAATCGATACGAAGATATGTCGGCCTCTGACGAATAATTATTTTACGTGGTTGCGTCTACCACACAGATGCCGACAAACCTGGCCTTAGTTAATTAGCTTTATAAGGGAGGGGGCACTCTAAAACCTTTGTTAATTGAAGCAAGTTAGTTACAAGTCCATTATGTAGATAGCGCGCAAACTTGGCTCTCAAACAAAGCTCTGTCTTCAAGCAGTTAGCTGACGTTTTGGGGCGGGTGTGTTTGTTGTAAGAAGAAGTGTTGATTGAATACTGTTGATTTATTAATATCTGATTATACGACGGCACAAAATATTAGCACACACAGAGCGTTAAGAACAGTTAACGCCCCTCATTACATTAACAAAATTTGGGGGCTATTTTGTCCCGGTTAGGTTTTATAAACGTGTATACGACCTATAATCTGCTGTATAGTTTCTGTCACATTCGTAATAGAAATGAGTTTGTCCGATAGGAGTTTATATTAGTAATGGCACGGTAAACAAACAACAATTAAAAACAAGTTTAAATGTTGCGCAAATCACAAATAACTAATACAAAGAATAAACAGCAAATTCAAACAAACTCGTTGTCATAGCAAAAATGCAACACACACTTGTAAAAAGCAGCTGGTAATTAAAAAGTGATCTCGAATTAGCTGATTATTAGCTTATATCAGCAATAAGCTGACAGAATGAATTAACATCCTATTAATTATTATACATAGAAACAAGTATATAGTATTTATACATTACTGTGATAAGGTAGGTTTAAAGGGCGTAAACAACCTTTATTCAAACTAATCATCACACATTCGCTTAAGAATTTTCCAATTAACACCTATATATTACATAGGTATAGGTGGATTTTGTGCTAATTCGTTATATATAAATAAATAAATAAATATATATATATATATATATATATATATATATATATATATTCATTCCTAATAACTGAAAAACGATCATATTTATAAAAAAACTTGAACCAAAAAAGTTTTTTTTTGTAATTTTAAATAAACTAGCATACTTGTTTTTTTTTATTTGCTTTATAAAATAACCAAGTTTCTACTAAAAGGGAATAATTTGAATACAAAAAACAATAATAATCATTAATATGAAATAGTTTAATAATGTAACGAAATATTTAATGAAAAACAAATTATCATAAAATAACAGATCTATGGACGTTACTGGTGTAGCGTTATTTGCACAATAGAATTATCGAACTAATGCACAACAAAATTTCATTCGTGATTGACAATTTTCTGTTGTTAAAAATAAAAACAAGAGATGAATTAAAAGAGTTTTATTAATTAGCTGATATTATTTAACAATCAATTACAGCTGATGTTATTGTATAAATTTGGATTTTGTTTAACATGTATCATGTTTTAGGGCTGATTGTATGTTGGATTGCTTGATGCGAGTGCACAGTCGCAAGTCTCATATTAATTATAATTAAAATTTCCTGTGTTTCCGCCCGGGATCGAACCTTGCTCATGTGAGTCGCACGTGATAACCACTTCTTCTGATTAGCTCTACAGCCCAGGGTGGACCTTGGCTTCCCTTATAATGCCACTCCAAGTTTCTCTATTTCTTGCCTTCTCCCTCCACCCGCTCACGCCCAGCGCCCGCAGATCGCCATCAACATTCTGTAGAGCCATCTTCTGCGTGGCTGTCCTACTCTTCTCTTTTCACGGATATTTCCAAACAGCAGTTTCCTCGGCATTCTATTTTCCGGAATCCTTTCTAAGTGACCCAACCACTCAATGAGGCGGACTTTAATAAAATGGGTGACACAGATAGCCTTACATAGCGTGTACAGCTCACTATTTTTGCGAATTCTCCAGCTCTCACTATATCGTACACAGGACCATATATTCTTCTTAAGATTTGGTGCTCAAAAATTTGGAGACTGATTACCATTGCAGATGTTAGCTTCCATGTTTCAGCTCCGTAAGTTAGTACAGGTCTGAACAATCTAACTTTAACAGTTTTATAAAATCTAACCTTAGTAGTTCTTGACAAAATCGATGATTTAAAAAAAACCTTAAATTTGCGAAGTATGCGCGATTTGCAGCAATTATTCTTTGGTATATTTCACTTAACATCTAATTTTGTTTTGTTTTTTAACTTTTACCCCAACTAAGTAAAACTTCTAACACGATCGAAGGTGTAACTAGTGCCTCCATCATTTAAAGTGCACATATATTTGATTTTCTTTCTTTTATATGTAGACACTTTTTTTTATTTTCAAGGTCAAGGACTTGAAGGTGACTAAGCGATCGAGTATTTCGTGTGATCAAACATACATCGTTCGCATATCTACGGACTCTACGAAGAAGTTTGATTTAAGTAAATATATGAAATTAATCGTAAATTTAATTTTGATAAGTATGTAATACTAACAGATCAATTTTTTATATTAATTTGCAACGATCAGCTGATTTCTTTAAACAGCTGATAATATAATAAGTTTCAGGTTATGTTGTAAAAAACTAGCTATGTTAATTTGGCGTCTTTTCGAACAAATTATCGTAATTAAAATAAAAAGTAAGAGAAAACATGATACATGATTTTTCTTTTTGAGTTAATAACAAAAATTGCATTTTTATTTTTTTTTTTTTTTTTTTGGAAAATGAGATATTGGAACAGCCATCATAGTAAGACCCAGATCTGGGACCTGGACATGAGACTGATCCTGACCTCTAGATCACTTTTTTTTTAAAGCCCTCATTTCGTTAGTTAATATTATTTGAAGTAGCTCATTATTTTTCTCGTGAGCAGGCGGATATGATATTTACGTACGGACGGGCCAATGGTTGTGATCAGGAAGCATCGAAGAATTTCCTAACTGACAAGAACCTAATTATCATAAATTCGCTTCTATTTTTCGAAAGCTTTCTGAGACCGGAACTCTGCACATTAAAACAGAGAACAGAGGAAGACCAGGCAAACAAGAAAAGTTGCTCTAGATGAAAATATTTTAAATTGTATCAAAGAACTACATGTAAGTAGTCGAAATCTATTGGCCAGCCGCGTAGAAGACGGCTTGAGCGAGAATTTTTCGCGCATGTAGGAGAATTCCCCTCTAGCCCCTTCCAACAGTCTAGTGACACGCATCTTCTCGTTATCATTGTGTCAGCATTTCGTAGTACCGTCACTCCGCTCACTTACATATTCAGTGGTACAAACCAAAGAATATTTTTTTACATCACTGGAATTTAAAAAAATAATTAAACAACAGTAGGAATACATAAAAAATAAAACACAATAATTTGTATACGGTATACGTTCTTCACAAAGATCTTTCGACGCCCTCAGAACTCATTCTCCAAGTTAAAACAAACAAAAACATTCCATTAAACACAGTCAGGGAACGTTCCGTTTTCCGGCCACTAATAATTTTGTTTTGTTTTTTAAACATTATAACTT
Source organism: Callitettix versicolor (assembly GCA_022606455.1). Classification (NCBI taxonomy): domain Eukaryota; kingdom Metazoa; phylum Arthropoda; class Insecta; order Hemiptera; family Cercopidae; genus Callitettix; species Callitettix versicolor. The sequence goes on along the minus strand of CM040186.1, from coordinate 39,223,009 downwards.
TAAAAACATAAAGGCTATTAAATTAAGGTTTTGTATATAAATTATTAAAATAACGTTCTATGCGCGTACCAAAAACAAAGGCACCACTTTAAATATTTTTTAAAATGTAGCCCATTTAATTGTTTAACATTATATATATATATATATATATATATATATATATATATATCAAAAATGCCTACTATTTGGTAACATTAAAAACCTCAAGGTATATTCGACACAACAAATTGACTACACAGTTAAAAATTGACTGTACCTGTTAAAATATAACATTGAAAATATTCACAAACGTCTGAAGAAAAATTTTCGATATAATTGGAAAGCTCATAAAGACTTAAATTTTTACAAAATTTTTTTTAATTATTAAGAGTTTAAAAAAAGTCTATCTATTCAGTATCTAATTATTTAGTTAGCAAAACTTAGTTATAAAAATAATTTATTATTATATAAGAGTGTTATCTTACAATAACATAAAATTAATTTATTATAAGTTTGTCTCTTGAACAAAAGTTTCCTAGAAAGTTTGTTTCATTTACTTTAACGAATTCATACTTTGCTGAAATAAGTAAACATCCAGTCAATAACAAAGACAAGTGAGCTGCCGCTTGACATTTTATCGTCTGGCAATGCTTGCAGCTGATAGGGATACAGTGACAGTCGCTACTCAGCGATATTGAACAGAAGGAGAGAGTTGTGGTGAGATAGTGGGGATTCAACCTCTCTCTCGCACATTTTCTCTGTCCCATTATTGTTCTTAGCACGATGTAGTTTTCCATGCGGCTGGCCTAGACATTCAACGGTGTGGAGAGTTCTGTTGAGCAGTTGGTGCGCCATACCACATGTATAAGGTCAGGATCTGAAAGCGCTAATTTTAAGGTTCAAGGTCTGTATCTTAACCATGATGGGCGCTCCAATAGCTCATTTTCCAATCTAAATTTGCTAAAATTTAATCTGACAACAATGCAAATTTATGGAGATGTCAACAATGAATATGGCGGTGAAATCACATTTTCAAAAAAAGAAGTATAAAAAAGTATTGTTGTATTCTTACTTCGCTTCCGTCACTTCAGCGAGATCCCGCAGGGTTGTTTTTGTTTTTAAATTCATCTATCAAGTAGATAGATGAAGAGCTGCGTGTAATGCTTATTAAATATAACGTTCGATTCGAATAACACGACCACAATGACTGTATGACGCAACGCATTGTTTCTACGATACGATTGACCGGAGAGTTACAGATACGCGCATTTGTTTGTGTATAATAGTCACGTTATGTATTCAATGCCCACACTGGGTGATATATCATCTGGTTGATTTATTTATACGAGTGCAATGTCATTCATTGGTTATACACGTCATGTAGCTATCGGATTACACGTGTCACTTAAAATTGTTTCTGCGATCGTAAATACATCAATAAAATGGCAGCTGTATGACAACATGCCACGTGGCGGTCAGGGTTCGTACTGTTTCAGGCCAACGTTTTTATTTTGCGTAATTTGTACAAAAATATTATACGGCTTTAAAACATTTCATACTGTTTCTCTTACAAATATAGTTCAGAAGCTCCTGATAAATAAAAAGAAAATCGGATCATCGGATTTTGAACAAATTTTTACAATAAATAACTGTAGTCAGTTAGTGCATGAAATTTGAAATGAAGGAGAATAGACTATGATACCAAATCGAAAAGTTAATACAAATCCGAGAGCGTTCACGGTTTTTGACATGTATCTTTGTTTTCGGCGAAAAACCTTTAAGGTTATCATATTAATTGTTTAATATAGTTTTGAAAACAAGCAAAAAAGTCAAATAAAAATTAGATACATCATAAAAACAAACAATAAATAACAATAATTATACAAAATACAATAACAACTATAAATATTTTCCTGAAACAATAAATTATAATTTTAAAAAAATTGTACACAATTTGTTGTAAAGTTGTAAAATGGCCTTACAAAAAAAATAATAACAAAGAAAACAATCATAAATTAAAATAAATAAATACCCAAATATATACAACTTCTTGCACGGCTGTAAAGATGTTCTACAACATTATTTTAATTAAATTTTATCAAACAAATCCAGAAGATGCAGGAATTTGTCAATGATGAGTTCGGTCAATGGCCGAGACACTATCTCCCAACATCGTCTGCACACAATTCCCCAAACCACATACACGCCGCCGCGTATTTTTGAAACCATTACATTCTAGAAATATACGTCTTACTGTGATGGTTTCTCTACAAAATCCGCATTGAGGCGGGTCCCCGCGTTCCATCAGAAATCCATGCGTTGACATGGAGTGACCAATGCGAAGGAGGGTAACCACAACGTCTGTACGACTTGCACGTATTGACGACCCCCAAAGACGAACAGTATTTTTTATTACCCTCAATTTGTTACAACTTGTAACTGCCCATTCATTTTCCCACTGTAGAGGAATTGACATGTACCATGTTTTTTTAGGGCTGGTTATGATGGATTTTGCGCGATGCTGACAAGTGTACATATAAAAATATAATTGTGACTACTTCTAAACAACTGATTTTGCACAACAGCTGTTGCTTCAATACCATCTTAATTGAGGGTATGTAAAAAATTCAATTTCTAAATAAAATATACAACAAAATTATTTTAAATAATATGTTTTAAAAGAAAGAAGAAAGATTAAGAAAAAATGAACAAGAAAGATTACGATGATTGGAAAATAAATTAAAACGAAAAAAATTAAATGAACGATGAAAATGTTAACAATTAATAAACTTTTTTTTTTTTTTTTTTTTTTTTTTTTTTTTTTCGGCGAAAAACCGTTTAGGTTATCATCGCCGTCACGAAGGATTAAAGTATATAAAAAAAAAATTTAATTAACCAAAATTTAACTTAAGAAAAAAACAACAACAAAAACAACAACAACAAACTATAACAGTAAAAATAAATTAAAAATTTAGATAACAGATATAGATATATTACACTTAAGAACTAAATAACAATAAATAATGAATAAAATTTAATAACAATTCGTAAAATAATGCAAAACATAACAGAAATAAAGTTTTTAAATAAAATAAATAAATAAAATAACACAAGAAATTACAAATACAATAAATTAAATTTTATTTAAAACATTCAGACGATGAAGGAAGTCTAGAACCCGGTCAACGGCCGAGGCACTATCTCCCAACATCGTCTGCAAACAGTTGCTCAGACCACACATAAAACGCACATTTTGGAAACCAACACAATCGAGTAATATATGTCTTATTGTGATGGTTTCCTCACAGAACTCGCATTTAGGTGGGTCCCCGCGTTCCATCAGAAATCCATGCGTTAACATGGAGTGACCGATGCGAAGGCGGGTGATCACCACCTCTTCTCTGCGACTTGCACGTATTGACGACCCCAAGGACGAACTGTACTTTTGATTACCCTCAATTTATTACAGCTTGTAGCTGCCCATTCATTTTCCCACTGTAGATGAATTAAATGTTTTACGTGACAAAGGAAGTCAGACACGATTACACGTTGAGTGCATGGCGGAAGAAAAGTTGCTTCCTTTGCCGCATTATCCGCTATAGTGTTTCCAGATATTCCACAGTGGCCAGGAATCCAGATAAATGATACTCTTGCACCTCGTAGTTCAAGTCTATGGACAGAACACAGAACATCTTGAACCAGAGGGTTTACCGAATACATATCCTGCATTGCCTGGAGTGCACTTTTTGAATCGGAACAAACTACGTAATGCAAACTATCGAATTCAAAAGTGATTAGAGCCTTTAAGATGGCAAAGAGTTCGGCTGTAAAGACACTACAAGTTGAGGGTAATCCATACTTATAAGTTTCGTCCAGTGAGTAAAATGCACACCCAACATTGTTATTCATCTTAGAGCCATCTGTGAAAATAAATTTAGCAGATGGATATGAACTAGTCAGTCGAAAAAACTCACATTGATACACAATGTTAGGAGTGTTGTCTTTCTGGTATGCACACAAGGAGAAATCAAAGATCGGCATATTGATTTTCCACGGAGGGACAAGACAAAAGGACCTTTCAAACATTGGGGGTAGTTCAATACGTAAGTCATCAAAAATACGGGAAGTTCTAATACCAAGAGGAGCAGTAGCATTCGGTCGAGTTTCATACTGTCGCACCAATTGATTTTTGAAAACTGTATTAAAAGCAGGGTGCCAAGGTTTAGATGATAAATTGCTTACATAAGTTAGCTGTAGTTTCTGTCTCCGTCGAAAGAGTGAAGGTTCCCCAGTCTCGGCTAGAATGCTTACAACGGGACTAGAACGGAAGGCTCCAGAGACGAGTCGTATTGCAGAGTGATGGACTGGGTCTATTTTTTTTAATACGGATGGTCGTGCAGACGAATATACAATGCTGCCATAATCAATCCGCGAACGAATCACAGCACGGTAAAACATCAGCATACAGGTCCTATCAGCGCCCCATCGAGAACCACTAAGCACCCTCAACATATCGAGAATTTTGTTACATCGTAACTTTAAATCACGCAAATGAGGGTTCCATGATAGTCTTTGGTCGAATATTAACCCCAAAAATCGAACAGATGGAATGGTCCGAATTTCTGTACCATCGAGAAATATTGAAGGAGTTCGGATCTGTCGACGGCGACTGAAGGCAATACATTGAGTTTTGGCGGCAGAAAATTTAAACCCAGTTGAATTCGTCCATTACTGCAATCTATTTACTGTAAGCTGAAGTGTTCTTTCAGCTGTGGCCAAACTTCTAGAACCAACATAAATTGCAAAGTCATCCACAAATAGAGAACAGCGAACAGGAGACCGCACATTAGTAGTTATACTATTGATAGCAACGGCAAACAAAGTCACACTAAGTACACTTTCTGCGGGACGCCATTCTCTAACCGAAAACGATCTGACAATGTAGATCCAAGGCGTACTCTGAAATATCTGTTTGAGAGAAAATTTTTAATAAAACCTAGTATATTACCTTGTATACCCCATGATTTTAATGTATTTAGTATTCCTCTTCTCCAAGCCATATCATATGCCTTCTCTAGGTCAAAGAATATTGCAACAAGTGTTTGACGTAACAGAAAGGCATTTTGGATTGCAGATTCTAATAAAACTAACTGATCGATGGAAGATCGCCCTTGCCTAAAACCACACTGGTCCTTAGAGAGTAAATTATTATTTTCTAAGTACCAAACAAGACAACGATTTACCATTTTCTCCACTAGCTTGCATAGCATAGCACTAGTAAGAGAAATAGGGCGGTAGCTGTTTGGATCAGTTTTATCTTTGCCTGGCTTAAGAATAGGAATCACTGTTGCTTCCAACCAAACATCAGGGAAAGAGTGTTCCTCAAACATACGATTGTATATCTTCAGGAGGGAAATCCTCCCCGATGTTGGAAGATTTTTAATCATGGAATATACAAGGTTATCAGGGCCTGGTGCTGAATCTGAAGAGGATGACAGTGCAGATTCCAGCTCTTCTATTGAGAAGGGCGCGTTCAAAGGAGAAACAGACGTACCAACAACGAATGGCATTGCTTCTTGAGTATTTTTGAAACGACAAAAACCATTGCTATAGGAAGTAGACGAAGAATAATCCGCAAAATATAAACCCAATGTATTAACAATATCTCGAGGATCAAAACTTATTATTCCGTTCCGTTGTTTGATGCCCATCAAGGAAGTTGATGGAGATGAACCAGAAACGGAACGGAGTTTCTTCCAAACAGTTGATACTGGTGTTGTTCTTGATATTGTGTTAATATACTGGGTCCAAGAATTTTTCTACTTTGTCTAAATATTCTACGAGCTCTAGCTCGGAGAATTTTATACCTCTCAAGATTTTCACTCGTTGGTCGTCTGTTGAACCTTCTTAGAGCTCGTCTACGTAAAAGCAAGGCATTCTTACAGTCCTCAGTCCACCAAGGAACGGGGGGACGAGATTGATGAGTCGAGGTTTGAGGAATAGTTTTATGTGCTACGTCTAAAATATTTTCAGTTAAAGTTTGTACTATTTCATTAATAGAGTTAATATCTTCAATGTCAGGTGATACAAATTGTTCTGTGAAATCCACCCATTGTGCCTTTTGTAGAATCCACCGCGGAGGGCGTTGATTCGGACGGTGGAATGTACAAAGTGAAACATTAATCGGAGTATGATCGCTGCCGTACAGATCAGACATCGCCGACCATTCGAACTTCGTTGCCAAAATTGGACTGCAAAAGGTCAAATCAATGACTGTCCAACCACCTGTAGAAGACGATAAGTGTGTTGGGGAACCATTATTTAAAAGACATAGATCTAATGTAGTCCTTATATTGTCAATTCGGTTTCCTCGTGAGTTACATGTAGTAGAGCCCCACGATGTGTGGTGAGCATTAAAATCACCCATCAATAGAAAGGGGACAGGTAACTGAATTAATAAGTTAACTAAGTCGTTGTCTTGGAAGGCATAGCTAGGTGGTAAATAAATGCAACATATGGTAAGTTTAAATGGTACAGTAGTCTGAACTGCGACAGCTTGTAAAGGAGTTACTATGTCTACAGGGACGGCATCAATAGAGTCACGAGCTAGTATGGCTACCCCACCCTTCGCTCGTTCTTCCGTTATGAAGTCGGCCCTGACAACAGAATACCCTCTTAAATTGAAAGTGTGCGATTGGTGAAGGTGCGTCTCTTGAAGGCAAATGAATAATGGAGACGTATCGCGTACAAGAAGTTTTAAATCTTCAATATGACTTTTGGCTCCGTTAATGTTCCACTGTATCACATTGTTGTAAATGGAAGGCGTTGACATTGAAAATTAATACTTTAGTTTATGATAGGATTCATATTTTCAATAGAGCATGCTTTAGATTGGTCAGAATCAACAGACACAGAGTCACAACTAATGTCAGACTCTGATGATTTTTTGTTTTGTTTACAGGAGGTTTAGTACTAGAACCTCCTTTAGAAGTTTTTTCATTTTTTTAACAAGGTTTTTCCTATAGTCGAATTTTTATTTTTAGGTCCAACATTCGGTGGACAAGTGTTTGATTTTTTTTTTAAAAAGTATTCCAGTCCTGGAGTGGTTTTTTTGTCCACAGGCTTCAACACTTGCGACGTTGTCATTCGTGGCTTGGTCACTGGAAATTTAATATCTTTTTTAAATGTAGGCTCAGGAGTTACTTTTACAGGAGAAAGCAAAGTAGGGCCTTCCTTCACAATCGGAACCGAAATTTGTGCGACATTGGACGTTAACATAGCTAACAACTGAGCAACTTGATCAGTCAAAACTTTTACAGTTTTGGTTAGCTCATCACAATTCACACAAGACATTTTTGATTGGCTGTAGCAGAAGCAAACGATTTTCCACTTATAAGAGGCTTGGAGCTTTTATGGATCTTCTTGGCTTCAGAAAAGGATACCTTATCTTTGGCCATTATGGTAAGAATGGATTTTTCTTCAAGAAACTTGGGACAGATCGAAGATCGAGCGGGATGATCACCGCCACAATTCACACATTGTGGGCTAACTTGACAACCTTCACCAGAATGACCTTGATTACCGCAATTTCCGCAAACCTCAGGCTTCGTGCACGACGAACTCATATGACCGAAGCCTTGACATTTAAAACAACGCCTTGGATTCGGAACATATGGCCTCACCGACAGCCTTTGATAACCAGCATAGATATAATCAGGTATTTTAGGTTTTCCAAATGTCAAGATCAAGGAGGTTGTGGGGATTTTTGTCCCTTTTCCATTCGCATTATCCTGCAGACATCAACTACAGCTTCTGAAGTCAACTCCGTCTTAATTTCACTTAGATCCACATGTAAAAGATCTCGGCAACTTATGACACCTTTTGCAAAATTTAAGGTTCTGTGGGGTTCTACACATACCTTGACTGTTTCAAAGAAGGAAGTCATTTTTAATAGCGACTGGGTCTGTTTGTCGCTATTTGTTTGTACAAGTAAAGTCCCGTTTTGTAGTTTTTGATAGAAACTACGGGGCCTGCCCTACCAACAATGGCTTTATTAATTAAAAACGGCGAGACTTTGGACAAATCCGCTCCTTCCGTTGCATTTTTGATGATTAAGAATCTCGGAGAAGGTAACGTAAAGTTACCATCTCCTTGAACATTTGGTTTAGTCTCTTTTGCTATTGCTGCACTAACATCACTTTCTACAGACTCGTTTGACAAGGTCAAACGATGCCTCTTTAAACTCATTTTGGCGTTTTGTTTGTTGTTCTCCATAGTTAGTTTGCCGAGCGATTCATGAATGCAGATTTTTCGAACAACTGGCACAGGGTGCACCCAAACGACCACCAGCAGCCCAGGATACTCGAACTAAAGCGAGAACCCCCAATAAAAAAAAAAAAAAAAAAAAAAAAAAAAAAAAAAAAAAAAAAAAAAAAATGAAGAAAAAAAAATGGGGGGACCTCCAGATATCCTGGAGCCGAAATACATGGTCTGTCAGCACTCCAGAATATTTTAGGAATGGGTTCCGGTACATCGTTACGGTTCCCCAAACCCAAGTACCACTGGCAGCCGCTCTCTATGTACTCACAGAATGCAACCATTTGTTTCGATAGACCCAGCTATGGGCTCCGACACCCATAACTCAACATTCATGCGCTTGCCAAGCGCCTATAGGCTGCTCGGTTCCAGAACCTGTCCCATCAGAGGTCCTCGGCAGTGCTAGGCACACATCAGGTTCCACATACTTGGTCCCGCCAAAGGAAACCAAGAAGCATCGCCACTCCCAGACGTAACGGAACAAGTACAGCAAATCCCTAAATGTATGTGTGTGTGTGTAAGGTGTTTAAATCGTAAGTGTAGTTCTGTAAGTGTTAAGTGTGTGTTAGACTCGGGTGCCGCGAGGTTCGTCTAGGTCCTCTCATTAGGTGCAGCTAGTCTGCACCCCCCTGCGGGTGTGTATGTGTTTGTGTGAGGGAGTGTGTTTGTGGATGTTGTGTGTTGTGTGTATGTTGAGTAAATGAGTGAGAGTAGAATGAGCTAGAGGTATGGTGGGGTCGCTAAGCCCATCAGCTGCTCACGTCAGCTGCCTCCGCCGGCCAATTAATAAACGAGTTATGACTGAAGGCTAATATCAACTAATTAGTAACACAAAACGAGGAATCGGGAAAAACATGATTTATATTTTTGGTTCGGTAGGTAACAGAAATTTTTACTTTTATTCATCCCCTTATCCGTATTTTTTTTAATTTTCTAATTTGTTGCGCTGACTGCAGATACGAGATTGAAAAATAAAAGACCCAAATCTAAAAAAACATATTTGCGTTACTACATAGATTTCAGGGGATTTTTAGACGTAACGAACCAACTGTTTTATTTGCATACTTAGGAACTACATTTGAGCAATATTTGATAAAATTGTTAGAGTCGATTTTGAGAAAATTCTATTTTTAAAAGTTTTTTTTAACAAAAACGGAACAATAAAGAACACTTCTTTCAAAATTTAAAACATTGCGCACACACATGCGCGCGCGCTCGTGCTGGCCGCCAGTAACTAGAGTGCTAACCCTTAAGAGAGATGCGAGCGTTCGCTGCTGGTATCATATTGCGGCAGAATGTTCAACTACAGTTAGTACTATTTTATCAAACGTTACCACCCGCTGCCATTGCAGCTTGTAGCGTTTCTAGTGGCTGATAGTGTAATTACTTGAACTTTGGCCGCTAATATAATGGTGGCTGTACTTCTATTTCGCCTATATTCAATGTTAGGCAGGCCAGGAAGTGGGCTAATTTTTGAAAGATCCTACTGTTACCTGTAAGGAAGGCCAAATGGTTTTCACTTTTTCTTTTTTAACCTAAATAAATAATTGCTTTCCACTGTATGCAATTTATATTTTCTATTAACCGCCTCTGTGGCCTAGTTGATAGCGTACTAGGCTTTCATCCCGAGGACCCGGGTTCGATTCCCGGCTAGGGCTTGGCATTTTCATACGCTATAAATCATCCCATCGTCTGCATTAGCCCAAGTGTGCACAATAGTCGGACGTTAAACACAATATATATATATATATTTCCTATTGTCAGAAAATAAAAAAGTAAAAACTTTTTCAAGTACTATTTCAAGTGTACTTTTAATCAAACAAGCTACAAGCACTTACAGGTCCGCTAGCTTGTAGCTGCTTAGAAACAAACCAACCGCAAATTAAATTAACTGCTGCTCGAACGGTTTTCAAAACAGGCTTGTCGAGGTCAATAAAACTTTGTTATTTCTCCAGCTGCGGAAGGAAAGCGGTTCTGAAACTTTCCAATTTGAAACAAGTTCAAACACTTGAAACAAAAGTTTAGCAACCATTAAATTTTGTATCTAATTGCGTCAAGTTATGCAGTCGTCCCACTGCGGTAGTGGCTAAAAGCTTACAACACTGTTTCAACTATTTTATATTGAAAACAATGCGCTAACTTTCACCAAAAGTAGTACTTGCATTGCTTGTAACAGCGGGGCAATGCGAACTCATGGATTTGATTTGTGTAGTACTCGGTTGCTATGGAGATAAATAAATAGTTTGCCACAAAAGTAGAGATAATTCCACGGATTTGCGCGGTGATTATGTAAAACTTGCAGAGATACCTGTGCGTTAATAGAGACGAGATGTCAGGCTTTGCGAAAGATAAAACAGTCACGGTTAACTGTGGATAACTGTAAGGTTTAAGCATGCTAATATGGTGCAATTAGAATGGGTACCTGGGCATGATGGCCAAGTGAGGAGCTGCTGATCAATTAGTGGGACCAGAGCTCGGGTGCGGTATTAGTCGCACAACAGCGAAAGGAGCAGTTAGAAAATGGGCACATTAAACGATAGAAACAATTCCCTGGCCAAATATTGGGGAAACGCCTTGTCTCGGGACCAGACCCTGTATTGACAAGGACACTTGTTCAATTTAAATGGTCACTGAGGCAGGTCGTTGCCATGATCACCGGACACGGCCACATCCGGAATCATCTACATAAGGTGGGATTGTTACAAATCTCGTATGTGTCGTTTGTGCGAGTAGACTGTTGAAACCGCAGCACATACTTCTTGAGTGTGAGGTCCTGGAGGCCAAAAGAAGGAGACTCTTTGGACTTCAACAACCAGATCAGGAGTTCAACCAGGACACCTTATACAAGATTCTGGAGCTCGTTAAAGGCACTATAGTCGGCTTAACGTGAAGGATAGGGGTACACAAAAAGCTCTTAAGGTGATGTGTCGTGGACCATGGAGCCGCTGTTAATTCCCCTCCAAAAAGAAGGTTTAAGTATTGTGGATGGCCTGCCAGCAGAAGTCAGAGTTATCTGTAGAATGTCTGGATACAGTATCGTTATCTGATTTCAATAATACCAATAAAGTCATTTTTTGTTTCTCAAATAAGTGTTGAGTCCCGGTTTTAAGCAAAGTTATATTAAAATTTAGAAGCAACAACGCGCGATATAGACACTTAGATCAAAAGAATATGTTAACAAGAATCCGAAGAATGCAGGCTATGACTCTTTAATAGAATATTGTAAAACATTTTTTTTTCTGAAGTTGATAAAGAAATTTTTAACCCGGTTTGAACATATTGGAGACACATTTCCCAAATAGTTTGCGCATAAATTATCGCACAAAACAAAGCTGTTTTTTTCTTATACTAAGCATAACAACGATTAAACGTTGATTTGAATTGTAAACTCAAAAACTGTTCAAAAATATGCAGTGATGACTAACCGCTCAAAAAGTTTAGTAAGTACGGAGATATCACCAAGGTTTTCACTTAACAAACGAGCGGTTAAATCTGTACAGTTTACCATATGGTAGATAACACTGATTTATAGCTTTTGTTTTTTAGTAAAATCGTATACATATGACCTGTACCGATAATTAAAGCGACTTGCAAACAAGAGCTTCGCCAGATGATCGGTTTTTTTTAAATTCTGTTGGGTGAAAAACCTAGAAGATTATCATCGCCCAAAACAGAATTGGAAAGAGATTATTATTTAAAAAATTACTTGTATATAAAATAAAAAAAAACAATTGCAAAAGGAAAACTAAATTTAAAACTTTTCTTATATCTGTATGGTTATCTCCTTATGCTTAAGAAGTTGATAAAAAGATGTAAATTTTAAAATCGCACAGATATCTATTCGGGTGTGAAATGAAACGGTTACATCTATGAAGTTAATAAATGAAGTGAATAACAACGATCTAACGATTTTTTCCGGCGAAAAACTAATAAGGTTATCATCGCCGTCAAGCAAAACGGAAAAGTAAAAAAAAATAGTTTAATAAAAAAAAACAAAAAACTATAGTTCTAAAAATAAATAAAACAATACAAAATATGATAAAAGTTATAGATATATGGCTAAAACTAGTTAACAGTAATATATATTTTAAAAACAAAAAAATACACACAGATTAATGAAAGGATGTAAATTGGCCATACAACAATAACAAGATAAATAAAAGAAATATAAACGTACCTAAAACTAATTAACAAAATAAAAACAATTTAAAAAGATAAATTAATAAATACCAAATATAAACAAACTTTTCAGGGCTGTAAAGAGACCCTACAACAAATGGAATTGTATAAATTATTATTTTTTTTTTTTTAATTCAGACGATGAAGTAAGTCTAGGATCCGGTCAACGACCGAGGCACTATCTCCCAACATCGCCTGCAAACAATTGCTCAGACCACACGGTCTAACGAAGCTCTGGGATACCTAGCGATTTTCCAGTGTACCTTACACATGCATGCAGGGCTCTGTTAGTATGGACTGTTATTTCCTTAGCTATTTATGGGTGTTTCCATTAGTAAAAATATAAAACATAGTGAGCGGAATTTCACTGCGCAAGAAAAGAGTTGGCCAAATGAAGCACAACCTCTACAATAAGGGTCAAGAGGAAAAAAATTGAAAGGGAATTAGCAGAGCAAGCATCTGCAATCACTTCAATAACGAACGTGGAAATCTCGAATTATAAGTGGAAGAGCTACCAATTATCTCCAAATCGTAGACTTTATGAAGAAACTAGGATTGGAGAAGGCGCGGTAACTGAACACCTCAAGATATACAAAGGGGACGCAATAGTTCACAATATGTGTGTGTGTGTGTGTGTGTGTTTTTTTAATAGATCAGTGAGAGTAGTATGAGCTAGAGGTATGGTATGGTGGGATCGCTAAGCCCATCAGCTGCTCATTTCAGCTCCCTCTGCCGGAAATATACTTTAAACTTTGTATATAATTTTCCTTCTTGTAAATTCTTTTAATGTAAAAATGGTTACAGAAAAATCAGGACTTCCCAAACTGAAATACTGACTACGGCCCCGTTTAACCGTCATTCTTTGTTTGGTAATTTTTGTCATGGTAATGGTTGTCATGGTTGTTTTTGTCATGGTAACCGTCATGGTTTGTTTTGGTAATTTTCACGCTAATTTAGAACTAGAATTTTAGAAAAGGTTATCTCGACCTTACCCATATGTTTTGTTTAAAAGAAATATTGTGAAATAGTTTAATTACTATATTATTTATAATTTAGATAATTTTCAACTCGAATTACATCTTTTTGATAAAATGGACCTATGTTTTGAAAGATTTCATTTGATCGCTTTATACCCACTTGTGCCCCGTGCAGGTCTCAGCTGTTTAAACACATTAAAGGGCCTTTATTACGCTGTTAAACTACGGTGTAAAACGTCTACTTCACCAATAAAGTAACCCTATGGGCAAGCTTTGAGTTTCGATACTGCGGGTGTGTTTATTGTGTAGGTATTTAAACTTTAGAAAAATATCTGTCTGGAAACTTGTGTTAGTAAAAGGGAATTTTGAAATTATGTTCATCCCTACACTACTAATAAGAAAACATTTCAACAATTTATGTGGAGGCCTATAAGTTTTGTTCATGCCTCAAAAGGTCTTTCATATCTAAAAATATTAGGATAGATGATGTACAATAAAATTATTGCGGAATGTAGTGGTCTGTGGAGAGAATTTTTTTTTTTTTCCGGCGAAAAACCGTTCAGGTTATCATCGCCGTCACGAAGAATGAAAGTATATACAAAGAAAATTAAACGAAATTGTACTTAAGAAAAAAAACAACAACAACAAACTATAACAGTAAAAATAAATTAAAAATTTAGATAACAATTATAGATATATTACACTTAAGAACTAAATAACAATAAATAATGAATAAAATTTAATAACAATTCGTAAAAGTATGCATAAGCATAACAGAAATAAAGTTTTTAAATAAAATAAATAAATAAAATAACACAAGAAATTACAAATACAATAAATTAAATTTTATTTAAAACATTCAGACGATGAAGGAAGTCTAGAACCCGGTCAACGGCCGAGGCACTATCTCCCAACATCGTCTGCAAACAGTTGCTCAGACCACACATAAAACGCACATTTTGGAAACCATCACAATCGAGCAATATATGTCTTATTGTGATGGTTTCCCTACAGAACTCGCATTTAGGTGGGTCCCCGCGTTCCATCAGAAATCCATGCGTTAACATGGAGTGACCAATGCGAAGGCGGGTGATCACCACCTCTTCTCTACGACTTGCACGTATTGACGACCCCCAAGGACGAACAGTATTTTTAATTACCCTCAATTTGTTACTGCTTGTAGCTGCCCATTCATTTTCCCACTGTAGAAGAATTAAATGTTTTACGTGACAAAGAAAGTCAGACACTATTACACGTGCAGTGCATGGCGGCAGAAAAGTTGCTTCCTTTGCAGCATTATCCGTTACAGTGTTTCCAAATATTCCACAGTGACCAGGAATCCAGATAAATGATACTCTTGCACCTCGTAGTTCAAGTCTATGGACAGAGCACAGAATATCTTGAACCAGAGGGTTTACCGAATACATATCCCGGATTGCCTGGAGGGCACTTTTTGAATCAGAACAAACTACGAAATGTAAACTATCGAATTCAATAGTGTTCAGAGCCTTTAAGATGGCAAAGAGTTCGGCTGTAAAGACACTACAAGTTGAGGGTAATCCATACTTATAAGTTTCGTCCAGTGAGTAAAATGCACACCCAACATTGTTATTCATCTTAGAGCCATCTGTGAAAATAAATTTAGCAGATGGATATGAACTAGTCAGTCGAAAAAACTCACATTGATACACAATGTTAGGAGTGTTGTCTTTCTGGTATGCACACAAGGAGAAATCAAAGATCGGCATATTGATTTTCCACGGAGGGACAAGACAAAAGGACCTTTCAAACATTGGGGGTAGTTCAATACGTAAGTCATCAAAAATACGGGAAGTTCTAATACCAAGAGGAGCAGTAGCATTCGGTCGAGTTCCATACTGTCGCACCAATTGATTTTTGAAAACTGTATTAAAAGCAGGGTGCAATGGTTTAGATGATAAATTGCTTAAATAAGTTAACTGTAGTTTCTGTCTCCGTCGAGAGAGTGAAGGTTCCCCAGTCTCGGCTAGAATGCTTACAACGGGACTAGAACGGAAGGCTCCAGAGACGAGTCGTATTGCAGAGTGATGGACTGGGTCTATTTTTTTTAATACGGATGGTCGTGCAGACGAATATACAATGCTGCCATAATCAATCCGCGAACGAATCACCGCACGGTAAAACATCAGCATACAGGTCCTATCAGCGCCCCATCGAGAACCACTAAGCACCCTCAACATATCGAGAATTTTGTTACATCGTAACTTTAAATCACGCAAATGAGGGTTCCATGATAGTCTTTGGTCGAATATTAACCCCAAAAATCGAACAGATGGAATGGTCCGAATTTCTGTACCATCGAGAAATATTGAAGGAGTTCGGATCTGTCGACGGCGACTGAAGGCAATACATTGAGTTTTAGCGGCAGAAAATTTAAAACCAGTAGAATTCGTCCATGACTGCAATCTATTTACTGTAAGCTGAAGTGTTCTTTCAGCTGTGGCCAAACTTCTAGCACCAACATAAATTGCAAAGTCATCCACAAATAGAGAGCAGCGAACAGGAGACCGCACATTAGTAGTTATACTATTGATAGCAACGGCAAACAAGGTCACACTAAGTACACTTCAATGCGGGACGCCATTCTCTAACCGAAAACGATCTGACAATGTAGATCCAAGGCGTACTCTGAAATATCTGTTTGAGAGAAAATTTTTAATAAAACCTAGTATATTACCTTGTATACCCCATGATTTTAATGTATTTAGTATTCCTCTTCTCCAAGCCATATCATATGCCTTCTCTAGGTCAAAGAATATTGCAACAAGTGTTTGACGTAACAGAAAGGCATTTTGGATTGCAGATTCTAATAAAACTAACTGATCGATGGAAGATCGCCCTTGCCTAAAACCACACTGGTCCTTAGAGAGTAAATTATTATTTTCTAAATACCAAACAAGACGGCGATTTACCATTTTCTCCACTAGCTTGCATAGCACACTTGTAAGAGAAATAGGGCGGTAGCTGTTTGGATCAGTTTTATCTTTGCCTGGCTTAAGAATAGGAATCACTATTGCTTCCAACCAAACATCAGGGAAAGAGTGTTCCTCAAACATACGATTGTATATCTTCAGGAGGAAAATCCTCCCCGATGTTGGAAGATTTTTAATCATGGAATATACAAGGTTATCAGGGCCTGGTGCTGAATCTGAAGAGGATGACAGTGCAGATTCCAGCTCTTCTATTGAGAAGGGCGCGTTCAAAGGAGAAACAGACGTACCAACGACGAATGGCATTGCTTCTTGAGTATTTTTGAAACGACAAAAACAATTGTTATAGGAAGTAGACGAAGAATAATCTGCAAAATATAAACCCAATGTATTAACAATATCTCGAGGATCAAAACTTATTATTCCGTTCCGTTGTTTGATGCCCATCAAGGGAGTTGATGGAGATGAACCAGAAACGGAACGGAGTTTCTTCCAAACAGTTGATACTGGTGTTGTTCTTGATATTGTGTTAATATACTGGGTCCAAGAATTTTTACTACTTTGTCTAAATATTCTACGAGCTCTAGCTCGGAGAATGTTATACCTCTCAAGATTTTCACTCGTTGGTCGTTTGTTGAACCTTCTTAGAGCTCGTCTACGTAAAAGCAAGGCATTCTTACAGTCCTCAGTCCACCAAGGAACGGGGGGACGAGATTGATGAGTCGAGGTTTGAGGAATAGTTTTATGTGCTACGTCTAAAATATTTTCAGTTAAAGTTTGTACTATTTCATTAATAGAGTTAAAATCTTCAATGTCAGGTGATACAAATTGTTCTGTGAAATCCACCCATTGTGCCTTTTGTAGAATCCACCGCGGAGGGCGTTGATTCGGACGGTGGAATGTACAAAGTGAAACATTAATCGGAGTATGATCGCTGCCGTAAAGATCAGACATCGCCGACCATTCGAACTTCGTTGCCAAAATTTAACTGCAAAAGGTCAAATCAACGACTGTCCAACCACCTGTAGAAGACGATAAGTGTGTTGGGGAACCATTATTTAAAAGACATAGATCTAATGTAGTCCTTATATTGTCAATTCGGTTTCCTCGTGAGTTACATGTAGTAGAGCCCCACGATGTGTGGTGAGCATTAAAATCACCCATCAATAGAAAGGGGACAGGTAACTGAATTAATAAGTTAACTAAGTCGTTGTTTTGGAAAGCATAGCTAGGCGGTAAATAAATGCAACATATGGTAAGTTTAAATGGTACGGTAGTCTGAACTGCGACAGCTTGTAAAGGAGTTATTATGTCCACAGGAACGGCATCAATAGAGTCACGAGCGAGTATGGCTACCCCACCCTTCGCTCGTTCTTCCGTTATGAAGTCGGCCCTGACAACAGAATACCCTCTTAAATTGAAAGTGTGCGATTGGTGAAGGTGCGTCTCTTGAAGGCAAATGAATAATGGAGACGTATCGCGTACAAGAAGTTTTAAATCTTCAATATGACTTTTGGCTCCGTTAATGTTCCACTGTATCACGTTGTTATAAATGGAAGGCGTTGACATTGAAAATTAATAATTTAATTTATGATAGGATTCATTTTCTCAATAGAGCATACTATAGGTGGATCAGAATCAACAGACACAGAGTCACAACTGTGACTAATGTCAGACTCTGATGATTTTTGGTTTTGTTTGCAAGAGGTTTGGTAGTAGAACCTCCTTTAGAAGTTTTTTCAGTTTTCTTTACAGGTTTGTTTACTGTGGCAGAATTTTTATTTTTAGGTCCAACTGTCGGTGGACAAGTGTTTGATTTTTTTAAGAAATACTCTAGACCCGGAGTGGTTTTCTTATCAACGGGCGACGGGAGGTTTCTTAGTACTTGCGACGTTGTCATTAGAGGCTTCGTCACTGGAGATTTAGACTCTTTACATGAACTAGACCCAGAAGTAACTTTAGTAGGAGAAATCAATGAAGGACCTTTCTTAGCAACCGGAACCGAAATAGGTGTGACATTGGAGGATAACAGACTTAACAATTGAGCTACTTGATCCGTCAAAACTTTGACAGTTTTGGTTAGCTCATCATAATTCATACAAGATGATATTTTTGGATTAGATGTGACAGCTGCAAAAGATTTTCCATTGAGAACAGACATAGAGCTTTTGTGAACTCTCTTGGCTTCGGAGAAGGAAATCTTATCTTTGGCCATTATCGATAAAATTGACTTTTCTTCTTGAAACTTGGGGCAGTTTGGAGATCGGGCAGGATGACCACCTCCACAGTTCACACAATGTGGGCTAGCCTGACAACCTTCACCACTATGACCCGCAGTACCGCAATTGCCGCAAACCTCGGGCTTCGAACACGAGGAACACATATGGCCGAAACCTTGACATCGAAAACAACGCCTTGGGTTCGGAACATAAGGTCTGACCGACAGCCTTTGGTATCCGGCATAGATATACTCGGGTACAGTGGGTTTTCCAAATGTAAGAATTAAGGAGGCTGTAGGAATTTTTTGTCCCTTATCTACTCGCATTATTCGATTTACATCGATTACTCCTTCCGAAGCCAACTCCGTCTTTATTTCTTGGGTAACAACGTAAACAAGATCTCTGCATGTTATGACACCCCTTGCAAAATTCAAGGTTCTGTGGGGTTCCACAGATACCCTGACATTCTCAAAGAATGATGTCATTTTAAGCAGCGACTGTGTCTGTTTGTCGCTGTGGGTTTGAACTAGTAAGGTCCCGTTTTGTAGTTTCTTGATTGAAACTACGGGACCCGCTTTTCCAACGATTGCCTTATTGATTATAAAAGGAGAGACTTTTCCAAGATCAGCTCCTTCGGAAGAATTTTTAAAAACGAGATATCTAATAGAAGGTAACATAAAGCTACCTCCTTCTTCTACTTTCGGATTACTGGGTAAATCTCCAACATCCTCACTACAAACAGACTCATTTGACACGGTCACACGATGCCTCTTTAGACTCAGTTTGGCGTTTTGTTTTTTGGTATCCATAGTGTTATTTACCGAGCGATTCATGAATGCAGATTTTTCGAACTACTGGCACAGGGTGCACCCAAACGACCACCAGCAGCCCAGGATACTCGAACTAAAGCGAGAACCCCCAATAAAAAAAAAAAAAAAAAAAAAAAAAAAAAAAAATTTGGGGGGACCTCCAGATATCCTGGAGCCGAAACACATGTCTGTCAGCACTCCAGAATATTTTAGGAATGGGTTCCGGTACAAAGTTACGGTTCCCCAAACCCAAGTACCACTGGCAGCCGCCCTCTATGTACTCACAGAATGCAACCATTTGTTTCGATAGACCCAGCTATGGGCTCCGACACCCATAACTCAACATTCATGTGCTTGCCAGACGCCTATAGGCTGCTCGGTCCCAGAACTTATCCCATCAGAGGTCCTCGGCAGTGCTAGGCACACATCAGGTTCCACCTACTTGGCCCCGCCAAAGGAAACCAAGCAGCATCGCCACTCCCAGACGTAACGGAACAAGTACAGCAAATCCCTAAATGTATGTGTGTGTGTAAGGTGTTTAAATCGTAAGTGTAGTGCTGTAAGTGTTAAGTGTTTGTTAGACTCGGGTGCCGCGAGGTTCGTCTAGGTCCTCTCACTAGGTGCAGCTAGTCTGCACCCCCCTGCAGACTATATGTGTTTGTGTGAGAGAGTGTGTTTGTGGATGTTTTGTTTTGTGTGTATGTGGAGTAAATGAGTGAGAGTAGAATGAGCTAGAGGTATGGTGGGATCGCTAAGCCCATCAGCTGCTCACGTCAGCTGCCTCCGCTGGGTCTGTGGAGAGAAAAGAAAGAGATTGAGAGAATCATGGACGTTGTATGTACATACAGGCACACATACATACGCGTTCGACCAACTCAGTCGGAACCGGCAGACGAAAGAAAGGAGAAGAGCTGAGAACTGGAGGGGGGTCTGTGTAATACTTCCCCTACTCGCGTTAGTTACGCTTCGTAAGCCTACTCGATGAAACCGAATTACTCCATGGTGATAAATACAAAGTGTACAACGTATTCAAAATAAAATATAATAAAAAAATATATGAAATATGTTTACATTTCACATTATACTCGTCAGAAAAATATTGTTAGCCCTTCAAAAGCTTCAACCAAATATAGTGCTCACGCAGACTAACATGCCCCTTCAATTCTCAAAGCCTCAACACATAACTAAAGCAACAGTCTGCCATATTTCTTTTCACTTGACATTGAAAGGTCAGATCTACACAGTCTGTTCTGGAGCAAACAACAGTTCTTATATTGTTTCAAAGCAATGTGAAATTTTTGTGAAATAGTGTGATTTTGTCGTGTAAATACAGCAAAACAAAATAGTTCAAATGGCTTCAAATAGTTTAAAATAGTACAGTGGCTCTATAGTTCAAAACAGCAAAACAAGTTCGAGAAGCTAGCTGCCAATAATTACGAAGCATCAAAAATTTGAACTAGAACTTGCAGTGGCCTAATTATCTATTTCAAAAAAAAACTATAAAGTTCATCTTGGCAAATTTAATGTTATCGATTTTCGATCCATCTGTGAAGATAATCTTACTAGATAGAAATGAATTAAAACTCATGCCGATTGAGTTTTAATCGTCAGGTTGTATACATCAGGAGTGTTATGTTTCCAGTACAGTGAGAATTCTAATGTTGGCTAGTTGATGGTCCACGGAGGAACAAAACAAAACGATTTCTCGAACATTGGAGGAAGTACAATTCGCAAGTCGTCAAGATTACGGGAAGTTCTAATGCTTAGAGGAGCTGTAGAAGGCGGTCGTGCTTCATATTGTTGGAGCAATTGATTGCTAAAAATAGGATTTTAAACAGGATGCCACGGCTTCTTAAGTTTATCAAAGTATGTCCTCTGACAATAGAAGTTTACAATAACTTAAAGTGAAAACGAAAGTCTAGGGCTACTTAAATTATTGTTTAGGGCTACATAGTTGTTCTCAAGTTTTCCTTTTCTTGTCTTTATTTCAAATTAGTGTAATGTTTTTTATTTTCCCCGTCTCTAAAGCCACTTGTTTGTAACGAATTGTACAACTATGCAACTTTATACCACGTAACTTTTTCTCGTTTAACTATTGTGCTTCCTTGTTTTTAATTAGGCCTATGTGTTTACACTTAAATCATATTTAAATTAGTTGTTGCTTTTCAATACCACTGAAATGTTTTGAAATCAGTATCCTATCACTTCTAGTTTTAAATGATATCACACTATATTTTTATCCATAAGGTTTTAAGTAAAACTACATTTTTTTAGTCAGTCCCTATATATGTTTGCGTTTGGACGGCTACAAAGACCACTTTCGCCAAATTTTATAACGATCGGTCTTACCGTTTACGTGTAAGAGGTGCACTGTGGACAGACAGACGGAAAAGGCTTGCCTACGGACCGTAAGAAGTTAAAATAAAAGAAGTTATTAATTTCATGGCGGTTAACTAAGTTCTCGCATTTTTATTTAAATATACATGTTTATATATTTAATGCAAAAATATTAGCATTATTTATAATTAGCACTGTTGCTACTTGGTGGAAATTCACCGTATTACTGAAACAATAACACGTTTGTATATTTTAACAACATTTTTATTTCAGTCTTGCCAACCAAAGTTTCATTCGTTAGAGCGTTGTCAGGCCACTTAATAGTCTGTCGTATAGCCTTAGCAATGTCTAACGAGTGAAACCTTGGTTGGCAAGACACAAAAAAGTTGAGGGAATATACAAAGAAGGTATTGTTTCATTAAACATTCATATGTTAAAAATCTTTGTTTAAATGATATTATTAAATTTGTATGTTTTGGAATGTATCTATCATGCCGCCAACTAGACAGCCTGCGTGCAGCTATTATTTTAAATTTAAATCACAAGTTTATTTCCTGATGCACAATCTAGATCCTGTTTGGTATGCAGCGAGCTGCGTCCCCCGTGCCTCTCGCCGCTCCACTACACTGCTGTAACGTAATTTGTCACGAGTATTTCTGTCGGAATTTGCAATTTGAATTTCTTCTGCGAAAATCTTTTGTCTGTCGCTGCGTTCGTCACAAGCGTGTCTGTACAGGGTGGCTCGTTAATCAAATCTCTAATTGGAAACTGTTTTCAGATGTTCTATGTAAAAGTCTTTACTCGGATGTCTCAGCATAACGCTAGAAACTGAACGACCGATTTTCAAAACAAATTAACATGTATATCCAGTATCAGGAATGCTTTCTTTGTTAATTAGTTCTAGGTATGTTTATATTTCTTTTATTTATCTTCTTATTGTTGTAGGACCAATTTACAGCCTACAATAATTTGTGCGTATGTTCTTTTTAATATAATATTAAGATATTACACACTATTTAGATATAAAACTAGTTTTAGTCACATATCTATAACTGTTATTATATTTTGTTTTGTTTTATTTATTTTTACTATTACAGTTTTTTTTTTTTTTATTAAACTATTTTTTTTATTTTATTAGTTTTATTTATATTTTCATTTTGCTTGACGGCGATGATAACGTTATTGGTTTTTCGCTGGCAAAAAAAAACTCTGGTATGCAAGAGATGGTACATACTGTTTGATTCGGCTATAAAAACCCTAGTTTAGTTACTTTTGAAAGGTTTCAGGCTATAAAATATGAAATTTTACGTGATATAAGCAAATTGACTCAGATTACGTTAATACCGCTTTTTGTTATATTTGAAATACCTTAAATATATTACTATACCTTTAAATCTAATTTTTTGTTACCATTAAAAATATCACTTTTATTGGAGTTTTGCAATGTACAAGTAAAACACATTTGCAATGTTTCCATCGGCAAGTTTTATCGAAATCATATAAGCGATAAAACACCGTTTGGTTGATCAAGTAATTTTCGGAAATTAATAAATTATCTGTGTTTCTAATCGCATGGATTCACCAGTTTTATTATCTCTCGTTACGCACAATGTACTGTATAGTTCATTATCTGTTTCGTTTCACTTCCAACCGTGAAAGTACCGTATTAAACTCTCTTCGATACATAAGTTGTTGACAATTTCTAAAGGTTACTTTTTAGTTTTCGCTTGACAATCTCACTGCCAGTGATGTAATCACCAGCGTTTAAACAGAAAGACATGAAATTATAAGACGAATTCGTTTTTCCAATTCTAAATTTACGGACATTATTGGTACCCCTAAATCTCCCACAAATCTACAAACATTACTGTATACAGTAAATCTTTAAAACGTCCTCTTTTAAAGCTGCCGGTGAAAATTAAAAGATTTGCAAAATCAAGCTTTGCTGTGTATATAGTCTAATTAGTTTGAAGATATGTTTACAAATATCTTGTTTTGTTTTAACAAATACTAGCATTCATATTACTTACTATATTTATAGAAAAATAGCTGTTGTTTTATATTAATTCGTAACAATCAGCTGATTACATTGAACAGCTGAGAGGCTCTAAGAAGTTTCAGGTTGTGTTGCTAAAACTAGCAATATTACCAACTTTTATTATAAACATTTATATTAATTTCGAATGTATTATAAACGGTTAAAACCATCACGTGTTCTTCAACTAAGGAAAAATATGGAAACGAAAGCAACACAACGTTTTCAAATAATACACGTGTACTGTTATCGAAAAAAATGTAGAAAAAGAAAGAGACAGAATTAGAGAAAGACGAAATATGGATATTTTCGTTACATTCTTCAGTTCGGTAGACTGTTATTCTATTCATTCCTCTCTCCAAAGTTAACACTAAAAGCCTATTGTGAGATATCGACTTAAATAGTCTACTGACAAATAACACGTTTCAAATAACAAATCGCCGCTGTGGCCACGGCGATAATGTTTGGGGCCACAATTATTTGTTTAACCATAATATTCAGACTGACGTATATTTTCAAAAAGTAGAAAAATAAAAAAAATCTTGGATTCTTTATCTTTGGATCTTTATAAAAAAATCTTGGATTCTTTATATATATATATATATATATATATATATATATATATATATATATATATATATATATATATATTTCGGCGAAAAACTATAATGGTAATCACCACCGAGTTGCGAAAATTATCAAAAGGTTCCAGGAATACTTATATAAGTAATATTGAATATAAATGAAACACACAAAATATAACATAAATATATACACATCTTAAAATAACGATATATATATATCGTGTTTGTGTGTGTGTGTGTGTGTGTGTGTGTGTGTGTTCAGCATGCTCACATTAGCAGTTTTAGTCCGATTTGCTTCAAACTTAGTACACAAATCCATTTTGGCTATAGCTTCAATCACTTCGTTTAAGGCAAAACTCTTTCCGACAGTATCAAAATGGCGGTCATTTGAAATCTTTAAAAATCTTTAATTTATTGACTTAAAATATTTTTCATAATCTGTTATCACCGTCGTAATCAGCGTTAAAAACTGCATCAATAGCGCTTTGAATTTTCAAAACCCGTTGAAATTTAAGAAATTTAATTTGACGACGGTCTGAGTTAATTTTCATAAAAAACTTTAATTTACTTTAAAGTTAAAAATGCTAATATGTGCAGATTTTAATGCTGGTGAAATCATAATTTACAAAATAGGTTAAGAGAAAAAAATATTTTTGAAAATTCGCTTATATCACGTCAGCGAGACGGCCGCGTGCCGCGATCATTCTGAACTCAGTATGAAAAAGAGAAGAGGTAACTGACTGAAACCTAACCCTGTGTAAATATTTCTCCGCCTTTTATAAATTACCTTTGTTGTGTAAAAATTTAATAGCTGCCAGCCAATAAAGTGACGATAAAACCTTACAACATGCCATTGTTGTTCCCGCTTCAATGCAGACTTGTAACGGCAGTTTGCAATTGCAAATTGTACGGCTTTGTCAAATCACAGTCAAGTTACATTGACTCTATTGAAACTGTTCCACATTTTTTACCACTTTACCTTGCACATGGAGTTATAAGACCAGCCAGACCCGGAACCATGAAGCGAACACCGAACATGATCTCTAGAACGTGTTTCGGTAAATATTCACTGTAGGTTGTTTCCGTATTTTTCAATATTTTTTTCGCAAAACCGCTTTATTAAATTCCCGAAAGCAATAATCCAAAATATAAGAGTACGAAAGTACAGGATTTTTTTAACGTCACCATTGGTCATTACCGTTTTGTCTCGAAAATTGAAAATGTCTCAGAAATAAATAAATAGAGAAAGAAAATATATAACACACCCAAACATAAAACACACACACACACACACACACACACACACACACATATATATATATATATATATATATATATATATATATATATATATATATAAAACTAACAATAATATATATTGTAAAACACCACAAATATGTAATTTATTGTAAGACAAAATTGGCCTTACAACAAAAACAGAAAAGTAAATCAAAGAAAAATAAAAGCACCTAAAACTAGTTCAAAATAAAATTGTTTCTTAAATAATAACAAATTTATTTTTGCATGAATGTAAAAAAGCTCTACAACAATAGCAGTTATATAAAATCCAGACGATGCAGAAATATCACTACGCGGTCAATGGCCGAGACACTATCGCCCACGCCTGAAATGTTTTTTGTATTAGTTCCTCCACAAAACACATTTTGAAGGTCTCCGCCTCCCACCGTAAAACCATCCGTTAGAAAGTAGTGTCCCATCCGAAAAATCACCCCATGGTCAATTTTTTGTTTTCTGCTGCTCACCACTCGTCATCTCATTCACTATGAATAACACGTTTCACAACAATTAAAATATCAGCTGATATGACTCGTCCAGTGATTGGCAGCTGACGCGTTGCTTCTTCTGGACACACGGCGTACTACCAATTATTCCGCAGTGACCAGGTATCCCCTGGAACGTTCAGCACAATGTTAACCCGATGCCACGTTGCTGAAGTCTGTAGTTGGAACACAGAATGTCTACAGCTAAAATATTTATAGAATACACTAGCTGTTACCCGTTGCGGCTTCGCTCGCATTTATAATGTAAGTAATAAAATGTATAGTCGATTTTCAAAATCAGAATATGTTCATTTCAATTTAATATATTTCTATATACAATATTATACGATATATGGTTTTCGGGTAAGACATATAGATTTTGGCTACTCGATACTCTAGAACAGGGTTCTATTATATTTTAATACAATATTATTCAAAAGTCACTATTATACAATTAACGCTTGTCACAAAACTAAACAAAACTAAATAATACCACTACTGGGTAAGTAGTATGATGGTGTTTAATTTTTTTTTTAATTACGGCTTTTGGCGAAAAGCACATGAAAGCTAATATCCTACATGGGGGGGACACTAAATCTAAACATTGTTCATACTATACTAAAAACACTATAGCCACTAAAACTAGATAACATTATTTAAATATATAAACTTAATAAAGAAGGATTAACAGAAATAAAAATTTTAAAACAAAACAAATATTTAGTATAAATTTAATATTTTAAATAAAAATTAATATTTTTTTAAATATTCTACGCGCCCATCTTTCTAAATGGTTTAAAGAATACTATACATGGCTTTTTCTCGAAGGAAAACTACATTTATCTTAATTAAGCCCTTACGAAAGACTATTAAGGGCAAACGTTTCCATTAGAAATGAATATATCAGCTGTGTTCAATATACTAGAAGTAATTATGAATAACAGCTGTTTTAATGTCAGTATTTTGAATAAAGCTGTTTTATATTTCGTTTATAGTATTTATTTTTCATATCAGCTGTTGAATAAAAACAAAATAATTATTATTAAAATATTGGTTTCTATGGTAACTAGTTCAAATAATTAAATTTAAACAAATATCCCATTACGTGGGGTTGGCGTGATTATTCAAACATTTATCGACGTTCATTTCGAAGTTTCGGGTCTGGATCTTACCACGAGAAACGCTCTTATAACTCATTTTTCAAAGAAAATTCGCTAATAAGGATGGATAGATAATCTAAAAGGATTGATGCACTACAGATATATCATTTTGGAGGTTAGATGCAATTGCTTTACTTGAGTAAAGCGTTATATTGCAAGGCGTAAACGTTTCCAATTACAAACAATAGGCTTACGAGACAGTTTGCAATAAATCTAAGATTACACAGTTATTGGAATTCTTTGATACGAAGCATTCACCTACAATATTCGAGCGTTACTTTAAAAAAAAATAGCTCTAAAATATTACACACACTTTCTCATGTCCAATTATTTCCACAAATAACCTTTACGAACGCTATGTATATATATATATATATATATATATATATATATATATATATATATATATACATACATATATATATATAATTAAAACCGGAAAATTAGCAATATCGTCATAAAATAATTAATAAAACAAAATAATTAATAGTATTCTGTTATACAGCTAATGAAACGAAAACAAATTTCCTAAAATACATTTTTTTCTGGTTTCACAGACATAATCAGCATTAAAATCGGTATATACTGAAAATACAAAAATAAAGATGGTGAATCAGCTTTTCAAAAACGTTAACTCTTTAAAGATTTGAATGGCTGCGATTTTTAAATTGGCGAAAAAGTTTTTTATCACAAACTTGTCCGATTAACAAAAATCTATTTTTGCACTAGATTTGTATATCTGACTGAAATTTCGAACGTGAGCATACTAAAATGAACCCTGATCGCCGGTATGTTCATTTTTCACCTAATTTGGATTTTTTTTAAAACTAATACTGCAATATTTATTGTCGATTATTGTACAATTGTCAGACTGTTCATTAAGATTTTCTTATTATTTACTAAAACTGATACGTAAATTTATATAAAATTAAGTTATTGTATCTTAAGTATTCTAACAAAATATTATCAATTCTTTGAAAACTAAAAACTTGATAAGCAGCCCATCCCGGATTACTTCGGTTGATTTTTTCCTTTTGGTTAATGTCCATACTTTATTCCAGTTAAACTAATGAGGACGAGGGATCAGCGTTTACGGTAAGGCAACGAGAGTAAATTTGGTTCGAACTAAGAACTTTGAGGTGCGCAGACCGAAGACGCAGCAGACTGGCCAACTAAGACTCACCGGTGCTTTAGTTCTGACGGGCTCGGCGTGTAGAAAACACTTTTCGAATTCTCTCTCTAAAATTTCGATTTTTTTCAACTATACAACTGAAATGAGAAAATGTCTTGTGTGCTTCATAATTACATTGGTAGTGTAGTAAATTAACAGTAGGAAGAAGAAATGAGTTAAAGAAGAAGGAGAAGGAGTAGCAGATGGAGAAAAGAAGGAAAGAAGAAGAAGGAAAGGAGATTTTTTTTTAATACAGTTTTTGGCGGAAAGCACATGAAGGCTATCATCGCCGTCCAAGCAAAATATCCTACATTGGTGGGTGGGGGGAAACTAAATCTAAACATTATTAATACTATACTAAAACTATAACACTATACAAATTAAAACTAGATAACATAAAAAAAATTGTATATATACATATTTACACTGTTATGCTGTTCAACATTACCATAGCTAGAGTAATTCAAATACATTTATACGACGTAAAAAATTAAGAACTCGGTCAATGACCGACGAATGATCTTTTAAAATTGCTTCCATAAGGAGAAGAAGAAGAAGGAAGAGGAGGAGGAGGGAAGGAAAATGAGAAGAAGGAAAAGAAGAAGAGGAAGAAAAAGGAATAGGAGAAGGAAAAGAAGGAGGAGAAGGAAAAGGAGAAAAGAAGGAAGAAGAAGGATATAAAATAACTGAATAAAATGAATGAATAACTGAATTTCATTCATTTTGTGCTGTTTTTGTACAATATAAAAAAACAATACAAATATAAAGTAATATAAAATTTATTTTTTACAGTAAATAAAAATATTAACATAAAAAATACAAAATCTTATAAAATTATATCCAATTTTTTTATTTATCAATATTTTTTTTAAAACCTACAAATTATAATTACATTTGTTTAAATTAACTAAATCACGTTATTTTAAAAGTACTGTGATGCAGAAAATTAATTAACATTCCATTCTCTTATTTAAATAGATTAATTATATTTAACTATTTCTTCGAAGAGACAACTTTTAAAATCTTTTTCTATTTGAAACTGTATCAATATAAGTCTAAGAAGTTCAAAATATCTCCTCCAGATAGTAGCACACTAAAGGCTAAAAACCTCCTAAAACACAATATTTACATATAGTAAAATATGTTTAACTAATTCAAATTACTGGTACAAAATGTTAAAACAGATCAAAACTCCAACATCCATGAAAAAATGAAAATTGAGTTTTCGACGCCATCTTGTAGAGGATATGAAAACGTTTCATTATTTGCTTTCTTATTCTTAATTTATTTGAAAATTGATTACGAATCAAAAACCCATCGATTACAGATCCAAATAGACCTGTTAGTGTTAACTTATCCATGACCTACTCTTTGGATGGTGAATGAATGTTTATCAGCTGTCCGAATGGAACAATGCCAACAAAAAAGTCTGAGGTACATTTTCGTATTCCTAAAACTAGGCTACTACTATTATTAATAAAATGAAAAGACATCACTCCAACAAACCAGGAAAACCTGTTATTTCTAGTACAGAAGAGAAAATTATTCTTGATTGTATTTTTTCCATGAATGAGTTTGAATTCCCTGTTGATACATTATAATCGATACATATATTGTTAACGTTTACCTGGGTAGGATTGGAAGACAATTCAAACAGTTTACCAATAACTTTCCTGGAAAAGAACGGGTAAGAAGTTTTTAAATCAACAAAATTATGAAGTAACTGTACGTTTTGCGGCAAATATGAAAAAAATCTATATAGTAGCCTATCAATAAGTGAAGCTACTACACTTCATTTTTTTTTATTTTTATGAGCGAAAAACCTAAAGATTGTGTTCACTCAAAACAGGATCGAAAAGAGATTTTTAATAGTAAAACATGAACTGGTGCTTTTTCCTCGTACTATTCTTACTAAATCTCTTAATGCAAGATTCAGAGTAATAAGTCCTGTCAAATTTTGTAAATCATATTATAATAGGTGACAATTTTCAGTCGATGAAGTACATACTCACTATCATAATGTTTTGTTGAATTGCAAGTATATACCCTACATACATACATATATACATACATACATACTGCTACCAGACCACACATGACCGATTCAGGTGGATCCTGTGTTGATCGTGTCATGGTCAAAACTAAATATTAATCAATTGCTTGTATTTATGCACAAAACAACTGATCACTTTCCAGTTCTATAGCTTAAAAAATTAAAAATAGCCGATAATTTGTGATAAGAAAAACAGGTCAGAATTTCAACATATATCTAATATTAATGTAGCTGTAAGTAAATTTATAAATAAAAGTCAAAATATATATAATAACGCTTCCAAGGTATACAATAAAAAATGTATGCCTAGGAAAACATGGATCACTAATACCATTATAGAATCGTGCAACACAAAAAATAAGTTATATTTGATGTACAAAGCTGTCCAAAATATTCGAAATAAAAACAAATTTCTAGAATACAAAGAAAACTAAAAAAATAATGCTGCAAGAAATGTGTATGAATGTAGACTCTTGGAAAATTCTGACTCTAAGGGCCTATGGAATTTTGTAAATAAAAAATTACACAAATGAAAAAACAAATAACATAGAAAAGATAACTGTATTTGTTTTTTAATACAACTTTTGACGAAGAGCACATGAAGGCTATCATCGCCGTCCAGCAAAATATCCTACATTGGTGGGTGGGAGGGGAACTAAATCTAAACATTATTAATACTACACTAAAACTATAAAACTATACAAACTAAAACTAGATAACATAAAAAAGAATATAATAATTATATATATATATATATATATACACTGTTACGCTGTTCAACAATACCATAGCTAGAGTAATTCAAATACATTTATACGACGTAAAAAATTAAGAACTCGGTCAATGACCGACGAATCATCATTTAAAATTGCTTCCATAGAGGAATTCAATCCACACATTTGACGCATGCTTTTGAAACCATCACAATCCAGAAGAAAATGTTTGATTGTGATGATATCACCACAAAACTGACATGTAGGTGGGTCCCCGCGCGCCATGAGAAATCCATGCGTCAACATTGAATGACCAATGCGGAGACGGGTAAACACCACCTCTTCCCTACGACTAACACGTATTGATGACCCCCAAGGACGAACAGTAT
Organism: Callitettix versicolor; assembly: GCA_022606455.1. Lineage (NCBI taxonomy): Eukaryota > Metazoa > Arthropoda > Insecta > Hemiptera > Cercopidae > Callitettix > Callitettix versicolor. Next base: position 39,191,338 of record CM040186.1, on the reverse strand, counting down.
TCTTAATTACCCTCAATTTGTTATTGCCCAAGGCTACCCATTTATTTCCCAAAGAGAATGCAGAAGATGTTTCGCTTGGCGAATAAAATCTGAACAAATAACACGTTGCGTGCTTGGCGGCAGCAGAGTAGCTTCCTTTGCCGCAATATCCGCTCTAGTGTTCCCAATTATCCCACTGTGACCAGGTACCCAGCAAAATGTTGTTTTTACACCTCGTAGTTCAAGCCTATTGATGGAGCATAAGATATCTTGAACCAGAGGGTTTATTGAATACATGTCTTGTATAGCCTGCAGTGCACTTTTAGAATCGGAACACACTAGATAATGCACAAAATCGGATTCAACGGTGGAGTTCAGAGCTTTAAGGATGGCAAATAATTCGGCAGTAAAAACACTACAAACTGAGGGTAATCCATATTTCTTGATTTGGCCTGTTCTGTAAAATGCACAACCGATGTTGTTCTCCAGTTTTGAACCATCAGTAAAAATAATTTCGCTGAATGGGTAGGATTGAAGAACATGATGAAACTCCTGGCTATACACAATATCGGAGGTGTTATGTTTTGGAAAAGATAGCAATGATAGTCATCATGAAAGGTTGGCATAGGAATACACCATGGAGAAATAAAACATTGAGTCCTCTCAAACACTGAGGGCAGCTCAATACCCAAGTTGTCAAAAACACAGGAAGACCTAATGCCAAGCGGAGCAGTAGCATGCGGACGAGATTCATTTTGTCGGAGCAACTGATTATAGAAAACAATATTGTAAGCAGGGTGCCATGGCTTACATGATAAATTGCTTACGTAACTTACTTGCAACTGCTGTCTCCGTTGTGAGAGTGAAGGTTCACCAACTTCCGCCAGCATACTCACAACGGGACTAGAACGAAAAGCACCAGACGCAAGACGGATTGCAGAATGATGGACAGGATCCAGTATCTTTAATGCGGAAGGTCGCGCTGATGAATAAACAATGCTGCCGTAATCAATTCGAGAACGAATGACCGCACGATAAAACATAAGCATACACGTCCTATCAGCGCCCCATCGAGAGCCACTGAGAACCTTCAACATATCAAGAATTTTGTTAGACCGGGCTCTTAAATCGCGTAGGTGAAGGTTCCACGACAATCTTTCGTCGAATATTAGGCCCAGATATCGAACAGATGGAGTAGTCCGAAGCTTTATGCCATCAAGGTATATCGAAGGTGACTGAATATTTCGACGGCGACTGAAGGCAATGCATTGAGTTTTGGCAGCAGAAAATTTAAAGCCTGTAGACCTCGTCCACGACTGCAATCTATTTATTACCAATTGCAGGGATCTTTCAGCTGTTACTATGTTTCTAGTGCTTATGTAGATAGAAAAATCGTCTACAAATAGCGAACATCGGACAGGGGACTGTACATTAGAGGTTATGTTATTTATTGCAACTGCAAACAGGGTTACACTAAGTACACTCCCCTGTGGAACACCATTCTCTAAATGAAAACGATCCGACATCGTAGCTCCAAGTCGCACCCTGAAATGAAAGAAAATTTTCATTAGAAAGAAAATTATTATTGAAGGCAAGAATTCTGCCTTGTATTCCCCATGATTTTAAGGTATTGAGAATTCCTCTTCTCCAGGCCATGTCATATGCTTTCTCTAGGTCGAAAAAACAGCCACAAGCGTACGACGCAAGAGAAAAGCATTTTGGATTGCAGACTCTAATAAAACTAACTGTAGAAGATCGTCCCTGTCTGAATCCACACTGTTCTTTGAATAGTAGGTTGTTTGTTTCTAGGTACCAAAATAGACGACGATTTACCATTTTCTCTACCAGTTTGCAAAGAATGCTGGTAAGAGAAATAGGACGATAGCTACTTGGTTCAGTTTTATCTTTACCTTGTTTAAGAAGAGGAATTACTACAGCTTCCAACCAAGCATCAGGAAAAGTATGCTCTACGAATATTCGATTGTATATGGCAGGAAGTAAAAGCCTACCTGATGTTGAAAGATTTTTAATCATGGAGTATACAAGGTTACCGGGACCTGGAGCTGAATCTGTGGTGGATGACAGTGGAGATTCCAGCTCCTGCAAAGTAAACGAACTATTCAAAGGACAATCTAAAGATGGACCGACGGTGAACGACATTGCTTCTGCTGCAATTTTGTATTTACAGAAGGCATTGTTATAGGCAGTGTTAGCAGAATATCTTGCAAAAGAAGACCTCAAAATATTCGCTACATCGTAACAATTTGAAATTAATTCTCCATTGTTTTGTTTAAGATCCGTTAAGTGAGTGGGTGGTAAAGGACCTGAAACAGAACGAAGTTTTTTCCAAACAAAAGATGTAGTCGTTGTCCTAGATATTGTTCCTATATATTGGGTCCAAGAGTCTTTTCTACTCTGCCTGAATATTCTAGGAGCTTTGGCTCGTAGAATTTTATACTGTCCAAGATTTTCATCCGTCGGGCTTTTGTTGAATCTCCTCAGAGCTCTTCTACGTTCACGAATTGCTACCTTACATTTCTCGTTCCACCAAGGAACAGGTGGACGTGGTGGATGTGTGGAGGTTTTAGGAATAGTTTCCTCTGCTACACGTAAAATGTTTTTTGTGAAGTTATTTACTATGGTATTTATACAGCTATTAATATCAACGTCTGGTGATACAAATCTGTTTGCAAATTCCTCCCAATTCGCTTTTTTTAGAATCCAGCGTGGCAGGCGTTCATTCACTTGGGGGAAGTTGCAAAAGGAAATATTAATGGGAGTATGACCGCTGCCATATAAATCAGACAATACCGACCATTCAAACTTTGTTGCAAGAATTGGACTGCAAAATGTCAAATCTATAACAGTCCACCCACCAGAAGATGCTGATAAATGAGTAGGGGAACCGTCATTTAGAACGCACAAATCCAAATTAGACCTGATTGCTTCAATTCTTCTTCCCCTAGGAACTACACGATAACGAGCTCCAGGAAGTATGATGACCATTAAAATCACCTGTATTATTTTCCTGACATTGGAATAAAAACAGCACGTAAAGTAGTAATGCCAAATGCAGTGCCCAAGCAGTGAACATAGCATTTATCTATTTCCCATTCATGTTACTGAAATATTTTATCTTAATTAGTAAACTAAAGAATGAGGAAGAACTAATAAACTAAAGAAAAAGAAGAAAGAGGAGAATATTTTTTTACGGTTATCTTCTCAGAATAGGCAAAACAAAACCCAACTGGTTTAAGGAATTTGAGAAAGACTTGATGGAGTTGAGAATTGTAGAAGATTCTTTACTTCATGGAACGGTTAAGAGAATTACCAGATGTGACAGTGTAAGGTTCGAAGATAAATCTACACCAAAATCAAAACCCCTCATCTCAGAATAAGAGAGAAGGAGAAGATCCAAAAGAATGAAGCAATACTGGGAGTTGAGGAGGGGACAACGCATGAATAAATGACTGATTCCATGTACCCCAAAGAGGGTGGAATATGCGTAAGAAGAAACTAAAGAACAAGATTGAGGGGATCACATACACTCCGCTGTTTAAAAAAAAATAGCACATTACATATCCAAACTTTGATAAATATAATAAATGCATGTTTTGAGAGAAGTGAATGCGCTGTTCATTTCAAAACATCTGAGGTAGTACCCATTCATAACAGTGGTAATAAAAGTGTTATGGGAAATTATCACTAAATAGCACTTATATCTAACAATGCTAAAACCTTTGAAATGTCTGTACAAAATTGTTGAATAAAGTTTATTAATAAACAAAGCTACTCAACTCTAAAGTTATACCTTATACATATGTTGCAAATATGTTGTTTAATAAAAAATTCCACAAAAGTTTATTCAAGGCAAGCCATGACATCCTGGAACTCTTAAACTATGGTAACATGGAATACACAAAAGAAGATGTAAAACAATGGTTTCAAACATACCATTATCTTTAAGAAAACGTCATATCAATGCCATTAACTCATTACCTATTAGGCTGAAAATCCAGAAGTGCTCTTCAAAAATATCATAATTTACTAAAAAATACTTAAAAGCAGCATTTCCATACGTTCTACTCCAGGACAGGAATACTAGAAGGTGGTCCTGAAAATTAAGTTGAAGCAAGTTGTTACTGTGTGTGTTATTGCAATTTCAATTTTTATATAGTTTATCATAATAATAATTTTTTTTGGGGGGGAAAACCGTTCAGGTTATCATCGCTGTCACGCAAAATGAAAGTATAAAAAAAATTATACAAAATTTTACTTAAGTAAGATGAAAACAAAAACAACAACAACAAACTATAACAGTTTGTTATAAATTAAAAATTTAAATAACAGGTATAACTATATTACACATAAGAACTAAATAACAATGAATAATAAATAAAATTTAATAACAATTCCTAAAAATATATATAAACATAACAGAAATAAAGTTATTAGATAAAATAAATAAATAAAATTACACAAGAAATAACAAATATATAAATTAAATTTTATTTAAAATATTCAGACGATGAAGGAAGTATAGAACCCGGTCAACGGCCGAGGCACTATCTTCCAACATCGTCTGCAAACTGTTGCTCAGACCACACATAACACACACATTTTGGAAACCATCACAATCGAGCAATATATGTTTTATTGTGATGGTTTCCCTACAGAACTCGCATTCAGGTGGGTCCCCGCGTTCCATCAGAAATCCATGCGTTAACATAGAGTGACCAATGCGAAGGCGGGTGATCACCACCTCTTCTCTACGACTTGCACGTATTGACGACCACCAAGGACGAACTGTACTTTTGATTACCCTCAATTTATTACTGCTTGTAGCAGCCCAATCATTTTCCCACTGTAGATGAATTAAATGTTTTACGTGACAAAGAAAGTCAAACAAGATTACACGTTGAGTGCATGGCAGCAGAAAAGTTGCTTCCTTTGCAGCATTATCCGCTACAGGGTTTCCAAATATTCCACAGTGACCAGGAATCCAAATAAAAGATACTCTTGCACCTCGTAGTTCAAGTCTATGGACAGAACACAGAACATCTTGAACCAGAGGGTTTACCGAATACATATCCTGGATTGCCTGGAGGGCACTTTTTGAATCAGAACAAACTACGAAATGCAAACTATCGAATTCAATAGTGTTCAGAGCCTTTAAGATGGCAAAGAGTTCGGCTGTAAAGACACTACAAATTGAGGGTAATCCATACTTATATGTTTCTTCCTGTGAGTAAAAAGCGCACCCAACATTATCATTCATCTTAGAACCATCTGTGAAAATAAATTTAGCAAATGGATATAAACCAGTCAGTCGAGATAACTCACGTTGGTACACAATGTTAGGAGTGTTGTCTTTCAGGTATGTACACAAAGAGATATCAAAGGTCGGCATATTGATTATCCATGGAGGGACAAGACAAAAGGACCTTTCAAACATTGGGGAAAGTTCAATACGCAAGTCTTCAAAAACACGGGTTGTTCTAATGCCAACAGCGGCTGTAGCGTGCGGTCGGGATTCATAATGTTGGTGCAACTGATTGTGGAAAACGGTATTATGAGCAGGTTTACATAATATATTACATACGTAACTTAATTGTAACTGCTGTCTCCGACGAGAGAGTGATGGTTCACCAGCATCGGCGAGAACACTCACGACGGGACTTGAGCGGAAAGTACCAGAAACAAGACGGATTGCAGACTTATGAACGGGATCTAGTTTCTTTAAAATCGATGGTCTAGCAGATGAATATACAATGCTACCGTAATCAATTCGCGAACGAATTACAGCACGATAAAACATCAACATACTACTGATGGGTCCTATCAGCGCCCCATCGAGAACTACTAAGAACCCTCAACATATCGAGAAATTTGTTACATCGTAACTTGAAGGCTCCAGGAGAGCCTTTCGTCAAATATTAGACCCAAAAATCTAACGAATGGAAAAGTCCGGAGCTGTATACCCCCACTATTACCTTTTTTTTCCGGCGAAAAACCGCACTATTACCTACAGACCTGTTCGACGAAGCCGAACGAGGCCTCTTTGTTCCGATTTTGGCATTTATTTTTAAAGTTTCCATAATTGTTTTTACCGAATGTTGATATCTCGAACAAATGGTACAGGGTGCACCCAAAAGTCACCAGTAGCCCAGGATACTCGAACTAAAGTGAGAATCCCCAATAAATTGGAGGGGGGACCTCCAATATCCTGGAGTCGAAGTACATGTCTTCAGCACTCCAGAATCTTAGGAATTGGTTCCGGTACAACGTTACGTTTCCCCAAACCCAAGTACCAGTGGCAGCCGCCCTCTATGTACTCACAGAATGCAACCATTTGTATCGATAGACCCAATTATAGGCTCCGACACCCATAATTCAACACCCATGTGCTTGCCAGGCGCTTATAGGCTGCTCGGTCCCAGCACTTGTCCCATCAGCGGTCCTCGGCAGTGCTAGGCACACATCAGGTTCCACATACTTGGCCCCGCCAAAGGAAACCAAGTAGTATTGCCACTCCCAGACATAACGGAACAAGTACAGCAAATCCATAAATGTGCGTGTGTGTGTGTAAGGTGTTTAAATCGTAAGTGTAGTGCTGTAAGTGTAAGTGTGTGTTAGACTCGGGTGCCGCGAGGTTCGTCTAGGTCCTCTCACTAGGTGCAGCTAGTCTGCAACCCTCTGCGGGTGTGTACGTGTTTGTGTGTGAGAGAGAGTGTGTGTGTATGTGGAGTAAATGAGTGAGAGTAGAATGAGCTAGAGGTATGGTGAGGTCGCTAAGCCCATCAGCTGCTCACGTCAGCTGCCTCCGCCGGCTCATAATAATAAATGCTGTTACAACCATTATTTCAGTTTCTTCATCCCATTACTGGCTCTATATTAGTGTTAAACACAGTAGTAAGAACAGTTACAGGTTTGTCACTTAAAAAAGGTGACTATGTTAGTGACAAGGTCGTATGTGAATTCCGTGATTTCTTGGTTTGGTATTAGTATTTTTTTTTTTCCGGCGAAAAACCGTTCAGGTTATCATCGCCGTCACGAAAAATGAGAGTATATATATAAAAAAAAATTAAACAAAATTTTACTTAAGAAAAAAGCAACAAAAACAATAAAACAACAACAAAAAACTATAACAGTAAAAATAGATTAAAAATTTAGATAACAGCTATAGATATATTACACTTAAGAACTAAATAACAATAAATAATGAATAAAATTTAATAACAATTCGTAAAAGTATGCATAAACATAACAGAAATAAAGTCATTTAGATAAAATAAATAAATAATATAACACAAGAAATAACAACTATATATATTAAATTTTATTTAAAACATTCAAACGATAAAGGAAGTATAGAACCCGGTCAACGGCCGAGGCACTATCTCCCAACATCGTCTGCAAACAGTTGCTCAGACCACACATAACACGCACATTTTGAAAACCATCACAATCGAGCAGTATATGTTTAATTGTGATGGTTTCCCTACAGAATTCGCATTCAGGTGGGTCCCCGCCTCCCATCAGAAATCCATGTGTTAACATGGAGTGACCAATGCGAAGACGGGTGATCACCACCTCTTCTCTGCGACTTGCACGTATTGACGACCCCCAAGGACGAACTGTACTTTTGATTACCCTCAATTTGTTACTGCTTGTAGCTGCCCATTCATTTTCCCACTGTAGATGAATTAAATGTTTTACGTGACAAACGAAGTCAGACACGATTACACGTTGAGTGCATGGCGGAAGAAAAGTTGCTTCCTTTGCCGCATTATCCGCTACAGTGTTCCCAAATATTCCACAGTGGCCAGGAATCCAGATAAATGATACTCTTGCACCTCGTAGTTCAAGTCTATGGACAGAGCACAGAATATCTTGAACCTGAGGGTTTACCGAATACATATCCCGGATTGCCTGGAGGGCACTTTTTGAATCAGAACAAACTACGAAATGCAAACTATCGAATTTAATGGTATTCAGAGCCTTTAAGATGGCAAAGAGTTCGGCCGTAAAGACACTACAAATTGAGGGTAATCCATAATTATATGTTTCGTCCAGTAAGTAAAATGCACACCCAACATTGTTATTCATCTTAGAGCCATCTGTGAAAATAAATTTAGCAGATGGATATGAACTAGAAAGTCGAAAAAAATCACGTTGATAACAATGTTAGGTGTGTTGTCTTTCTGGTATGCACACAAGGAGAAATCAAATGTCGGCATATTGATTTTCCATGGAGGGACAAGACAAAAGGACCTTTCAAACATTGGGGGTAGTTCAATACGCAAGTCTTCAAAAACACGGGTTGTTCTAATGCCAACAGGGGCTGTAGCGTGCGGTCGGGATTCATATTGTTGGAGCAACTGACTATGGAAAACGATATTATAAGCAGGATGCCATGGTTTACATGATATATTAGATACGTAACTTAATTGTAACTGCTGTCTCCGACGAGAGAGTGATGGTTCGCCAGCATCGGCGAGAATACTCACGACGGGACTTGAACGGAAAACACCAGAAACAAGACGGATTCCAGAGTTATGGACGGGATCTAGTTTCTTTAAAATCGATGGTCTAGCAGATGAATAAACAAGGCTGCCATAATCAATTCGCGAACGAATTACGGCACGGTAAAACATCAGCATACAGATCCTATCAGCACCCCATCGAGACCCACTAAGAACCCTCAACATATCGAGGATTTTATTACATCGTAATTTTAAATCACGCACGTGAGGGCTCCACGAGAGTTTTTCGTCGAGTATTAGACCCAAGAATCGAACGGATGGAGAAGTCCGAAGCTGTATACCATCAAGATATAACGACGGAGCCTGGATCTGTCTACGGCGACTGAAAGCAATACACTGAGTTTTAGCAGCGGAGAATTTAAAGCCAGTAGTTCTCGTCCAGGTCTGCAACCTATTTATTACCAGCTGAAGGGTTCTTTCAGCTGTTGCCATGTTTCTGGTGCTTACGTAAATAGCAAAATCGTCTACAAAGAGAGAACATCTGACAGGGGACCGTACGTTAGACGTAATGCTATTGATTGCAATAGCAAACAGAGTAACACTAAGTACACTCCCCTGTGGAACACCATTCTCTAAGTAGAAACGATATGATAGCGTACTACCAAGACGCACCCTAAAATACCTATTACTGAGGAAGTTTTTGATAAAATGCAGAATCCTGCCCTGTATATCCCATGATTTTAATGTGTTCAATTTTTTTTTTTTTTTTCTCGGCGAAAAACCGTTCAGGTTATCATCGCCGTCACGAAGGATTAAAGTATATAAAAAAAAATTTAATTAAACAAAATTTAACTTAAGAAAAAAACAACAACAAAAACAACAACAACAAACTATAACAGTAAAAATAAATTAAAAATTTAGATAACAGATATAGATATATTACACTTAAGAACTAAATAACAATAAATAATGAATAAAATTTAATAACAATTCGTAAAATAATGCAAAACATAACAGAAATAAAGTTTTTAAATAAAATAAATAAATAAAATAACACAAGAAATTACAAATACAATAAATTAAATTTTATTTAAAACATTCAGACGATGAAGGAAGTCTAGAACCCGGTCAACGGCCGAGGCACTATCTCCCAACATCGTCTGCAAACAGTTGCTCAGACCACACATAAAACGCACATTTTGGAAACCATCACAATCGAGTAATATATGTCTTATTGTGATGGTTTCCCTACAGAACTCGCATTTAGGTGGGTCCCCGCGTTCCATCAGAAATCCATGCGTTAACATGGAGTGACCGATGCGAAGGCGGGTGATCACCACCTCTTCTCTGCGACTTGCACGTATTGACGACCCCAAGGACGAACTGTACTTTTGATTACCCTCAATTTATTACAGCTTGTAGCTGCCCATTCATTTTCCCACTGTAGATGAATTAAATGTTTTACGTGACAAAGGAAGTCAGACAAGATTACACGTTGAGTGCATGGTGGAAGAAAAGTTGCTTCCTTTGCCGCATTATCCGCTATAGTGTTTCCTGATATTCCACAGTGGCCAGGAATCCAGATAAATGATACTCTTGCACCTCGTAGTTCAAGTCTATGGACAGAACACAGAACATCTTGAACCAGAGGGTTTACCGAATACATATCCTGCATTGCCTGGAGTGCACTTTTTGAATCGGAACAAACTACGTAATGCAAACTATCGAATTCAAAAGTGATTAGAGCCTTTAAGATGGCAAAGAGTTCGGCTGTAAAGACACTGCAAGTTGAGGGTAATCCATACTTATACGTTTCGTCCAATGAGTAAAATGCACACCCAACATTGTTATTCATCTTAGAGCCATCTGTGAAAATAAATTTAGCAGATGGATATGAACTAGTCAGTCGAAAAAACTCACGTTGATACACAATATTAGGGGTGTTGTCTTTCTGGTATGCACACAAGGAGAAATCAAATGTCGGCATATTGATTTTCCATGGAGGGACAAGACAAAAGGACCTTTCAAACATTGGGGGTAGTTCAATACGTAAGTCATCAAAAATACGGGAAGTTCTAATACCAAGAGGAGCAGTAGCATTCGGTCGAGTTTCATACTGTCGCACCAATTGATTTTTGAAAACTGTATTAAAAACAGGGTGCCAAGGTTTAGATGATAAATTGCTTACATAAGATAGCTGTAGTTTCTGTCTCCGTCGATAGAGTGAAGGTTCTCCAGTCTCGGCTAGAATGCTTACAACGGGACTAGAACGGAAGGCTCCAGAGACGAGTCGTATTGCAGAGTGATGGACTGGGTCTATTTTTTTTAATACGGATGGTCGTGCAGACGAATATACAATGCTGCCATAATCAATCCGCGAACGAATCACCGCACGGTAAAACATCAGCATACAGGTCCTATCAGCGCCCCATCGAGAACCACTAAGTACCCTCAACATATCGAGAATTTTGTTACATCGTAACTTTAAATCACGCAAATGAGGGTTCCATGATAGTCTTTGGTCGAATATTAACCCCAAAAATCGAACAGATGGAATGGTCCGAATTTCTGTACCATCGAAAAATATTGAAGGATTTCGGATCTGTCGACGGCGACTGAAGGCAATACATTGAGTTTTAGCGGCAGAAAATTTAAAACCAGTAGAATTCGTCCATGACTGCAATCTATTTACTGTAAGCTGAAGTGTTCTTTCAGCTGTGGCCAAACTTCTAGCACCAACATAAATTGCAAAGTCATCCACAAATAGAGAGCAGCGAACAGGAGACCGCACATTAGTAGTTATACTATTGATAGCAACGGCAAACAAGGTCACACTAAGTACACTTCCCTGCGGGACGCCATTCTCTAACCGAAAACGATCTGACAATGTAGATCCAAGGCGTACTCTGAAATATCTGTTAGAGAGAAAATTTTTGATAAAACCTAGTATATTACCTTGTATACCCCATGATTTTAATGTATTTAGTATTCCTCTTCTCCAAGCCATATCATATGCCTTCTCTAGGTCGAAAAAAACAGCTACTAGTGTTTGACGCAAGAGGAACGCATTTTGTATCGCAGATTCCAAAGATATTAATTGATCCACAGAACATCGTCCTTGCCTAAAGCCGCACTGGTCTTTGCAAAGTAAATTGTTGGTTTCCAAATACCAAACAAGGCGACGATTTACCATTTTTTCTACCAGCTTGCAAAGAACGCTAGTAAGAGAAATCGGACGATAGCTACTTGCATCAGTTTTATCTTTACCTGGCTTAAGAATAGGAATTATTATTGCTTCCAACCAACTGTCAGGGAAAGTATGTTCATCGAATATACGATTGTATATCTCGAGGAGGGCAAGCCTACCTGACGTTGGAAGGTTTTTGATCATGGAATATACGAGGTTGTCAGGACCGGGAGCTGTGTCCTTCGTTGAAGACAGTGCAGATTCTAGCTCATGCAGAGTAAACAGCCTATTAAGAGGAGAGTCGTCAGAAGTACCGATGGTGAACGGCAATGGTTCAACTGCACTTTTGTATTTACGAAAAGCAGCGTTATACGCTGTAGAACAGGAATAACTAGAAAAGGATGATCCTAATAAATTTACAATATCGGAACACTGAGAAACTAACTCTCCATTCGGCCGTTTAAGACCCATCAACTCCGTGGATGGAACACGGCCAGATATAGAGCGCAGTTTCTTCCAGACGACAGATGTTGGCGTTGTTCTGCATATTGTTCCGACATATTTCGACCAAGATTCCTTTCTACTTTGTCTAAAAATTCTTCGAACTTTAGCTCGAAGGATTTTGTAACGCTCAAGATTTTCATCCGTCGGGCTTTTGTTGAATATCCGTAGTGCTTTTCGGCGTAAACGCAAAGCCTCCTTACAGTCCTCGTTCCACCAAGGAACAGATGGACGATGTGGGTATGCGGATTTTTTAGGAATAACATCCTCGGCTACATTTAAAATCGTATTGGTGAATTTCTTAACCACTGCGTTAATGCAGTTCATTTCAATGTCTGGTGATACAAATCTTTTTGCAAATTCTTCCCAATTTGCCTTTTTAAGGATCCAACGCGGCAGGCGTCGTTGCACATGAGCGAAAGTACAAAATGAAATACTAATGGGATTATGATCACTGCCATACAGATCTGGTAACACCGACCATTCAAATTTTGTTGCCAAAACTGGACTACAAAAAGACAAATCGACAACTGTCCATCCGCCAGTAGATGCCGATAAATGAGTCGGGGAACCGTCATTTAGAAGACACAAATCTAAGTTTGACCGTATTCCTTCGATTCGTAATCCCCTTGAGTTACAGGATAAGGAACCCCATGAAGCGTTAAAATCACCTGTCAATAAAATCGGTTGTGGCAACTGAGATATTAAATCATATACTTCATGATGTTGGAAATTGTAACTAGGCGGCAAGTAAAGGCAACAGACGGTAACTTTGAATGGAACGGTAACCTGAACGGCAACAGCTTGTAAAGGAGTTATTATATTGACAGATATGGACTGGACAGAGTTGTGAACCAATATGGCTACATCACCTCTGGCTCTTTCCTCAGTGACGAAATCCGCTCTGAAAATAGAATAACCCCTAAAATTGAAGGTGTGGGATTCATGCAAGTGCGTCTCTTGGAGGCACATTATTAGAGGAGATGAATCTCGCACAAGAACTTTGAGATCTTCAATATGGCTTCTTATCCCATTAATATTCCACTGTATCACATTGTTCTTAATGGAAAATTCAGACACTGAAATATACGAAATTAATATAGCAGCGGATTCCGTTCGTTTTGGTCACATATTAATTCAGATTTATCGGAGTCTATCAACATCAAATCACTAGTGTGATTTATGTCGGACTTACTGTGATTGATGTCCTACTCTGTAGAATTAGTAGTTTTGGAAGGAGGCACCTTGGAAGCAAATCCTTCCTTTGATTTTTTTTCCTTCTTTGTTAGTATTGTTTCTTTTTTTGACACAACTACTGGTGGGTATGTGTTTGATTTTTTAAGAAAATGGGCTAGTCCAGAAGGAACGTTTTTAGACGAAGACTTTAACACTTGCAACTTTGTTCTTACGCCTAGATTGGAAGAAGATGGATTTGCTTCCAGAATTACAGGCCTTGGATTCTTTGTCACAAGGGTTTTACTAGGGACTTTCGAAAGGTGAGTATCCTTTCCTTTTGAAGACACTTGAGAGGAAGACATTTCAGACGATTTAGACAGCGAATCGGGAATGGAACCCGCAGAAATCAGAGTTAGCAATTGAGCTACCTGTTCCGATAATGCTTTTACCGTTTTAGTTAGCTCTTCGCAATTAGCACACGATGATTTACTAGTAGAAGTGGCAGCAGCAAACGATTTACCTTCAATTATTGATTTTGAGCTTTTGAAAACCTTCCTTGCTTCTGAAAAAGATATCTTGTCCTTGGCCATGATAGAAAGAATGGCTTTCTCGTCCTTAAACTTGGGGCAGTCAAAGGAACGAGCGGGATGGTCTCCACCACAATTCGAACACTTTGGAACATTTTTGCATTGCTCACTATCATGACCATTACCACTACAATTACCGCATACCTGATCCTTCTGGCATGTGGAGCTCACGTGTCCAAAACCCTGGCATTTAAAACACCGTCTCGGGTTTGGAACGTATGGCCTTACCGAAAGGCGCTGGTACCCGGCATAGATGTGGTCTGGTACGGTAGGTTTACCAAAAGTCAAAATCAAAGAGGCAGTAGCTACTTTTGCCCCTTCTCGTTACGAAAAATACGGCACACGTCTACAACTGATTGCTTTGCCAACTCTTGTTTAATCTCCTCTAGTTCAACATGGAGGAGATCTCTGCAAGTCACCACTCCCTTAGCAGAATTTAATGTTCTGTGGGGTTCCACAGAAACCTTGACGCTATCAAAAATGATGTCATATTTAACAGCGATAGGCTCTGCTTATCGCTATTAGTCTGAACCAGTAAGGTCCCGTTCTGCAGCTTTTTAATTGAAGCTACGGGACCTGCTCTTCCAATAATTGCCTTATTAATCAAAAAGGGCGATACTTTAAGTAAGTCCGCCCCTTCCATCGAGTTCTTAAAAATTAAGTATCTAGGAGATGGTAACTGAAGTGTTTCAGTACTCATCTCCTTGCCTCCCACATTTTCATCCTTCTCCACTAAACCAACAGACCCGTTTGACAAAGTCGAACGAGGCCTCTTTAACGGAACTTTGGCGATTTTGTTTATGATTTCCATAGTTTGTTTTACCGAGCGATTCATGAACGAAGATGTTTCGAACAATTGGCACAGGGTGCACCCAGACGACCACCAGCAGCCCAGGATACTCGAACTAAAGCGAGAACCCCCAATAAAAAAAAAAAAAAAAAAAAAAATTGGGGGGACCTCCAGATATCCTGGAGCCGAAACACATGTCTGTCAGCACTCCAGAATATTTTAGGAATGGGTTCCGGTACAACGTTACGGTTCCCCAAACCCAAGTACTACTGGCAGCCGCCCTCTATGAACTCACAGAATGCACCACTTGTTTCGATAGACTCAGTTATGGGCTCCGACACCCATAACTCAACATTCATGTGCTTGCCAGACGCCTATAGGCTGCTCGGTCCCAGAACTTATCCCATCAGAGGTCCTCGGCAGTGCTAGGCACACATCAGGTTCCACCTACTTGGCCCCGCCAAAGGAAACCAAGCAGCATCGCCACTCCCAGACGTAACGGAACAAGTACAGCAAATCCCTAAATGTATGTGTGTTTGTAAGGTGTTTAAATCGTAAGTGTAGTGCTGTAAGTGTTAAGTGTGTGTTAGACTCGGGTGCCGCGAGGTTCGTCTAGGTCCTCTCACTAGATGCAGCTAGTCTGCACCCCCCTGCGGGTCTGTAAGTGTTTGTGTGAGAGAGTGTGTTTGTGGGTGTTGTGTGTTGTGTGTATGTGGAGTAAATGAGTGAAAGTAGAATGAGCTAGAGGTATGGTGGGGTCGCTAAGCCCATCAGCTGCTCACATCAGCTGCCTCCGCCGGCTTGGTATTAGTAAACAGGCTTAAAGACAGTGAGCAGGAAATAGTCCGTGGATATGTTGGTAAATCACTAAAAAAGCTTTAATATTAGCAAATATTTGTTTTAAGAAGAGATTAGACAAAACTTTGTTCAAACCAAACTCACGATGTGTAGAACATACTTTCAATCTTTGTGTAATAGATGCGGTCAATGACAATTTCCGTTTTATCGAAATGGTTAAAAAATGTAAAATGATCATAATAGTAATTTTAAAAGTAGCAATTTGTCAGCATATATAATTACGGCTTTTGACGAAAAGCACATGAAGGCTATCAACGCCGTCCAGCAAAATATCCTACATGGGGGGGGACACTAAATCTAAACATTGTTAATACTATACTAAAAACTAAACTATACTATACTAAACTAAAACCAGATAAGTCGAGGAAGCTTCACCTTGAGATGCGTTTACCACAGTTACTAGTAAAGGCAAGAAGGTTATCTACATTATCAATGGTTGAGAAACTTCTGGAAATTCAGAAATCAATCTCTGCAGCAATGATAAATTTGTTCCTAATGTCCTAGATGCAAGTGAGTGGAGAATACGGGGACTGTTAGGAGGAAAATGCCTAACTTTAATAAGAATGGCCATACCTTTAATAAGAAGTGAGAAGAGTTCTACAGTTCCTACAATAACTGTTACCAGTAACAGAAGATCGTACCAAACTAAAGGATAACTAATTGAAGTTGTTTTGAGAAGGTTTATAATGTGGGAAACCAATGAAACCGCAGCTAAATAGCGTTTTCTGAATCCGCAGTTCATTTGGTCTTGAAGAAAGATGCAAACAATGCCGAAGAACTAGTACTGAAATAGCTCAACAAATCCTTAAAAACAAACTTGCAGAATAAAGCAACAGCAGTCAAATACCTACAGATGGTAAAATGCAGCAAGAATCTGTTAAACCCTGACAAACACGAAAAGTACTTCCAGGCATCAGGAGTAATGGAAGTTATTTGATCCCAAAGACGAAACACAAAAAGAGTAACTTTTTCTTTTAGTAAACCAAAACAAACTTCCCTTTCAAGCAATTTCAACAGTTATAAAATTCCAAATTTAAAGTAGTTAGAAAATAAAGCTTCTGCGAAAAAAATTTATTCTAGACCTAAACAAAAACATCAAAATAAACTTGACACAAATCATTAAACATGATTTCTGAGGTAATACGATCTAGTTTAAATTTCTCTAGAGAAGACAGATTATTTATGGTTTTGTCATCTAATTTGAATCATTCAGGTTTTTTTCAATATATTCTGCCAATTTTAGAACACCAAATACTGTATTACAGTCTAGACAGCCACAATCTCATTTACTACAATCGAATCTAAATTTTTAACCTTTCTGTCATTACATCAGTTTCACCTACATTTAAAGTTGAACAATATTTAAAAAAGACGCAGAAACCAGTTAGTGATTTAATCATATGCAGTTAAGACAGTTGAAGAATTAAAACTTGTTAAAGATACTGAAAAAAGCTTTCCATGGTTCTGTTAGCAATACTTTGTTAAACTGTGACTATGTTGTTAACAAATTTCTAATAAATAACGATATCTTGCTGCATGTTACAGTTTTCATCAATTGCTGATTCGTCCATTTAAATGTGTTATTTTTATTAATAAATTTTCAAATTTATTGAGTGGAGAAGATAAACAGTCCAAATTCTTCAACTTACTAGAATAATAATAATTATTTTACAAATAATTACAAAGTAATTTACAAAATATTATTATTGTAATAATTCGTAATACAAATATTAAGAAGATTAAAGCACCATACAAGATTGTGAACATGCAAGGATTGATACACAATGGGGTTTAATTGATAAGGTGCAATTAAATTATTCATGTTTTCTCTCTTTATTTGTTTCACCCAACTTTGGGGCACACTAAATCAACCACTTTTTAATGTTCTGTGCCTTCCTCGTAGCCCAGAATTGCTTCATTCGTTGTGATCTTGCTTTTCTTTCTTCGTCAGAGATTTGGATCGTTCGCTTGGATTTGACTTTGCCTTGGAACCGTTGCTTCTTGTCCTTGTATTCATGTTTTATTGTTGTTTTTTTTTTTTTTTTTTTTTTTTTTTTTTTAACGTCCGACTATTGTGCACACTTGGGCTAATGCAGACGATGGGATGATTTATATATCGTATGAAAATGCCAAGCCCTCGCCGGGAATCGAACCCGGGTCCTCGGGGTGAAAGCCTAGTATGCTATCCACTAGACCACCGAGGCGGCTATGTTTTGTGTTAATATTTTATTGTAATGAATCACATGTTTGGTATTTAATTTGTATTAAATTAATTTTTTCCTAACAATCAATAACATAAGTTTATAAACTATAGTAGGCTAATAGTTTTTTGAAGTTAATAAAGTTTACTGTTTATAAATGTTTCTAATTCTTGAGGATAGATTTCCAAGAACTTGCAAATGTGCTATGTAGATTGATTGGAAGAGACGAGAGAGAGAAAATAATTTGTTTCACAACAGTAACACTACTGCAATTCATTAAAAATTAAATTATTCTGAACAAATACATTCACAATCAGAATTACCAACACGGCTTAATATATAGACCTACAATTAAACAACTCATTGACACAAAAAATCAAGAATTAAATAATATATTTAAAATTGAATCGATCACTGTTTCAATTAAGTTCATGAGTTGGTTTGATTTTAACACTCTTTACACATATGCTTATCTTTCACGTATAATATTAATAGTAGTTTTCGCTACTTGAAATGGATAAAATCTATTGATATTAATTCATTTATAACTGTAATTGTCAATAGCTTATTCTATTTGCTTGTTTAGTTAAATTAGTTAAATTAGTTAAATTTGTAGCTAACACTTAAACCTGTCACTAACACAGCAGTTTGTACGTATATTTATTTAATTATCTCAGAAGTAATAAGAGCCATATTTATTCAAGCCTTTTTTGTGTTTGACAACAATAACCTAAAAGTGTAATTTAATAAAGAGCAAGATCATATCTCTGAAGGAGCTAATCAAACATAGGTTAAGGACATTTAATGAGATTTCAAAAAAAATTTGTAAGACAGGATTTTTTCAATAAAAATTGGTAATTGTTTCTTATCAGTTGACTGATATTAATTTTACAGTTTACAACTTTAGAAATTGAAACTGAAAACACAACGATTCGCTGTCAAGCATTTGGTTGTATCTCAACACTGTAGACAAGACTAATCATACTAATTTTGTCTAAAAAAAAACATATGATAGATTTTCTCTTAAATGTGATATATAATCATTTTGAATTCGTTCTCTGTTTTCTCAGTTTAACTTTTCTAAATTTTTACTGTTTCAAACACCTTTCTGGAGCACGCTATAAACGCATGTCTTCTGTGATATCTGAAGTGCTAATATCGCCAGCTTCTCTCAAAGAAGCTTATAAGAAAAGCTATTTCTGCTTGTTATTGGCACTATTTGTGTCACTTTCAACTTAGCTAATTTTATTCAATATATTTTTGGTTATTTATAAAGATAATTACTACTCCAATATCATTAGTTTGTATTTATAATTTAGAAAACTAAAGAATTACTTCTTTAATATATATGTACTTCTTACATATATATTAATAGCTCTTACAGTGTTATTAATACAGTGCTATTTTCCACTGCAGCTTGAGTGGGCCATGTCCTACCTGGGGTGGCCCTATAAGTTCTAGATAGAACCCAATATAATTGGGAAGTGCTGCAATCTATCAGGGATTAACTGACCTAACTGAAAAAGTCATTGACTCAGTTTCTGACATTGTGTATACAATCTGCTATATTAACACTGTAAAATCTTTTGAGATAGTATCCCATTATTTAAGTACATCTAGACAGTCATTCTTCCCATATGTCTACTAGTGAAAGATTAAGATGTTACTATTGTAAACCACTGTTGTTAAAATTTTAGTCGATTAGTTCATTAGATTAGCCTATATTTGCATTTTGAAATTTTTGATTGCATATTATGGCTAATATGACGAACTACAGTAGACGCTGACACGCTGCATTCTGTGACGCGACAGCGCCACTGTAGCAAGTATAACGAACTACAGTGGACGCTGGCACGCTACATTATGTGGCGCGACAGCGCCACTGTGGTTAGTATGACGAACTACAGTGGACGCTGGCACGCTACATTATGTGACGCGACAGCGCCACTGTGGCTAGTATAACGAACTACAGTGGACGCTGGCACGCTACATTATGTGACGCGACAGCGCTACTGTGGCTAGTGTAACGAACTACAGTGGACGCTGGCACACTACATTATGTGACACGACAGCGCCACTGTGGTTAGTATGACGAACTACAGTGGACGCTGGCACACTATATTATAATTGAAATTCGTGTTTAGCAGACGGGTGATTTTTTTATTTCGCCTTTTAAAACTTGGTTATGTATTGCCTTCAGAAAATAAACATATATTTTAAAAGTTCATGCTTCAAGCTTTATTTTAATACTTTACAACCTCAAAAAATATGCAATTTTCATTGAGAATTGTCAGCAAGATTTTTCATCATCTCATTTTTCACATATTATTTTGTCCAATCTTTTGGTTATTAAGAAATTAATATACTTTTATGGACTGTTGGCAGCGCCAATAAATGGATTTTTTCGGTAAAGTTGTTGCTAAACACAGTATGTTGTAT
The DNA here is from genome assembly GCA_022606455.1 of Callitettix versicolor. Classification (NCBI taxonomy): domain Eukaryota; kingdom Metazoa; phylum Arthropoda; class Insecta; order Hemiptera; family Cercopidae; genus Callitettix; species Callitettix versicolor. Next base: position 39,171,134 of record CM040186.1, on the reverse strand, counting down.
TTTAACCCACTGCAGTTTTAATAATAAAAACAATGCAGTATAAATAAAATAATTTTTATTTTAAACCTCGGAACACTCAATACTTATCGCGATATTAATTTTACCATTTGTATACTTATGACAGTAATAATTTATTCTCCACAATTTAAAAACTATTATTTATTACTTTAGCAATAAATTATATTTTTTTTTACGTTGTAATTTAATAGAGAACACTACAAAATTTGAATAGTAGGGCCGAACAAAGTAAAACCAATTTACGTAACAAGATATTTATTTAATTACTAATAAAATTTACATTTTCAAAATTTACTCTTCTCCAGAAACTTTCTTTCCCGCTTTCTTTCTTAACAATTTTCGTTGTTCTAGAAGGTTCTTAGCGTCTGTCATCGGAATTCCCATTTCCATCGGCTTACCCGGATTTCCATTTTCGTATTTTTAGCGGGATTAACTTTGTTAGGTAATTTTGGATAAATTTTCGTCCCAAGTGATTTATTCAATTATCTAATTATTTTTGAAGAATTGATTTTTCACTTATTTTGCCTCATTAAAATGAGTTGCCTAATCCTCTCGTTTCGCGCCAAAACTGAGTAACGTAGATCCGCGTATACGTTTGGATTTTCGTCTGGCAATATCCATAGCGTCCAATATGTCTTAATTTGGTCTATTGAGTTATAGTATATTCCTACCTTAGCTTTAATTTGGACATTCGATGATTATGATAATGTTGTTTGCGTTACTAAAATGTTGGTTTGGTAATATAATTTCGTGATCTTTGTCGAATAAGTGATTATTTTAATAAATCGAAACATGTTTGGACCAGGTCTGACGCTATGACGTCATCGCGTATGTTTGTTTATGTGGTTTAACTTAAGTTTTACAGTGTTTATATTCGAGTGTTCGTAACTTATCCTGCTATATGAATTATGAATTTTTACATAGTCGTAGAGAATCTCCAATATTCGCTTCTTGGATTTCACAGTGACAAAGGATTTTATCTTCCATTAGGATCTCATCATATATAGTCAGATAAATACGCCATCTTTTTTTCAAGAATTTTTCACGATTTGAAAAATCGCTCAAAAAAGCTTTGAGCGACGCCCAGTCGGCAGCTTTGAGTATCCCCAAATCAAATGTTTTAAGCAATAATAAATAAATAATAATAATAGTCAGTTTTAGCAATTTCTACATGAGGTCTTGCTACTAGACGCGACCGACGCAAACGACTTACCCTCAATTATTCTGGAACTTTTGAATATTTTTTTAGCTTCTGAAAATGAAACTTTATCCCTTGCCATGATAGTCAAAACTGCTTTTTCGTCCTTATACTTGGGACAGCTGAAGGAACGAGCCGGATGATCGCCACCACAATTGGAACACTTTGGGTCATCCGTGCAATTGTCACCACCATGGCCATTCGAACCACAATTACCACATATTTCGGGCTTTCTGCATGTAGAACTCACGTGTCCAAACCCCTGACACTTAAAGCATCTTCTCGGGTTTGGAACGTAAGCTCGAACAGAAAGCCTTTGATATCCGGCAAATATATATTCCGGGATTGTGGGTTTACCAAAAGTCAGAATGAGGGAAGCAGTTGGTATTTTTTTTCCATTTTCATTACGCAGAATGCGATAAACATCCGTAACTGACTCTGATGCCAACTCAGACTTTATCTCCTCAAGGTCTAGGTGGAGGAGATCTCTACACGTTACCACTCCTTTAGCAAAATTCAAGGTTCTGTGGGGCTCCACAGAAACCTTGATACGATCAAAAAAGGAAGACATCTTTAGGAGCGACAAGCTCTGCTTGTCGCTACTAGTCTGAACTAACAGCGTACCATTTTGTAGCTTCCTAATAGACGCTACAGGACCTACTCTTCCAACGATAGCCTTGTTTATGAGGAAAGGAGACACTTTCGATAGGTCGGACCCTTCCTCAGAATTTCTAAAAACTAAAAATCTAGGAGAAGGGAGCTGAACAACTGCAGCACCCATCTCCTTTTCTTCCATGTCCATACTCCCACTGCTACTCTCAGACCTGTTCGACATAGTCGAAACGAGGCCTCTTTGACACATTTTTGGCGTTTGTAATTTTTGTTCCATGATTTGTTTTGCCCGGCGATTCATGAATGCAGATTTTTCGTACAACTGGCACAGGGTGCACCCAAACGACCACCAGCAGCCCAGGATACTCGAACTAAAGCGAGAACCCCCAATAAAAAAAAAAAAAAATTGGGGGGGACCTCCAGATATCCTGGTGCCGAAATACATGGTCTGTCAGCACTCCAGAATATTTTAGGAATGGGTTCTGGTACATCGCTACGGTTCCCCAAACCCAAGTACCACTGGCAGCCGCTCTCTATGTACTCACAGAATGCAACCATTTGTTTCGATAGACCCAGCTATGGGCTCCGACACCCATAACTCAACATTCATGCGCTTGCCAAGCGCCTATAGGCTGCTCGGTTCCAGAACCTGTCCCATCAGAGGTCCTCGGCAGTGCTAGGCACACATCAGGTTCTACATACTTGGCCCCGCCAAAGGAAACCAAGCAGAATCGCCACTCCCAGACGTAACGGAACAAGCACAGCAAATCCCTAAATGTACGTGTGAGTGTGAAGTGTTTACATCGTAAGTGTAAGTGTCTGCTAGACTCGGGTGCCGCGAGGTTCGTCTAGGTCCTCTCACTAGGTGCAGCTAGTCTGCACCCCCCTGCGGGTGTGTATGTGTTTGTGTGAGAGAGTGTGTTTGTGGATGTTATGTGTTGTGTGTATGTGGAGTAAATGAGTGAGAGTAGAATGAGCTAGAGGTATGGTGGGGTCGCTAAGCCCATCAGCTAATTAATATCGCGATAAGTATTGAGTGTTCCGAGGTTTAAAATAAAAATTATTTTATTTATACTGCATTGTTTTTATTATTAAAACTGCAGTGGGTTAAAATACAACATACTGTGTTTAGCAACAACTTTACCGAAAAAATCCATTTATTGGCGCTGCCTACAGTCCATAAAAGTATATTAATTTCTTAATAACCAAAAGATTGGACAAAATAATATGTGAAAAATGAGATGATGAAAAATCTTGCTGACAATTCTCAATGAAAATTGCATATTTTTTGAGGTTGTAAAGTATTAAAATAAAGCTTGAAGCGTGAACTTTTAAAATATATGTTTATTTTCTGAAGGCAATACATAACCAAGTTTTAAAAGGCGAAATAAAAAAATCACCCGTCTGCTAAACACGAATTTCAATTATAATATAGTGTGCCAGCGTCCACTGTAGTTCGTCATACTAACCACAGTGGCGCTGTCGTCACATAATGTAGTGTGCCAGCGTCCACTGTAGTTCGTTACACTAGCCACAGTAGCGCTGTCGCGTCACATAATGTAGCGTGCCAGCGTCCACTGTAGTTCGTTATACTAGCCACAGTGGCGCTGTCGCGTCACATAATGTACCGTGCCAGCGTCCACTGTAGTTCGTCATACCAACCACAGTGGCGCTGTCACGCCACATGATTACTATTTTAATTTGCAAGTAATTATTTAATTAAGTGGCCATTTTCTTATTTACCTTATTTTTACAGGGTGGGTGGGAGGGATTAACGTAAAAATATGAATATTTTTTCTTCAATGCTTGTATAAAAAAAACAAATAGTATTTTATAATTCAAATATTAAATTTCAACGGGTTAGTCCTTTAAAAAATCAGTACAGTACTATTACCCTTATTATTTTTAAAAAATATTATTACATTAGTTTCTGTTTGAAATTTTAATTTATAGTTTAAAATGAATCTAGCTTATGCTGTTAGATTGGCATTTAGTCTTTTTTTTAATTTTCAGTAATAACTTCTTTTTATAAAATTATGCTTATTTTGTTATCAAAAATGTTAATTACAAATATTTTCACACATATTTACACAAGTAAATATAATTTTCTTTTTTTTTAATATAGAAAACTATACATTAAAGAATGTGTATTTATCATATTGACTGCTATTCCTAACGATTATTAATTAAAATAACATGTTCAGAAACAAAATTGTTTGTTTTTTTGCAATGTGATATCGTACCACCAGCTTGCCGCACAAACCAGAACTATGGTTGTAGTCTTATTATATTTCACACGAACTAAAATTACAAAGTTTATAGACATCATATCTTTAAGAAAAATATTTAAAGCACTACCAATCACCAATTTTCTTCTTTTTTTACATCTGTGAAAAGTGTCCTGTGAAAAGCACCGCACTGGGCAGAATGCTGTGCCCCCAGGGCAGGCATAACAGACATAAATGGTCCTCTTCTGTACTCCTTTTTCTGAACAAATTTTACACCTTTTACTAGCTCTGACACCACTTGCATTTTGAACATCATTTTTTGTTAGTTTGTGTGGCAAGTTCCTTGGTGATGGAAGATCTTGAGTTTTGGTGGCAGCAATGCCCCAATGAGTTCATTGCGAAAATCACACTGATTTTTTTTCCTGGCTGTGTATATTGTACAGCACCAAGGTATTTATTACCGCCATTTGGAGCAATGTATTAAATTTTTTCTGCCATCCGATGCTTTTATGCTCACAGAGATAATGTGAGAGCTTTTTTTTTTTTCCGGCGAAAAACCGTTCAGGTTATCATCGCCGTCACGAAAATGAAAGTATATAAAACAAAATTTAAACAAAATTTTACTTAAGAATAAAACAACAACAACAAACTATAACAGTAAAAATAAATTAAAATTTTAGATAACAGGTATATATATATTACTCTTAAGAACTAAATAACAATAAATAATCAATAAAATTTAATAACATTTCGTAAAAGTATGCATAAACATAACAGAAATAAAGCTTTTAGATAAAATAAATAAATAATATAACACAAGAAATAACAACTATATAAATTAGATTTTATTTAAAACACTCAGACGATGAAGGAAGTCCAGAACCCGGTCAACGGCCGAGGCACTATCTCCCAACATTGTCTGCAAACAGTTGCTCAGACCACACATAACACGCACATTTTGAAAACCATCACAATCGAGCAGTATATGTTTAATTGTGATGGTTTCCCTACAGAATTTGCATTCTGGTGGGTCACCGCGTTCCATCAGAAATCCATGCGTTAACATGGAGTGACCAATGCGAAGGCGGGTGATCACCACCTCTTCTCTGCGACTTGCACGTATTGAAGACCCCCAAGGACGAACTGTACTTTTAATTACCCTCAATTTATTACTGCTTGTAGCTGCCCATTCATTTTCCCACTGTAGATGAATTAAATGTTTTACGTGGCAAAGAAAGTCAGACACGATTACACGTTGAGTGCATGGCGGAAGAAAAGTTGCTTCCTTTGCCGCATTATCCGCTACAGTGTTTCCAAATATTCCACAGTGACCAGGAATCCAGATAAAAGATACTCTTGCACCTCGTAGTTCAAGTCTATGGACAGAGCACAGAATATCTTGAACCAGAGGGTTTACCGAATACATATCCCGGATTGCCTGGAGGGCACTTTTTGAATCAGAACAAACTACGAAATGCAAACTATCGAATTCAATGGTGTTCAGAGCCTTTAAGATGGCAAAGAGTTCGGCCGTAAAGACACTACAAATTGAGGGTAATCCATACCTATATGTTTCGTCCAGTGAATAAAACGCACACCCAACATTATCATCCATCTTTGAACCATCTGTGAAAATAAGTTTAGCAGATGGATATGAATTAGTCAGTCGAGAAAACTCACGTTGATACACAATGTTAGGAGTGTTGTCTTTCAGGTATGTACACAAGGAGAAATCAAAGGTCGGCATATTGATTATCCATGGAGGGACAAGACAAAAGGACCTTTCAAACATTGGGGGTAGTTCAATACGCAAGTCTTCAAAAACACGGGTTGTTCTAATGCCAACAGGGGGTGTAGCGTGCGGTCGGGATTCATATTGTTGGAGCAACTGATTATGGAAAATTGTATAATAAGCAGGATGCCATGGTTTACATGATATATTAGATACGTAACTTAATTGTAATTGCTGTCTCCGACGAGAGAGTGATGGTTCGCCAGCATCGGCGAGAATACTCACGACGGGACTTGAACGGAAAGCACCAGAAACAAGACGGATTCCAGAGTTATGGACGGGATCTAGTTTCTTTAAAATCGATGGTCTAGCAGATGAATAAACAATGCTGCCATAATCAATTCGCGAACGAACTACGGCACGGTAAAACATCAGCATACAGGTCCTATCAGCACCCCATCGAGACCCACTAAGAACCCTCAACATATCCAGGATTTTATTACATCTTAATTTTAAATCACGCACGTGAGGGCTCCACGAGAGAGTTTCGTCGAGTATTAGACCCAAGAATCGAAAGGATGGAGAAGTCCGAAGCTGTATACCATCAAGATATAACGACGGAGCCTGGATCTGTCGGCGGCGACTGAAAGCTATACACTGAGTTTTAGCAGCGGAGAATTTAAAGCCAGTAGTTCTCGTCCAGTTCTGCAACCTATTTATTACCAGCTGAAGGGATCTTTCAGCTGTTGCCATGTTTCTGGTGCTTACGTAAATAGCAAAATCGTCTACAAAGAGAGAACATCTGACAGGGGACCGTACATTAGACGTTATGCTATTGATTGCAATGGCAAACAGAGTAACACTAAGTACACTGCCCTGTGGAACACCATTCTCTAAGTAGAAGCGATCTGATAGCGTATTACCAAGACGCACCCTAAAATACCTATTACTAAGGAAGTTTTGGATAAAATATATAATCCTGCCTTGTATACCCCATGATTTTAAAGTGTTCAAAATTCCCCTTCTCCAAGCCATGTTGTATGCCTTCTCTAGGTCGAAAAAAACAGCTACTAGTGTTTGACGCAAGAGAAACGCATTTTGTATTGCAGCTTCTAAAGACACTAATTGATCCACAGAACATCGTCCTTGCCTAAAGCCGCACTGGTCTTTGCAAAGTAAATTATTGGTTTCCAAATACCAAACAAGGCGACGATTTACCATTTTTTCTACCAGCTTGCAAAGAACGCTGGTAAGAAAAATCGGACGATAGCTACTTGCATCAGTTTTATCTTTACCTGGCTTAAGAATAGGAATTACTATTGCTTCCAACCAAGCGTCAGGGAAAGTATGTTCATCGAATATACGATTGTATATCTCGAGGAGGGCAAGCCTACCTGACGTTGGAAGGTTTTTGATCATGGAATATACGAGGTTGTCAGGACCGGGAGCTGTGTCCTTCGTTGAAGAGAGTGAAGATTCCAGCTCATGCAGAGTAAACAGCCTATTAAGAGGAGAGTCGTCAGAAATATCGATGGTGAACGGCAATGGTTCCACTGCACTTTTGTATTTACGAAAGGCAGCGTTATACGCCGTAGAACAGGAATAGCTAGCAAAAGATGATCCTAATAAATTTACAATATCGGAACACTGAGAAACTAACTCTCCATTCGGCCGTTTAAGACCCATCAACTCCGTGGATGGAACACGGCCAGATATAGAGCGCAGTTTCTTCCAGACGACAGATGTTGGCGTTGTTCTGCATATTGTTCCGATATATTGCGACCAAGATTCCTTTCTACTTTCTCTAAAAATTCTTCGAGCTTTAGCTCGAAGGATTTTGTACCGCTCAAGATTTTCATCTGTCGGGCTTTTGTTGAATCTCCGTAGTGCTTTTCGGCGTAGACGCAAAGCCTCCCTTACAGTCCTCGTTCCACCAAGGAACAGATGGACGTGGTGGGTATGCGGATGTTTTAGGATAACATCCTCGGCTACATTTAAAATCGTATTGGTGAATTTCTTAACCACTGTGTTAATGCAGTTCATTTCAATGTCTGGTGATACAAATCTTTTGCAAATTCTTTAATTTGCCTTTTTAAGGATCCAACGCGGCGGGCGTCGTTGCACATGAGCGAAAGTACAAAATGAAATATTAATGGGATTATGATCACTGCCATACAGATCTGGTAACACCGACCATTCAAACTTTGTTGCCAAAACTGGACTACAAAATGACAAATCGACAACTGTCCATCCGCCAGTAGATGCTGATAAATGAGTCGGAGAACCGTCATTTAGAAGGCACAAATCTAAGTTTGACCGTATTACTTCGATTCGTATTCCCCTTGAGTTACAGGATAAGGAACCCCATGAAGTATGGTGAGCGTTAAAATCACCTGTCAATAAAATCGGTTGTGGCAACTGAGATATTAAATCATATACTTCATGATGTTGGAAATTGTAACTAGGCGGCAAGTAAAGGCAACAGACGGTAACTTTGAATGGAACGGTAATCTGAACGGCAACAGCTTGTAAAGGAGTTATTATATTGACAGATATGGACTGGACAGAGTTGTGATAGTTTTTTTAAAAAGCAATTTCTACATGAGGTCTTGCTACTAGACGCGACATCGACGCAAACGACTTACCCTCAATTATTCTGGAACTTTTGAATATTTTTTAGCTTCTGAAAATGAAACTTTATCCCTTGCCATGATAGTCAAAACTGCTTTCTCGTCCTTATACTTGGGACAGCTGAAGGAACGAGCCGGATGATCGCCACCACAATTGGAACACTTTGGGTCATCCGTGCAATTGTCACCACCATGGCCATTCGAACCACAATTACCACATATTTCGGGCTTTCTGCATGTAGAACTCACGTGTCCAAACCCCTGACACTTAAAGCATCTTCTCGGGTTTGGAACGTAAGCTCGAACAGAAAGCCTTTGATATCCGGCAAATATATATTCCGGGATTGTGGGTTTACCAAAAGTCAGAATGAGGGAAGCAGTTGGTACTTTTTCCATTTTCATTACGCAGAATGCGATAAACATCCGTAACTGACTCTGATGCCAACTCAGACTTTATCTCCTCAAGGTCTAGGTGGAGGAGATCTCTACACGTTACCACTCCTTTAGCAAAATTCAAGGTTCTGTGGGGCTCCACAGAAACCTTGATACGATCAAAAAAGGAAGACATCTTTAGGAGCGACAAGCTCTGCTTGTCGCTACTAGTCTGAACTAACAGCGTACCATTTTGTAGCTTCCTAATAGACGCTACAGGACCTACTCTTCCAACGATAGCCTTGTTTATGAGGAAAGGAGACACTTTCGATAGGTCGGACCCTTCCTCAGAATTTCTAAAAACTAAAAATCTAGGAGAAGGGAGCTGAACAACTGCAGCACCCATCTCCTTTTCTTCCATGTCCATACTCCCACTGCTACTCTCAGACCTGTTCGACATAGTCGAACGAGGCCTCTTTGACACATTTTTGGCGTTTTGTAATTTTTGTTCCATGATTTGTTTTGCCGAGCGATTCATGAATGCAGATTTTTCGAACAACTGGCACAGGGTGCACCCAAACGACCACCAGCAGCCCAGGATACTCGAACTAAAGCGAGAACCCCCAATAAAAAAAAAAAAAAATTGGGGGGGACCTCCAGATATCCTGGTGCCGAAATACATGGTCTGTCAGCACTCCAGAATATTTTAGGAATGGGTTCTGGTACATCGCTACGGTTCCCCAAACCCAAGTACCACTGGCAGCCGCTCTCTATGTACTCACAGAATGCAACCATTTGTTTCGATAGACCCAGCTATGGGCTCCGACACCCATAACTCAACATTCATGCGCTTGCCAAGCGCCTATAGGCTGCTCGGTTCCAGAACCTGTCCCATCAGAGGTCCTCGGCAGTGCTAGGCACACATCAGGTTCTACATACTTGGCCCCGCCAAAGGAAACCAAGCAGAATCGCCACTCCCAGACGTAACGGAACAAGCACAGCAAATCCCTAAATGTACGTGTGAGTGTGAAGTGTTTACATCGTAAGTGTAGTGCTGTAAGTGTAAGTGTCTGCTAGACTCGGGTGCCGCGAGGTTCGTCTAGGTCCTCTCACTAGGTGCAGCTAGTCTGCACCCCCCTGCGGGTGTGTATGTGTTTGTGTGAGAGAGTGTGTTTGTGGATGTTATGTGTTGTGTGTATGTGGAGTAAATGAGTGAGAGTAGAATGAGCTAGAGGTATGGTGGGGTCGCTAAGCCCATCAGCTAATGTGAGAGCATCTGGTCGCCATGATCAACTCTCTTCATGTGGGCATTGTACTGTACAATGGGAAGGGGTTTTGTCTTCTCCTATTTATGATGGTAATCATGTCTCAAATTCAGAGGATATATACAAGACATATCTCTTATTTTTCCATTGTCCTACCATCACACCTTCGGAAAACTGAGTCTTTATTTCCCCTCTTGCCCGGATAGCTTTGGTCACTTCAGTTGGGTTGTTTTTCCTATCAAATCGCAGAGTGCCAGAACATATGTGTTATGTGTCAAAAGTTTACTAATCAGGGCAAAGCTATTGTAGAAATTATCCATGTAAATGGAATGTCCTTTGTAGAGGAGACTACTCAAAAAGTGCATAACAACTTTTACTGTATGTCCCTTTCCTCCAAGAACGTCATTCTTCCCTCCATAGACTGATAATCATAGATACAAGCCCTCATGTTTACTCAATGTATAAAGCTTAATTTCGTATCTAAAGCCATTTCTCTTTGATATACTGCAAAAAAATGGAGGTGGTCCTCTCCACAAAACCGTTGCTTCATCGAGGGAAAACTCCTTTGTAGGGGAGTATATACAAGTCATCTTAGAATTAAAGTAATCAACTAAGAACGATATCCTTTGAAGGCGATCATTTGATTCAGCTGTAGGATTTGAGAAGTGTAGGCATCTCATGATGACTAAAAATCGATCATGACCTCTGCAATGATTAATGCAATGACCTCTGCATCCATTTAGTCTTTCAACTTAATCAAAATTAAAAACAGGAAGAAATAATTTGCAACTAATAACACAAATAAAATTTAAATACTTTTTTCTGCATTAAAGTACAAAGTATTTAAAACTAAATCATATTATAGCAACAATCCTAAAGTTACTGCAAAAGATATACGAGCTTGTACAGAATTAGCAATATTTACATTTTCAGTAAGCTAAAATAAAAATATTTATGAAGTTTTATATATATATATACTAATTTATTGCCGAAATCTTTTGTACAGTGTTCAAATCTCGTAGTATCATCTGGATCGTCTGCTTTGTTATTGGATAAAACTCAGGACCTTCATCACTTGCCAGGTCTGGGTCTTCAGATTCCAGAGCTGTAACAATTTGTTCAAGTAAAACTAATAAGCCAATTTTGTTAAAATGTCATGCTAGGAAGGAATGGATTGATGTTTAAAGGCAAAAAGCATATAAACTATCATTACCTAAAAATACTTTGAACCTTGAGGGAGGATCAAACCCTACTCTTCTATTAGTCCCTCATCTTAATATCAAAAAGTGGGGGGAAATGTTGAAAATATTATTACTTTACTTACTTTTTCGAAAAAATCTATCTTGAGATTTTGATGAATGATTGTTTTGAAATCTCTATGTTGTCTCTACTTTAGAACATTTTTTTAACCCTTACTATGCAGTAAACTAATATATCTGCCAGATGAAACTATTTCCAAATGCGATAAACAAACATATCCGCATATGTAAAATCACAGGACTAAATATAATATACAACAGCGCTCCCTTTTATAAAATGGCAGATAAAGTCATCATTTACTGAAGGCTACTTATACTTAATTCCAATTAGATGACTACATAGATGAAAATGTTTTTTTTTTTCTTATCCAGGCATGTCATTATCACAGCACTGTTAACCCTAGAATACAAAGGCATTGTTTACTACACGACTAGGCTGAAATCTCGCCCTACCCCTTCCCCTCACATATGTGCCTCCAAACCTCATGTACCTTCAGTGTGTAGAAAGACAGTAACAGACTCGTGTCAATGACCTTGAAGGTGGTTTCATTCTACAGCTACTCATTTAGCGTTGTCTGTGGAACTAAGCCTTTGTGTTTACATTACTTATAGCATCGCTTCTGTAGTGTGCTAGACGAAGCCTTGGTGTTTATGTGTGTGACTTGTTTTCTCTATGCCATTCTTTTATTTTAAAAATATACATGTAAATATTATTAAGTGAAATATTAAGTTAAGTGTTTTTGTGCTTAAGTTTTAATGTGTAAACGCTAATAGACGTCATGGATCGTCAGAAAGACCTGGTATTGACGTATTTGGAGAAGTGAATGATCCTGATCTTCACGACAGTGCTAGTGAAACTTCATACCAGGAAGAATTGGAAGTTCAAGAAAATACAGATGATAGTGACGCCGACCCAGACTACAGTCCTGATCAAGATAAATCTCAAACCTGGCCTAGACTTCTTAAAATCTTTCGGGATTTTCCAGTTCCGCAGCAAGAGTTTAGCGATTCTGTAGAAGAGAAAGAAATCTCTGTAGGAAATGCTCAATTTGAAAACCCATCGACATCAACAGACGAACAGGGTAAACTTGGTGCTAAGCGTAAAACAAGTAACATCAACAAATGGTATCAGAGGTGCAAAAAAAAAAAAAAAAAATATAATAAAAAATAAATTAAAGCCCCCAATACATTGTTTACAAGATCAGAAAACAACACATTTATTCTTGAGTGTACTCTGGATGTTCTCAAAGGGCAAGGCAAGAAGAAAACACAAACTAGGTTTACTAAGCCTACTATACCATCTAATAGACCAACAAAACATGCAGCCAGGATTGTAGTACATAACCAAAGAGGTTCAAAAGGAGCTGCCCTGAATGTAATTGAATCAAAAGTATTATTTTCCTTATACTTCACAGCATTTTTAAAATCTAAAATAATAGAATTCACAAATATGACTATCTGGAAAAAAACAACCAAATTACAAGGAAAAAAACTTCAACTATCTCTGAATTAACAGAAAATGAGTTTGATGCTTTTTTTGGGATTGTTTACGAAAGGATAATCATTTGAATATGCGGAAGTTGTTTGATACAGAATGCAGTGGAAATAGATATAAATCTGCAATGAGTTGTGACAGATTCAACTTCATTCTGGAAAGTCTACTATTCGACAACCCAGAGACTAGAGAGGAAAGAAAAAAAGAAGACCCATTCACTACCATTTGAGAAGTATGTTTGTTGCAAGCTGTAAAGATCTCCACAAACCAGGGAGTTATTTGACGATCGATGAGTAGCTAGTGGCATTCAGAGGACGCTGTCCATTTCTGATGTATATCCCGAAAAAGTCCAACAAATATGGCATCAAGATTTTAATGATCTGTGACACACAAACCCAGTATATGGCAGATGTTATTCCAAATATTGGTAAAGCAACTTATAGTGGACCTTTGCCATTGGTCCAGTACTTTGCCCTGGAACTAACCAAAACCATTTGAGGCACAAATAGGAACATTACGTGTGATAACTAATTCACATATATACCACTAGCTAATGAACTTTTGAAGCCAAACCATAAATTAACATTAACTGGGACACTACGGAAAAATGAGCCAAAACTTCCAAAAGAAATTGTTCATTTCAAGAGAAGAGAAGCTGGGACAAATATGTTTTGTTTTGATGGAGCTAAAACACTAGTCTCCTATCAAACTAAAGCCAGTAAATCTGTAGTCCTTCTATCAACATGCCATGAAAGCCCTGCTATTGACAAAACCAACAAAAAATCCGAGATAATAGAAAGCTACAAGGGGCGATGTTGATGCCTTATGTGATAAATATCAAGCAGAGTCAAAAGTTTTAAATCTAAAACTTCCAAAATACGCCCAAAGATATTATTGCTAGAAATGTATTACTAAAAAAAATGAATAAAATGAAAACTGAACAAGAATTACACTTAAGAAAGGCGAAGACTTTTTACTGAAGAAAGAGAAAAGCAAGACAATCTTCCAAGACAAAAAAAGTTTTCTTTTTGCAAAAAAAGAGTCCATTGCACTGGATTTTCAGAAAAATCTCTGCATTCCAAACCTGTCAACAAATGATGTATACTATCAGTGCCAGTTGTCGTTCTTTCTATTTAATGTTTCCAGCCTTTCAACTGATGGTGCTTTATTCTATTCTTATCCACAGACTGAAGGAAAGAAAGGGGCAGATGAGGTTGTTTCTATGCTTCACCATTACCTGTTTACAAAACTTGATGAATAAGTGAAACAGTTGCAAATATTTTGCGACTCCTGTTCAGGTCAGAACAAAAATTACATACTTATTAGATTTTGTCACTACGTTGTCACAGTAATGAAAAGGTTGGACTCAATTACAGTGGTGCTTCCAATTCGTGGCAACTCTTATTTAGAGTGTGACCGAGACATGATGCTGATTAATCAGAAGTTTGCTGCGGAATTGCCAGAAGATTGGATGGAGCATATAGGAACCTGCAGAACAAAACCTCCAACTTCTGAGGTTGTGGAGGCTGATTTGCCTCTTTTTCGCAAATGGACAGAATGTTTGTCAAAGTTTTACATGGTCAAATGCCCTTTTACTACAAGGCTTATCAGAGAAATTCGCTTCCTCAATAATTTCCAAAGACTTGTTGAGCACAGATCCCCCTATAATGGTTATTGGCAGCTTACTCCTTTGATTTCAAAGCAAAACTTGAGTCTGTTGAATCTTGAAGCAGTGAGGTTTGCAAACAAAAATTATGAAAGCAGCTGTTTCAGTCTTCTGTCTCAAATTTGTTTGGTAAGTAGGCCTACTAACTACCCTTAACAAAGTTTGTGAAGTTAATTGACTTTAAAATTTATTAATTAACCTAACTTTATCCAACCTAATATACTTAGATATAGACACAGCTATACTTTTATATCATACCTAGTTCTTCATATGTTATCATAGATTTTCAAAAAAGTAAATTACAAACTTGAGCCTACAGTGAAGTTTAATTTCCAGATTCCAGATCCCATCTCGGTACCGAAACAAAAATATGATGATCTTCAGCATTTGAAAGAGTTCTATGGCCCAAAAGCAAGGGAATATATTACTGACCTTCAACAAGAACAATAACTGTAACTTTTTTACATATGGACAAGTAAGCCTAATGATTTTGTGTCAGCCTAATGTTAAGCACAAAAACATTCATCCTTTTTGCTGTATCCTTTTTATAGTTACTAACTGGTAACTAAGGTATGTTGTTTTGTAATGTTCAAGAACTAAACCTCATATGTTATTTAATACTAAATACCATGTACATAAAGAAAAAACATATGTGTTAAAATGTTTTATTTCTATTAAATGTGCAGCATCAAATTAAATCACAAAATTTGTTCTACTTAAAAATCTTTGTTTTAATGACTATCACCCTTTTTGCTTTGGACTTTCATATATATATTACAAAATTAAAAAAAGATTAAAATGATATATCTAGGGTTTAGAAGTAAAAGTACTAAAGTCCAATTTTTGTGAAAATTAAGGTATCTTACCAAAATGCAATTCCTGCTATTCTATTTTATGGTAGAAATACCCAAGTCCCTTCTTTTAAGTCACTAATGATTTTCATTTTATTCAAATCCTTAACAAGTAAAATTACTCAACAAATCCAAGTACTTATACAAATAAAAGTACCCAATAGTATTGGATACCTCTTTAGCCTGGTGGTTTATTTTAATACTGGTCTCTTGGTAAAACTACCCAAGTGCACTTCAGTACACTTTATTTGCCTCTCAGGAATTATTTAAACAACAGCAGAGAAAACAGTAACATTTGGGTACTGTTTTTAAGTTTACATTCAACAAGTGGTGCATTGTGCAGTATTGTGATTCAAAACAATTTTACCATTTGAAGACAAATAAAATGAAGGCTGATGTGTCATTTTGCACAGAAGAATGAAATGTTAAATATCGTTAACATTCCAAAAAGTAATTTGTTTACTGTTCCAAATGACTCTGTTTTTGAGGTTAGGTCAGATAATTATAATTCTAATTCTGAAAATAGGCGTGTCCAGAACAACTGTGAAAACTGATAATGATAACGATAAATTCACTTATTGTTTAATCTGACCAAAGTGACTTTATTAATATTATTAGGAACAGTATATGTCAAGCCCAGGCCTAGGTCCAGATTCTGACACTGACAATGAACATAAGCCACATTCTGAAGAAGAAGAAAGTGATGATCACGAACCCTTAAAAAAAGTGTTTTAAAGAGAATACTAAGGATATGCCTAGAACCCCACCAAATTAAATAATGGCTTTCCAGTTAACTACTGTAGACATTGATACTGATACAGCCAGATATAAAACTTTCATCATAGACCAACAACGGTTTTCTTGTAGAAAAGTTATTGCCTTAACTCTTGAGGAAACAAACAGTACTTCAAGGCCCTAACGTACCTAACCTAGCAATGATCTAATTTTGTTTGATCCTAGACCCACTACAAGTTCTGTTGTAGATTATGTAAATAATGCTATTAAAAACCTAAGTGAACCCGATACATACAGTTACTTAAACCTGAACTTGCGGAAGGTAGTTTAAAAAATGTGCATTGAAGAAAAACAAATCCTAAGAACTAGAAAGTGAATAGAAAAAAAACTTTAAAAAGCTCTGGCCTGCCCTATATCATTGAAAAAGGGAAAAGTATGCCTGCTGAAATGCCAAATCCTATTAATTGTTCATTGTTCAAATTGTTATTAAGAATGTACTGAGCATTTTAGTGATAACGACAGGAAAAAATCCGTTGTGAGTTTCTGCATGCCCATATGAGAAACAAAATATCATTTTTAAATAAAATAAAAAAAAATTGATACCTTCAGGGAAAAAACATTACATTTCAGGTAAGCCTGAGAAAAATTTTAGTTATGCCTATTATGTTTTAAAAGATGATGGAGAAAGAAGAGTTTGTAAGGAGGCTACTTTTTAATTTAACAATTTTTAGTTTTCAAGCCTTTTCTGATAACAAGTCTTAGAAAATAAAATAGGATTTTCTCAAAATCGGCTCAAAAGATTTTCATCAAAATTTGCTCAAGCTAAAAGTTCTTGAAAAATGTAGGTCACTAGCTCAACAAAATTTTGGGCCAAGAGGTAACAACAAAAACCGAAAAATGGGCCTAATCTCTCAAAACCAGTTGAATAAAATGTTTTCAATCCAATAAAATAAAAATAAATAATTCAAGTATGTTTAGCAATCTATTGCCTTTATTATACAATTTATAATATTTTATATGATGCAGATGATTTATGAAAAACCAGCAAATAAAATTGTTACCAGTGGACTGATTTTATTATGGACTTTGTGTTAACGACATTCCAAACACATAACAGCATAGGATAAATGTTTGGCCTACTTGAAAAATTTAGTCAGAAGAATTTGGTGGTGTGCTCACTAGAATATTTATTATACAGGAAAAATAATGTTCTCCTTTGTAAGACTCTTAAAAGAAAATTTTTAAAAACTTTCAAATAATGTTGAAAGTCAAATTAGGGACCTAAAAGAGAAACTGAAGGGAAAGAATGTAGTTAAACAATAAATCTGATGCAAATTTGTATATGGTTATTAGAAGAGAAGAGTTGTACCCACCTGCAACCTGGGCTTGCAGAGAAGTGAGCCTGGCCTCCAGCTGGTGTTGGTAATCTTCAATGTGTTCCAACAGCCTCAGTTGACAATCCTCAACATCTATGGCTGCCTCTGGTTCTGGTATTTTGCCTGCAAGTCAAAGTGCATAGTAAGTAAGAACAATCAGATAGACTTAATTTCCTTTCACATTTTACGTGCAAGAGATAACAGCTGATTTTATTGTGCATTTTAAACAGAGTTTATATTTTTCAGAGTTCCATGGTTTTCACTTGAAGATGTTGGAAATGAAAAAGTTTGAATAGGCCTACATTAAGTTTTTTTTTTTTTTTTTTTTTTCGGCGAAAAACCGTTCAGGTTATCATCGCATAAATCACGAAGGATTAAAGTATATAAAAAAATTTAATTAAACAAAATTTAACTTAAGAAAAAAACAACAACAAAAACAACAACAACAAACTATAACAGTAAAAATAAATTAAAAATTTAGATAACAGATATAGATATATTACACTTAAGAACTAAATAACAATAAATAATAAATAAAATTTAATAACAATTAAGTAAAATAATGCAAAACATAACAGAAATAAAGTTTTTAAATAAAATAAATAAATAAAATAACACAAGAAATTACAAATACAATAAATTAAATTTTATTTAAAACATTCAGACGATGAAGGAAGTCTAGAACCCGGTCAACGGCCGAGGCACTATCTCCCAACATCGTCTGCAAACAGTTGCTCAGACCACACATAAAAGCGCACATTTTGGAAACCATCACAATCGAGTAATATATGTCTTATTGTGATGGTTCCCTACAGAACTCGCATTTAGGTGGGTCCCCGCGTTCCATCAGAAATCCATGCGTTAACATGGAGTGACCGATCGAAGGCGGGTGATCACCACCTCTTCTCTGCGACTTGCACGTATTGGCGACCCCCAGGACGAACTGTACTTTTGATTACCCTCAATTTATTACAGCTTGTAGCTGCCCATTCATTTTCCCACTGTAGATGAATTAAATGTTTTACGTGACAAAGGAAGTCAGACACGATTACACGTTGAGTGCATGGCGGAAGAAAAGTTGCTTCCTTTGCCGCATTATCCGCTATAGTGTTTCCAGATATTCCACAGTGGCCAGGAATCCAGATAAATGATACTCTTGCACCTCGTAGTTCAAGTCTATGGACAGAACACAGAACATCTTGAACCAGAGGGTTTACCGAATACATATCCTGCATTGCCTGGAGTGCACTTTTGAATCGGAACAAACTACGTAATGCAAACTATCGAATTCAAAAGTGATTAGAGCCTTTAAGATGGCAAAGAGTTCGGCTGTAAAGACACTGCAAGTTGAGGGTAATCCATACTTATACGTTTCGTCCAATGAGTAAAATGCACACCCAACATTGTTATTCATCTTAGAGCCATCTGTGAAAATAAATTTAGCAGATGGATATGAACTAGTCAGTCGAAAAAACTCACGTTGATACACAATGTTAGGAGTGTTGTCTTTCTGGTATGCACACAAGGAGAAATCAAATGTCGGCATATTGATTTTCCATGGAGGGACAAGACAAAAGGACCTTTCAAACATTGGGGGTAGTTCAATACGTTAAGTCATCAAAAATACGGGAAGTTCTAATACCAAGAGGAGCAGTAGCATTCGGTCCAGTTTCATACTGTCGCACCAATTGATTTTTGAAAACTGTATTAAAAGCAGGGTGCCAAGGTTTAGATGATAAATTGCTTACATAAGTTAGCTGTAGTTTCTGTCTCCGTCGAAAGAGTGAAGGTTCCCCAGTCTCGGCTAGAATGCTTACAACGGGACTAGAACGGAAGGCTCCAGAGACAGTCGTATTGCAGAGTGATGGACTGGGTCTATTTTTTTAATACGGATGGTCGTGCAGACGAATATACAATGCTGCCATAATCAATCCATGAACGAATCACCGCGACGGTAAAACATCAGCATACAGGTCCTATCAGCGCCCCATCGAGAACCACTAAGCACCCTCAACATATCGAGAATTTTGTTACATCGTAACTTTAAATCACGCAAATGAGGGTTCCATGATAGTCTTTGGTCGAATATTAACCCCAAAAATCGAACAAATGGAATGGTCCGAATTTCTGTACCATCGAGAAATATTGAAGGAGTTCGGATCTGTCGACAGCGACTGAAGGCAATACATTGAGTTTTGGTGGCAGAAAATTTAAACCCAGTTGAATTCGTCCATGACTGCAATCTATTTACTGTAAGCTGAAGTGTTCTTTCAGCTGTGGCCAAACTTCTAGCACCAACATAAATTGCAAAGTCATCCACAAATAGAGAACAGCGAACAGGAGACCGCACATTAGTAGTTATACTATTGATAGCAACGGCAAACAAAGTCACACTAAGTACACTTCCCTGCGGGACGCCATTCTCTAACCAAAAACGATCTGACAATGTAGATCCAAGGCGTACTCTGAAATATCTGTTTGAGAGAAAATTTTTAATAAAACCTAGTATATTACCTTGTATACCCCATGATTTTAATGTATTTAGTATTCCTCTTCTCCAAGCCATATCATATGCCTTCTCTAGGTCAAAGAATATTGCAACAAGTGTTTGACGTAACAGAAAGGCATTTTGGATTGCAGATTCTAATAAAACTAACTGATCGATGGAAAATCGCCCTTGCCTAAAACCACACTGGTCCTTAGAGAGTAAATTATTATTTTCTAAGTACCAAACAAGACGGCGATTTACCATTTTCTCCACTAGCTTGCATAGCACACTTGTAAGAGAAATAGGCGGTAGCTGTTTGGATCAGTTTTATCTTTGCCTGGCTTAAGAATAGGAATCACTGTTGCTTCCAACCAAACATCGGGAAAGAGTGTTCCTCAAACATACGATTGTATATCTTCAGGAGGAAATTCTACCCGATGTTGGAAGATTTTTAATCATGGAATATACAAGGTTATCAGGGCCTGGTGCTGAATCTGAAGAGGATGACAGTGCAGATTCCAGCTCTTCTATTGAGAAGGGCGTTCAAAGGAGAAACAGGCGTACCAACGACGAATGGCATTGCTTCTTGAATATTTTTGAAACGACAAAAACCATTGCTATAGGAAGTAGACGAAGAATAATCTGCAAAATATAAACCCAATGTATTACCAATATCTCGAGGATCAAAACTTATTATTCCGTTCCGTTGTTTGATGCCCATCAAGGGAGTTGATGGAGATGAACCAGAAGCGGAACGGAGTTTCTTCCAAACAGTTGATACTGGTGTTGTTCTTGATATTGTGTTAATATACTGGGTCCAAGAATTTTTTCTACTTTGTCTAAATATTCTACGAGCTCTAGCTCGGAGAATTTTATACCTCTCAAGATTTTCACTCGTTGGTCGTCTGTTGAACCTTCTTAGAGCTCGTCTGCGTAAAAGCAAGGCATTCTTACAGTCCTCAGTCCACCAAGGAACGGGGGACGAGATTGATGAGTCGAGGTTTGAGGAATAGTTTTATGTGCTAAGTCTAAAATATTTTCAGTTAAAGTTTGTACTATTTCATTAATAGAGTTAAAATCTTCAATGTCAGGTGATACAAATTGCTCTGTGAAATCCACCCATTGTGCTTTTTGTAGAATCCACCGCGGAGGGCGTTGATTCGGACGGTGGAATGTACAAAGTGAAACATTAATCGGAGTATGATCGCTGCCGTAAAGATCAGACATCGCCGACCATTCGAACTTCGTTGCAAAAATTGGACTGCAAAAGGTCAAATCAACGACTGTCCAACCACCTGTAGAAGACGATAAGTGTGTTGGGGAACCATTATTTAAAAGACATAGATCTAATGTAGTCCTTATATTGTCAATTCGGTTTCCTCGTCAGTTACATGTAGTAGAGCTCCATGATGTGTGGTGAGCATTAAAATCACCCATCAATAGAAAGGGGACAGGTAACTGAATTAATAAGTTAACTAAGTCGTTGTTTTGGAAAGCATAGCTAGGCGGTAAATAAATGCAACATATGGTAAGTTTAAATGGTACGGTAGTCTGAACTGCGACAGCTTGTAAAGGAACGGACAGCTATGTCCACAGGAACGGCATCAATAGAGTCACGAGCTAGTATGGCTACCTCACCCTTCGCTCGTTCTTCCGTTATGAAGTCGGCCCTGACAACAGAATACCCTCTTAAATTGAAAGTGTGCGATTGGTGAAGGTGCGTCTCTTGAAGGCAAATGAATAATGGAGACGTATCGCGTACAAGAAGTTTTAAATCTTCAATATGACTTTTGGCTCCGTTAATGTTCCACTGTATCACGTTGTTATAAATGGAAGGCGTTGACATTGAAAATTAATAATTTAGTTTATGATGGGATTCATTTTCTCAATAGAGCATACTATAGGTGGATCAGAGTCAACAGACACAGAGTCACAACTGTGACTAATGTCAGACTCTGAAGATTTTATGTTTTTGGGAGGTTTTTTGGTTGAAGGTAAGCCTCCCTTGACAATTTTCCTTTCTTTGTTTTTTTCAATCACAGGTTTCTTTCCTGTAATGGAACTTTTATTTTTTGATCCAACTGTTGCAGGGCAGGTATTAGACTTCTTTTTCAGAAAGTACTCTAGCCCTGGAGTGATATTTTTATCACTAGTTTTAAGAACTTGTGACTTTGTCACCTGCGGCTTTGTTGTACTTGGTCTAGGAACAGAAGGAACCTTTCCTGAAGATTGTTGTGATGGTTTTGTGACAGATGGTAACGAGGTCTGGATAGGTGTAGTACCTGATACTGCAGCTCCCTGTTCAGAAGTAGAAACAGAAGTGGACGATTTAGAAAATATTGAGAGTAACTGAGCCACCTGCTCCGTCAAAACTTTGACAGTTTTGGTAAGCTCGTCACAATTTGCGCAGGATGTCTTTTTATTGGAAGAAACAACAGCAGCAAAAGACTTGCCTTCCGTGACAGGTTTCTGAAATCGGTAAATCTTCCTGGCCTCGAAAACGATACTTTCTCTTTGGTCATAATAGTTAGAACTGCTTTCTCTTCTTTGTACTTGGGCAGTTAACTGACCGTGCAGGATGATCGCCACCACAATTGGAGCACTTAGGATCATCCTTACAATCCAAATACTATTATGACCTTGAGCCCCACAATGTCCGCATATTTCAGGCTTCTTACAAGCTGCGCTCATATGCCCAAAACCCTGGCATTTGAAACAACGTTTTGGGCTCGGGACATATGGTCGCACAGACAGGCGTCACGTACCCCAGCATTGATATATTCGGGATGATAGGTTTCCCGAAGGTCAGAATTAGGAAGCAGTAGGTATTTTCTGCCCCTTCTCCATGCGCATTATACGTGTGACATCAGTAACGCATTCACCGGACAGCTCGGACTTTATCTCCTCCAGGTCAACATGGAGGAGATCCCTGCAGGTAACCACACCCTTTGCAAAGTTCAGAGTTCTGTGGGGTTCCACAGATACCTGAACCTTCCCAAAAAACGACTCCATCTTCAACAGCGACTTACTTTGTTTGTCGCTCTTTGTTTGAACTAACAAAGTCCCGTTCTGTAGCTTCTTAATGGAAGCAACAGGACCTGCATTCCCAACTATTGCCTTTTTGATCAGGAAAGGAGAGACCTTGGAAAGGTTATCACCTTCCGCCGCGTTTCTAAAAATTAGATATCTAGGAGTTGGTAACATAATTCCTTTGGTACTTCCCTCGTGGCATTCAATTTCTTCTCTATATTCCTCAGACACGTCGGGTGAAACCGAACGATGTCTCTTTACACAAGTTTTGGCGTTTTGTTTGTTAGGATCCATAAATTTAATACCGAGCGATTCATGAACGAAGATGTTTCGAGCAAGTGGCACAGGGTGCACCCAGACGTCACCAGTGGCCCAGGATACTCGAACTAAAGCGAGAACCCCAAAAAAAAAAAAAAAAAAAAAAAAAAAAAAGAAAAAAAAAAAATTTGGGGGGGACCTCCAGATATTCTGGAGCCGAAATACATGGTCTGTCAGCACTCCAGAATATTTTAGGAATGGGTTCCGGTACATCGTTACGGTTCCCCAAACCCAAGTACCATTGGCAGCCGCCCTCTATGTACTCACAGAATGCAACCACTTGTTTCGATAGACTCAGCTATGGGCTCCGACACCCATAACTCAACATTCATGTGCTTGCCAGACGCCTATAGGCTGCTCGGTCCCAGAACTTATCCCATCAGAGGTCCTCGGCAGTGCTAGGCACACATCAGGTTCCACATACTTGGCCCCGCCAAAGGAAACCAAGCAGTATTGCCACTCCCAGACATAACGGAACAAGTACAGCAAATCCCTAAATGTACGTATGTGTGTGTAAAGTGTTTAAATCGTAAGTATAGTGCTGTAAGTGTAAGTGTGTGTTACACTCGGGTGCCGCGAGGTTCGTCTAGGTCCTCTTATTAGGTGCAGCTAGTCTGCACCCCCCTGCGGGTGTAAATGTGTTTGTGTGAGAGAGTGTGTGTGTATATATGTGGTGTGTATGTTGTGTGTATGTGGAGTAAGTGAGTGAGAGTAGAATGAGCTAGAGGTATGGTGGGGTCGCTAAGCCCATCAGCTGCTCACGTCAGCTGCCTCCGCCGGCTACATTAAGTTGAAAAGGCCTATTAAGCTGAGAAATAAGAATGAGACATAACTCAGGAAAAAGTTGCAAATTATGGAGAGAAAAGGGTGAAGCTTACATTGGATTCCGAAGATCTGGCCATGGAAAAACTGCACATGATACATTGAAGAAACCAAAGCAAAGCAGTCATTGTTTCACATCACAGACTTGTATGAATTTTATGTTCACATCATATTCCAACATAAATAAAGAAGACATGCAAAGAGTTTTCATCACTTTGTAAAAAAATACATCTTGGGACAAGAGATAAATCTGTTATTAGTATGGTAGAAGAAACTATTGTTTCTCTAAAGAAAGAGAGATTTGAAAACTTTGAGTGAAATTTCAAGATACCATTTTATAATAAATGGTGAAGGATTACAAGTATGCCGCCAGACAATGTTTCTCAACACTTGGGTATAAAGATATTAAATGTCCCCTACTGGCCTTGTAGGAAACCCCTTCCGAGTGGAAAGGGTAAAGTAAATATTCCAAACCTAATGCAAATGAAAACAGCATTGTGCCACCATCATCAGTACCATAGAAGACTAAAAAAAGATACAAGAAGGAGAGGAAAGAAAACGATTTTCTAAGAATTTTTTAAAAAAGTTTGTCAAAGTTTCCATCGCACTATTGCAAGATCAAATCAACAAAACTGTATATAAAATTTCTATTTTTTAATAGATTAATGAAGATGTAGTTGATTTATATGTTGAAGAATGTAAAAATAATGATAAGAATGCATAAAGTAGATTTAAATTTGAAAAGATGTTTTGTTTCGAAAATATTTCTTTGTTCATTGTCTAAGAAAGATGTATGCAACACAAAACAGTTTTAAAATAAAGTGGAAATATTTCAGAAGGACAATAGGAGAAGCATATTTTCCAAAAAAAAACAACAAAAAACTGGAGCATCGAAGAGAAAAAACAACACTGCAAAAGCTAAATCAAAACAAAATCTTGTTTTCTAGCAAGATATGCAATTAGTGAAGAAGCTTGGCCCATATTTTAATGCATTTGCAATGTTTTATAAAACAAAACAGTGCGTACACAACTTCACTATGTACAACCACAGCACACGACGTGATGACTTATTATTGGTGGGATAAGAGACACAAAGTGACTTGAGCCCATCATCTTTTCCATCATGAATGACTCATATAAATTAGTTGTTAAATAGTTCTTCTGAAGTATGATACACTGTATTTAAGTTTTTTTATTGTAGTATAACTTTTTTTAACTATTAACTCATCTACAGAAACTAATACAAAAGAAAAAAATCTAAATAACTTTAAATTTCTTACCCATAATATCTTTCCTTTCTGGACTGCTGTTTAATTCTTCAGGGTTTTCTTTCTTTAAATCAACGTCACCTTCTTTACCCCAACTCTTTGCCCACAAGTACAGTTTTGGATGATCTGGTTTCCTAGAAAAACAGTAAAATTTTCTTACAAATATATAAAAACTGATATTGCTATAGCCTTACTCATTAACTTAATGTACAAGAATTTATGAAATAGTAAACCTACTATAGTAGTGTTTCTTGACTTTGCGAAGGCTTTTAACAATTCTTTTTACAAAATTTTATAATATGGGTGTAAGAGGAGTTCCCTTGGAATTTACTTGACCCTCTTTTCTTTCTTTTTTATATAAACGATCTGTTAGTCCTACACGAAGAATTAATATCATATGCAGATGATACTGCAGTTCTAATTGTGTTTAAATCTTGGAATGAATAACTGCTATAACTATGTTTAAATTAATTATTATTAATTATAATTATTATGTAATACGAAGGAAATTTGGAAGTGAATAAAATAAATATAAATATTACAATATTTTAAGTCAATCTTAATTATAGCGGCTTTAGATTTTATATGAAATCTGATATAAAATCATTTTCTTCAAAAGTCCAGCCAAATGACTATTTTTAACTTACAAAAATCTGGCTTTTAATACCTATATTGTATTATTTGGTTTTAGAGTCAAGAATTCCTTATATACATTTTACTCTATATTTTCTACTAAACAACAATCCACTGAGTGGCATCATTCAAATTCTCCGACAAAACCAAGAAAATTCAAGCAAGAATTAACACGGAAAATTATTACCACAGTTTTCTACATCCACCATACAGCTCTGATTTACTACCATCAGGCTTTCATTTTTTTCCAAAACTTAAGGAATTTCTGGGAGGAAAGCCTTAGAGAATGATGATGTACTGAAAGAAATTTTTAATGTTTCTCTTGGTTTATGTTTACAGTGGTAAATGGACAGCCGGCAGAGTTCTTTGAAGATGGTATTAAAAATCATATTTTTATTTCCAATAAAAGTTGTTCATAAATAAAGTTTCTCTTATATTATTATAAAACAATTCTTACTTAAAAAACTGTTACAGGTTACAAGTTGAAGTAATGCTTGTAGGATGACAGTCATTTTAGAAGTCATAAACATTAATGGTATTTTTTTATTTATAACTAAAAATTATATTATATCAAACAAAACAATTGTATTTTTTCAGAAGCAGTATTTAATGGATTTATACTTTAAAAAATCTATAAAGATGCTAAAAACCTATAACTTTGCAGAACATTCTATGTGATTACATTTATCTTATTGTCTTAACAATAATAATAAGCTCATTCAAAAGCCATAACAGTTAACCTTTTAAATCCAAATGGCATTCACTTCATGTCTATCTAAATGGTACTTTTTTTAACAAACTTTTTGTATACCCTACAATTTTTTAAGATGTACTCACTGCGCGATGTAGGTCTTGACTCGCAGACTTTGAATGACTGTCTGCAGTTGCAGCACACTAGCAGCAAGCTCATGCGACTTCTTCAGCATATGTTCTCGTTGCTTGAGGTCTGGCTCATTCTTTGTACGGAAGGATAAACTGTAAAAGAGTACACCTTTCTTTTTTGTTTCTTTCAAATATTCCAACTTTTAAGTGTTTCTCCTTGAAATTTTATAACTAATATTATGCTATTGACAACTCACAAACTCATTCATCAAAAATGTGTTTGAAACATTGTGACCAGTGATTAAATAAACAATAGATGCAGTAATACGAAAATATTCATGAAAAAAACTTTTTATCAAATAACAGATGTACTAAAACAATCTAACTAAGAATATGTCACTGCAAATCAGTCAAAAGACTGTGCAGACAAGAAAAAGTTATTTAGGGATTCACTAAATTTGTATGCATTTGAGCTCATTTTCCTCACCCTGTATCCATCCTAACAATTCTACTTTGTATTTCCCTCTTTAAACACATTATTAATATTAATGTTTTGTTTGGCTATCATGGTTAGGTTAGGAAAAATTAGCAAAAAAAACAATATATTTTACAAAATTAACACAAGTAACTTGAAATTCATTATCATATCCAATGAAAGATTTTAGTGTTCAGAATGGTCGATCCTACAGTCTGTTAAAAAATATATTAATATTGTTTGTTGTATTTGGTAAAAAGTCTTACTGATGAGCACAAAGATTTTACTTATTAATCTATATATATATATATATATATATATATATATATATATATATATATATATATATATATATTATGGTGAAACTTCAATTAACCTGCAAAAATGAAAAAACCTGACAGCAGTAAAATTAAAATTTGAGCAAAATATGTCAAGCAGATTTTTTTAGTGAACAATTTTTTAACTTTTTCTGGAAGCTTACAAATCAAATTTTTTTGGCAAGGTAACAACTAGTATTTTTTGGGTTCTTAAGTGTTACATTTGAGCCAATTTTTATTGAATTAGGACCATTTATTTGTTTCCAAAAAAAATCTAAATGGAGCAAGTGGAGAAAGATTTAAATGTAATATTTTAACCAATCAGAATAAAGTCAGGTAGATACTGCCTGATTTTTTTTTTTATTTATTTTTTTTAACGTCCGACTATTGTGCACACTTGGGCTAATGCAGATGATGGGATGATTTATAGCACATCAGAAAATGCCAAGCGCTGGCTGGGAATCGAACCCGGGTCCTCGGGGTAAAAGTCCAGCATGCTATCAACTAGGCCACCGAGGTGGCTTGAGATACTGCCTGAGCAATGAATAGCACAAGACAACCCCTTCTGTAAAATAACGAGGGGACATGAAGAAAATAGCAGTTATGGAAGAAAATGTTATTTACAATAATATTGTGGTCAGTATGAACTGTGTTATTTACTTCTCTCACCATTTCAACTAACACATCCAACAATAATCATCACTCAGGTTATATCTGTCAACTCATAGTAGTTTTTTCCTTAAGACTTCTATATAGGCCAAACTATGAAATATCCACTTATCGCAATGTAATGTGATCCTTAAAACAATCACTGAGCAAATCACTCTCTCTACAAAGTTATGTCGGTATAATTCATAGGGCTTAGTTTAAAGTTACCTCGGCAATTTTCCTTCACGGATCCAGTCTTGGTTGTGCAAGAACCTACAAGACTTGCGCTGTCTACTTGGATGCTGACAGATGTAACAAATGTACTTCTCAGGCACCTCCGATTCTTTGCTAATGTTATTGCACAATCCATGTTGCCAACATAGGCACAGGTCGCACTGAAACATCACAGATTGATTTTCATGGTGTTTACAACAGTGAAGCAGAATTTTCAAAAAAACGTATAAGGCAAAAATTATGATTTTTATTAATTATTTGGCATGTCAGTCATTTTGTAACTGTTAAACAGATTTTTCTACAAGCCAATTGCTTATCAATTGTGCCAAGTTTGTATAAAATCAGACTATTAATTTTTTTACCATTCAGTTTCAATTTAAAAAATTCTTTAAAAAAATATAGGTTACTATTTTTGATATGTGGATGATACATGTTAACAGCACTGCAAGACAACTTGACAATATGATTAAATGCTTAAACCATAAATTGGAATTTAAAGTTTATTCTCGAAAGTGAAAACAATAAAATAAATTACTTGGACTTGCATACATAAGAAAGGAAAATGGATAGCATATATTATGTAGGAGGTTCACCACAACTGATCAGCCAATACACGCCTCATCAAACCACCCCCATAAAACCAAAAAAAAGCAGCTTATAATAATTTTGTACTCCACTTATTTATATCTACAGTCCTGAAAATAAAATTTAAAAAAAAATAATTCAATTCAGATACATATCTATTAAATACAGAAAGAGACTCAAAAGCTCTTAAAAAAGAATTAAGCAAGCGTATCTCAGCTTACTGGAATTCCAATAGCTTTTTGCAACCTAAAGAATGTGAAAAATACTGCAAAGATCAATTTGACTTTTGTCACTAGGTTAATAAAAACCATTTACCTATATATTCATCTATGTAACATATAGATATTCAAATAATATCTAAAATAATTTAAACATTCCGCATACATTGAGTTGGCAGTAATCGATATCACGCAGAAATCCGAACAGGCCCCAGACAGTTGTTTCCCCATCCATATGCCTAGACAATAACTGTTTCTATCTGTCTTGTTAACAGCACACGATACAGCTACGAATTCTTTTTTTAATATTGTTTTTAAAATGTTTACAAAACAGAAACACATAACTTTTAACTTTAAACAAAAAGTTATTATTGTACAATAATTAGTATGCTTGATTGTAGTGACAATGTAATACATTTTCTAATGAGTTGGCATTAGCAAGGCAACAGAGTATGATATTAAAAATAAATCGGAAAACATTATATGCATCAAAGTGCAGTGCCTCACTGATGCTAAAAATGGATATTTGTATGATGCCTACATTTACACAGGCGCAGGATCAGATGGAAGAGGGTTGTCAGAGAATGAAAAAAACTTAGCCATCCCTACACAGTCTGTACTCCGTCTTGTCAAATGTGTGAAAAACACAGGACGAAACATAACAGCGGACAACTGGTTTTGCTCAGTTGAGTTGTGCCAAGAACTCACAAAGCGAGGGCTTAGTCTGGTTGAAAGTACGTTGAAAAAAACAAACGAGAGATACCAAGAGAGTTCCAAGCTTCCCCTAAGAGACCTGTGAAAGACACAAAATTTGGATTTTCTGGAAATACGATGTTAGTTTCATTTGTTCCAAAAAAATAAAACGTCCTACTTATTTCTACCTTGTTTGAGAAAAAGGAATAAACCCTGACACTAAAAAACCTGATGTGATCATGTATTATAATAAAACCAAAGGAGGAGTAGATAGGCTCGACAGAAAGTGCTCAGTTTTTTCATCTAAGCGGAAAAGTCCGAGATGGCCAATGACACTTTTTTTATCGCATTTGTGACATTGCAGCTGCCAATACTCACATTCTTTTTCTGTGCTTCGGAAGAACCTTATACTTTTGAGATTTAAATTCATCGAGGCGTCTTGCAAACGAATTAATGACTGCCCATCTGCTAAAAAAAGAAAGCAGGAAAATATAAGAAATGATTTGAAGACACTTATTGACACTGTTCTCAGGACGAGTCGGAACGATTCAGAACCACAACAAGATGCCCTACCTCCAGAAGACTCAAGAAATTGATCCACCTCCCCAAAAAAAAAAAAAACATGCAAATTTTGTGATTGAAATTGAAGAGGAAAACTCGTTTTCCCTGCGATAAATGTAGCGTTCCTATTTGTGGAGAACATTCTTGCATAAAGAGAGTTTGTCCAACGTGTGATAAAAAGAGTGATGATAGTGTTAGAGTTGACTGAGAGGAGAATTTTTATGAAGTTTTATTATTTTTTTAAATAAACAGCACAAGCTGTTTCCAATACCAGAAATAAAAAGACATTGAAATCTGTGGAAAATTCTGTCTCTTCTCCCTTCCTTTGAAGACTTTTTTAAATATACCTAATCATTTTTTTCACAGAACATTTAACGTAATTTTTTGTTTAAAAATTTATTGCAATTAATTTACTATTGTATTATACAATTACTGTTATTTTAAACACTTTACTGTGTACACATATAGTATTAAAATAATATTATTCCTCTGTATAAGACTTTGTTTTTAATAAAGGTCTGTATAATCTGAAAAGGTCCTGCAAACAAATATTCGGATTACCAAAACCTCACTGTAAGGATTACGATTACACCTACTATCATCATTAGAGGAAAATGAGATTTATACCGATACCAGAAATGACCACCATAACACATGGTGGTCATCAAATTAAATTACATTTCGGAAAAGTTGTTTGACAGGTATTCATTTGTACAGTATGACAATCAGTGTTTGAGGGCTGTTCGGAAAGTAAGTTCCATTATGGTATAGTTGTGAAGGAGTGGGGTAAAAGGCATTTTCTCGATAGAATTGGATAGCCTGGCTCAGTGTGCTTTCACGCTGTGAAGGTCACTACACTATTTTGCGACCTCTGAACCTGCGAACAAATTGGCTGCTGCAAACAATGGCCCGCCGCCACTACTGACTGTGAAGTTTGAGCCATAATTCAATTTTTGTAGATAAAAAAAGTGAAACCCATGACTTAGTGATAAGCAATGAAATGTACGTGTTCTATGTGAATGTACAAAAAAAACTAATTGAAAGACTAAGGTTACACTGCATTGCTGCTTAAAACCATCAAACTTCTTCAATAAAAAAAACTAATGGCGATGGTTTTTTGGTATAGGAAAAAACTCCTTTTGGTAGAGTTGATGGAACAGGGCAAAACAATTAATGCTACAGTATTAAAGACTGAGGAGAGCAATTCAAACCAAAGGCGGAGAATGCTGATCTCTAGCATCTTTTGATTTATGGCAATCCACAATGATTTCTTTTACTTGACTCTGCAGTAGAAATTCGTAAGCTTCTGGACAATTTTGGGTGGGGTACTTTCGACCACTCATCCTACTGTCCTGATTTAACCCCCAAGTGACTTCCATTTGTTTTGCAACATGAAAAATGGCTTGGGTCACAGCACTTTGCGCACAATGATGAGTTGAAGGACACTGTTAACGGGTGTGACTATGTGCAAAGGCCATGAAATTTAATTCATAGGGTATTGAAAATCTTGTTCGTAAATATGGTAAGTGCTTAAATGTACGTGGTAATTATATTGAAAAATATTTAAAATATGCTCTGTCTAATGTATGTAAAAAAAAATACCAAACATATTGAGAATATTTTTTAACCTTAAACGGAACTTATTTTCTGAACAGCCTTAGTAAATTATCATTTTAAATTATTTTACCTGATTAAAAATACAAATTTGAAATAAAATTTGAAACGATAATTTGTACAAATATTAATGCTAGTGAAATCTAATTTTTCAAAAAAGTATGAGGTCTTCATTTTTTTTTAATTTTGAAATTAAAATTTAAAATGTTCATTTACATGAATTTTATTTTGTAAGTTTTTGTGAATTTGCTTCCATTACATTAGAAAGCAATATGTTAACAGAAAAGAACGAGAAAGTACTAAGTTATTCCTTAGAATCATAGAAAATCCAACTGGTTCTTCGACAATTAGACGATATTAATAACACAACAAAACCCAAATATCATAACTCTACCTGTATCATCAACCCATCCTCCTCCATGTACCCACACGTACAGTTGATTATTTCATCTTTACGCAGTGGTTCTATTTGTCCATCTAAGTGATTTTCCGCTGCATACTGTTCCGTGTTTTCTGCTGAAAACAATAAAAATATTGACATTCGTAACTGACATCTGTAAGTTAAGTACATTCCTGAAATCCTAGTGTATATTGTTTCTGTTCCATTAAATCAAACTAAAAACTAAATTTGTTTTTATTTAAATTGTTGTAAGTCCAAATAAAACTTCATGGTAACAATACTAACATTCAAAATGAAAATTCTGTCTTCAGAAAGTACAGCAATTATAAAGTCCAAAACTAAACCTTGTTGATATTGTCAACATTTCTTCAATCTACTAACCTACTAATTTTTCTACTGTTGTATGAATCAATAGAAATTTGGTTTTTTAAAGGATAGAATAGTTTAAGCATACATTCTACAATTCAGTTCATCCTCCCAGCAATATTGAATAACAGTTATTTATGAAGACATGTATCTTGTCAATAAAATTTACAATGCTATTATAAATAACTGTCTGATCTGAAACAATGTTCTTAATTATACAGAAGAAATATTGTCAAGAAAAAAAACTACACCCATGTCAAAGCCAGCAAGCTCCAAAACATTCTACTTATCCAAAAATTACTCTACCAGGCTATTTCATCTTAGTCACTAAAAGCCGTTTTCATTAAAAACATTCTTTCGCTGTTCTACAAACAGTTACGCTCAATTACTAATGTAACTCAAGTAGAACTAAACTATTTAAAGCAATTTGTAAGATTATTAAATCTTATGTTTCTATTATTCAGGATGGCCAAAATGATAAAGCAAAAATAAGCAAACTCAAAACAAATTATTTTTTAAGAAACAACGAAATTATCTAGCAACAATACAAATGGTATGAATAGCCAGACCACAACACTTTATTCATTATTAAGGGGTACTTATTCATTATACGGAGTACAAATTGTTTCAGCACACTGTGGTGGTTAGGCTAAGTCAGGTTATCATAAATGTCAACCACACTTCTGTTTGAATTTTGCTCATCTCATTCCCATAATTCATACTTCTGGTCACTAAATCCTCTCACAGTAGGTCAAAGTCAAGCAGTTTGTTTTTGGAGCGCAGGCAGGTAAATAAATTAAGCTCGTTCTCCACGAATGCGGCGTGCCAGCTATATGTCCTTCGGCATAATGGTGACTCGCTTGGCGTGAATTGCGCACAAGTTGGTATCCTCGAAGAGACCGACCAAATAAGCTTCGCTAGCCTCTTGCAAAGCCATTACGGCTGAACTCTGGAAACGCAGGTCGGTCTTGAAATCTTGGGCTATTTTACGGACCAGCCGCTGGAACGGCAACTTGCGGATCAGAAGCTCGGTACTCTTCTGATAACGACGAATCTCACGCAGAGCGACTGTGCCCGGCCTATAACGATGAGGCTTCTTCACTCCGCCGGTGGCGGGAGCGCTCTTCCTGGCCGCTTTGGTTGCCAGCTGCTTTACATCAGTCCCAATCTGTCACAACATGTGGTTCGGTTTACATTGATTTATTGCTTTGTTCTTTTGTTCACTGCGCTTTGTTTATACACTATGAGTGACTGTGTTTTGATTTGGGATTTACCCAAATTAGAAGAAGAGACTGTTACTTTTCTTCAGAGAAAATAGTTATTGCCGCCAAAGAAAATAGTGAGTTGATGGACAATCCAATAGGTTCTATTTTTTGGATGCAAAAGTGCCCATTCTGGCCATGTACCACAAAATCTTGTGGAAAGAAAGCAAGTCTCTGTACATGGTTTGAAAATTAGTAAACTGTCATTCACTACAGGTGTACAGTTTATTTACCTTAGTCGGAAGAACTGACTTCAATAAAATGGTGTATGAAACAATCAGGTATGGCAAATAGGACGGTAACTGAATGGAACAACTACATTTATGAAATTTGCGCACTTTCTGTTGAAAATAAAAACTTTGGCAAAATTAGAGGTGACAGCAAGATTGTAAAGATGAAAGTGAAACGAAAAAAGCAATCCTGGGCGAGTTTTACTGCAACAGTGGGCTTTTCATTTTGCACTGGGAAATTGGTGGTCATTTTCCAGTTGAAGTGCCAAACAAACAGGAATGCTAAAACGCTATTGTAGAAATACAGAAGCACATCAAGTCAGGCACCACAATAATTTCAGACTGTTGGAAAGAGTACAACTCATCGGATTGTTGGAAAGAGTACAAAAAAAGATGGATTTACCCATTTTAATGTTAACCACAAATATAACTTTGTATATCCTGAAACAGAGGATAATACCCAGCAAGTTGAACGAATGTGGGGGTCGGCTAAATGGTGTAACAATAAAAATCGAGAATCACTTGGATTTCTACTTAACAGAGTACATGTGGTGGTCAGGTGTAATTTCTCATCAATCCTTACCAACATTGTCATCTTTTGGGGCTCATTGCAA
Source organism: Callitettix versicolor (assembly GCA_022606455.1). Taxonomy (NCBI): domain Eukaryota; kingdom Metazoa; phylum Arthropoda; class Insecta; order Hemiptera; family Cercopidae; genus Callitettix; species Callitettix versicolor. The sequence continues at coordinate 39,136,099 of CM040186.1, read as the reverse complement.
TAAAACTGACTGATCCCGAACTGCTGTAACTTTTCATAAATGTAAATAAAGGCCAGTAGTTAGTCTGTTTTTGTGAGTCCAAAAAAAAAGTACTCCAGATAATGAATAAGTACCGAAAGTTGCTTTGTGTATCGAGCTGAGCCAGCCAGATTTCTACGTTGACAATCTGACCGCAGTCTGAAGACTGGGGCACAATTGACAAATATGTGAAAATTCTAAAGCCCACGTACAACACAACATTCAAAGTTTCTTTGACAAGAAGCTAATCCCAAGCATACTGTAGGTCGGTAGTAAACAAAATGTAAAAAATGTTCATTAATTATGACACAAAGAACATGCGTAAATACAAATAACAGAAAATACTTGGCTCATGCACTATGCAATGCAAATAATATTATAGAAGAACTGAAGTGAAATTAAAACAATAATACCTGACAATTACCATTCCAGTTCCAGGCTCTATATACCAGACCCCTAAAATCTAATTCCATTTTTATTTCTAATCAGTTTGAAACCATATTAATGGCTACACTCACAATATTTCAAACACCCGGTAGAAACATGCACTTTAATGACACTAAATACCTCTGTATTCAAACTTTAACTAAAAACCATCACCTTTTTTCTTCAAGAAATAAATGATTCAGTTCATAATACAAGTAAACACTGCACTTTTAATTTTATCGGAGACCTATTTCATAGCTCTATTGCTATTTCATAGCAAGAAATGAAATAGCAGATCAATTGGCTACGATCGCATCAAGTCTGGAACCCAAGGCAGAGAAAACTGAAATGATGACAAGTGGTATCAAAGCAGGAAATTTTTTAGGAATTATTAGGTTGAAAATGGAAATTATTAAATGGCTTTCACAACATAAACAACATATACAAAACCATGTTAAGAGAAATGCAAACATTCATGGCAAGGATGTCTGGTCTTACACACGATATAAGACCGTAGTTTTATTTTGTGAAAGATACAACTTATTGTATCGGCCTTAGCCGATGAAACAATATAAAACTAGCACATGAAAGGTCTCCAAAGCTTTTAATTTATTTCAGAACTATTTCTAGCTCTACTGCTATTTCATAGCAAGAAATGAAATAGCAGATCAATTGGCTATGATCGCATCAAGTCTGGAACCCAAGGCAGAGAAAACTGAAATGATGAGGCAGAGCTGTGGAGGGAAATTTGTTGGGCGGGACATGGCAATAGTGCAATTACTGAAGCGTAAGTAGAGAGAATTATGTGTGATGACCAGGAACGATTTTATGTTCCAAAATGTTTCGATATGTTCCATAAAGAGTACAACAAAAACTATCATACATCAGAAACAAACTTTTTGACCAGGTTGGCAGGGTTGTATATATAATTTTTATTACAATTATTTTTATTTACTAACTAGTGTTGACAAAAACTTTTATTACAAAGATTTGTGCTAACTGTACTCATATTTTTTTTTTTGTGCGGGTTGACAGGGTTGTATATGGATTTTTTAAATTATTATTTTATTTATTAATTAGTGTTTTAAGACAATTTTTATTATAAACATTTGTGATAAACAACTTCCAGGCAAGTTAGTAGGATTATAAATACGTATTTTTATTTTTATTATAATTCAGGTGTTAGTGTTGACCAGAACTATAGTGGCTTACTCAAGCAACACAAGTCATAGTAGTTGTCAAAACAGTGCCAAAATAATATACAATAAGCATTTTCGTGAAGACCGGCAAACCAGATGTTCGTTCGCACATTAACATCAGCACCACCTATTCTCCTGTCAGGAAGACCGTCCCCAGGAGGGGCTGATATTCCAGAACTATGCAGATCAAAGATCGTAGCAACAGCTGTTTGAAATGTCATTATATTTTTTCATGGATGCACATCATTACATTGAACAGTAAGTGAAATTTAAAGGAAAAAATTATTTAGCATATGGCTACTTGTACTACAGAAAATTTAGCAAGAACTGTTTTTCTTTAACCTCATTATGTTCGACTTCTACATAGTTAAAGCCTCAAATTTAAAAATAATGATATATATTTTTTAAATGTTTTATTTACAATAGCATAAGAAAATACCCACTTATGCTCATACAGTTGATGCATGTAAACATTTTACCAACAATATAAAACATAAATTGATTATATAATTATTGTGTTATAAGCGTCTTATAACATTATTTTTATGGATTTCAAAATCACATGTGATAATCTAAAACTGCAAATATAAAATAAAATCTGAAATACCTCTGACGCTATGCTTTTTATCCATATCTGTCGCTGACAATACAACACGGCCTGGTACAAAATATAAAATGTAATTAATAAAAAGAATAAAGATAAATTACTATAACTTAAAAAAAACCGTAAGGAAGTTGAAAAATAACAAATATCTATAATATAGAAGCAAAATTATTACTATTATCAGTCAAAAAGAAAGATTTTAGTGAGCAAAAATCAACAGTAAACATTGTACATGTAAAAATAATAAAAAAGTATTCAAACTACAGAGCATCAACAAAGAAATATTTTCATATAGCGTACAACCTCGATAAGTCAATCAATTGGGACCAGATCCCATTCTACATAACAAATGTTCGCGTTATCCAGAGTTTCTTCAGTCTAACATTAGAAAAAAGATGTTATAAATTTGTACACTCATCAAAATATAAAACTTTATGAGAAACTCTATTTTAGCTAAGTCTCCGACTGATAAATTAATTATAACACAAATAGTGCATTGATATGTTGATATTTTGAAGGCATATAATAAGTTATTAAAAATACTACTGGATTATAGCAACAAAATATCCATAGCCTCCCAACAGATTGCCGAAATCAAAATTATTGTATTTTTTTTTTTTTTACTTTTGCTATCATCACAGATTTTTATTTCTATTTAGTAGAACTTTGTCATATTATTGTTTTTATTATTATTATTATTATCATAAAATAGAAACTTAAAATAGCTTGGTACAAATTTCTGTTGCAAAAACACCAAAAAACATTCAGTTATATAAACCAATACATAAAATTAAACAAATACTCATATTTTATACTCATTTCAAGAAAACAAACCACTTAATAATAATAATAATGTATACCAATAATACTTCATTAAAAAAAATTATAAAAACTTAAAAAACGATAAAAGAGATTTTTTCTCCGTGAAAATAGCGTTACTTTGTTAAGTCACTTTTATAACTTGTACTTATAAAAAAACATTTTCTATTTCATAAATTAAATTTGGTATTATCTAATAACAATTTTTGAACACTTCAAAATACTAGAAAACAGTTTGAAAAATCATAGATACAAAAACAACATCTTGTAGACAAAAATGTTCAACAGGTGATTCAAAGCAAGATCTAATCTTTCAAACGATACTAACTATAATCCTATGGAAAGTAATTTACTTCTGGTACAAATGTTTTAAAAAGCAATTCAGCAGATTCTTTGCAAGCTCTTCTAATTAGTGTTTGTTTATGACAACACATTATAACAATTTATAAACAAACTACATAAATCTTAAACATGGTAAAATAAATCTTAGAACTTCTACTTTTGAATGGCATTTATTTCATTAAGATAATTTCAAAACAAATATTTTGGCTATGGGGACTAAAACACGTTCTACTGTAATAATTTAATTAGTTCAAATTTAATTTTTTTACTTAAACCTCACTTCATATATAAAGCAATATAACATAATAAATAATGCCATGCTGATATCTTACAACAAATACATGCAACACCGAATCAAAATACGAATAATTTTAAACAACCATTATACTGTAGCAAGAAAACATTGAGCCCAAAAGCAGAAAATGTTTTTCTGATACATTTTTTATTATTAAATTTTTGGTAAAAAACACATGATGAAGGCTATCATTACCCATCCACAAAAAAATTAATTAAATTAAAAAGTGTTATCCAAATAATTTAAACAAAAATATTTAAGCCAATATTAAAATATTTAATTAAAGATGAACACAGAAACTATTTATTACCATTACTGTCAGGCTTAACAAGAAGTTTTTCTAATGTAACTAGTGGAGTCCTCTGGCGGGCAAACCTATAACTTGTCCCTCCACTCGGTGAAGTCAGAACTTGTTTTGCCTCTTCTATGTCTTCTTTATTTTCCAGTTTAACTGTTTCATCTAAGCACAACAATTAAAAGAAAGCAATAAAATGTTTCTGCTTTCACCAGGCAAATCTTAATATATCTGTGCTTGAAACATATAAATTAACTAGTCACTTCTAATATATTCTCACCCTTTTCTTGGATAAAATTAAAACAAACAGCACTTTTTTAATTTCAAGAAAAATATTGTATTTAATATATAAATATTGCATTTTTTGAAAAATACTGCATTTAAAAATCAGACTTATGTCCAATGCAAAAAAAACACATTCAGGGAAATAGTTTGTAGTTTTCTATACTCACCACTTTTTATTTTCTTTGGTGTCAGAGGGAGGTCTTCAGTTTTCAATATCTTTTGCATAACCTTGTTGGTCGGGGAAGTAGATTTCTTTTTAATCTCTTCATCACTTTCGTCTTCCATAATAAGGTCCATCCTGAGAAAAAAGAAACAAAAAAATGAGGTCATTCTAAAAGTAGAGTTTTTATTTATAAGCAACACACTTCTCCCACTGCGTTACTGCCATGTCAATGACCTTCCCATTCCTTCGCAGCAGTTATCAATTCCTTAACATACGGATCAGCATGTTTTTTTTTTTAATGTCCAACTATTGTGCACACTTGGGCTAATGCAGACGATGGGATGATTTATAGCGTATGAAAATTCCAAGCCCTAGCCAGGAATCGAACCCAGATCCTCGGGGCGAAAGCCCAGTACGCTATGAACTAGGCCATCGTGGCAGAACGGATCAGCATGTAATCGACCAGCATAGTTTGTGCTGCTGAATAGGTCAGCCACATTTTTTCCATATAGGCCCACAGTATTTTCTCACTGACATTTCTGTTATCAAATCAAGTAAAGGCGCAAAAAGAATGTATGGATTTGAGTTGACTGGTATATGTGGTGGGAGTAGAATGTAGAGGTGGGAGACCTATTGTTTTATAGGTTAGAACATCCAGTTTCAGCAGCAATGTGCACAGTAGGACTGTGCAGTATCACATTTTCACATTTTTTTTAAAAAATAACAAATCTGTTATCACAGTTCAACACCTTTTCCATATACAGTTCAATCTTTCGTAAAATTGTTTGATACCTGATCTCAACACAATAATTCATTGGGTTGACTCTTTTCAATTTCAACAACAACTAAATGTCGATCATCAGTTTCATAGCCTAACACGTTCAATGCTGATCACGCGGATACGAATAAAGAGTGCTTACATTCAGAAGTGTGTCACTCGGATCAGAGGGAAGATTGCACTGTTTATGTTACTTACCAGTGTGGTGAGATTAAGTTTATTGATGTTTGTGTGAAGTCGGTTTCCTGCTAAATTGTTTACTTTGTTCTGGCTGTGTATATTGTTTTTGCTGTATATTTTTCTCTACCCGTAATTGTAAATAGATATTTTAAGTGTTTTTAGTTATATATTGAACAATGGTTAATGTTAAACGTAGACATGAACTTGAAGATGAAATTATTGAACCTTGAGTTCTCTGAAAATGATGAATGAATCAAGTGACGAGAGCTACGATAGTGAGGCAGATGAAGCCTTGAATCCAATTTGGACAACGCACACTTCTGGACTTAGACAAATGCCTTTTACAGGAAATGGTGGTTTGTTAATACCTATTCCTGGTAATAACAAACCAATCTATTGGTTTTATTTACTTTTAGACTTGGTGTTCTTAGAGAATATCTGCAAAGAAACCAATAGCTATGCTATAGAATTGTTCTGTGGCCCCAACAGTACTGAAAAGTCGAGAATAAATTATTGGAAAGAACTTACTGTTTCTGATTTGAAATTGTTTTTAGGATGACTGCTTTATACAGGAACTATTAGAATGGAAGACTCACAGGTTGTTCAACTTGCTGCATTTAGGTACTACATAAGCCGTGATCTGTTACTTATAATCCTTAGAATGCCTTCATTTCTCACGTGTTGCAACAGCTGACAAACCTGAGTCTACAGAAGTTTGAATTTTTAAAGTGAGGTCTATAATTGATTATTTTAATTCTAAAATGAAGCAGATTTTCTATCCATCAAAAGCTTTCCATTGATGAAGGAATGGTGTTGTGGCGAGTAAGACTTAACTTCAGGCAATAAGTAAAAGGAAAGCGCCACAAATATGGCATAAAGTTATGTTCTGTAAATGAACCAGAGAGCCTTCTTTTATGTTTCGCTGTGTATGGGGAGGCAAATGATATTTACTCAGGAAAAGGACATACAAGTAAGGTTGTATTAGGACTTATGAATGAATGAAATCATTCAGTGTATATGGATAATTTTTATAATAGTTTCATTCTAGCTTCTAAGCTTCTGAGGCGTAAAATATACTGCACTAGGACCCTAAGACCTGACAGAAAAATAAATCCTGAACAAGTCAAGAATGCTGTCTTGAAAAAAGGAGAGACAGTTGCTAGTTATAGTGAAGGGGTAATAGTTGGCAATGGGAGGGATAGGCGAACAGTAATGTACTTGTCAACTGAATTTGAAAATGAAATGGCTGATTAACAAATGAAAACAAACGAATAGGAAACCTAAGCCTATAATATTTTATAATGCCCATATGAAAGGTGTTGACAGACTGGATCAGATGATTAGCCTAATGCAAGACAATTAGGTGGTATAAAAAATTATTTATACATTTTTTGCCAAATATAATGGTCAATGCATACTATCTTCATAACATATTCATATTATGAAGATAGTTTGCATTGACCATTATCAACTTGGACAGAAGTCAAATGAATTTATATGATTTTCGTCTAAGTGTGTTAGAAGAACTTCTGCCAGCAAGCTTACCCGTGTGTGTAACACTGTTCACCGCATAATGAAAACAGAACAGCGAGATGCTAAAGGAGGAAAAAAGAAAAGGACTGTAGAGTTTTGTTATAGAAAATTTCATAAAAACAGTTAAAAATAAAAATTTTTGTGGTAGGGCCTGTAAACATTGTAAATATTAAAAATATGCATATTTATTATATTTCGATTATTTGAACCGTGAGAAAAAGTTATAAACAAGAGTGTATTTATAATTACACCTGTGTTATATATTCTGACATCAAATAGTAAGTAAAAAAAAATGTTTAGCTTTTTACCTATATTTACTTGTAATCATAGCATTGAAAGTGTTAAAGAAAATAATTTTACATTTTATAAATTAAGAGAAGTGCAAGGACAGATAAGACTTCACAAGCCTAAATTCATTGAAGTGGGAGGTAATATAAGATTGTGACAAAATTTTAAAACTAGTGTTAATCATGACTGAGGATTATTTATCAGAACTGTATCCAACCACGTCAAAATAATACCGTTGGTTAAAGGATTTCAGTAAAAAAATAAAAATGTAACACATAAATTGGACAGCAATCAAAATTTTCTCTTATAGAAATAATTTCCAGACATCTTAGTTTTGCCTGCCACGAAAGAGCTGAAAGAGCCTACAACCTAGTGGACATATTCATGTTGCTTGGAGTGCCACCTACATTACAGTCTGACAATGGTAGGGAATTTGCCAATAATGTTATGACCAGCTTGAAAGAGTTTTGGCCAGCACTGAAGATCATCCTTGGGAATCCTCGCCATTCACAAAGCCAGGGTAGTATCGAAAGAGCTAATCACGATATCGAAAATATGCTTTGTACTTGGATGCAAGATAATAAATCTGACCACTGGAGTGAAGCACTGCATTTCCTACAATTTAAGAAAAATAGAGCTTATCATTCTTGGATCAAAAGAACACCATGCCAAACAAAGTGCCCAAATATGAATTTGTCTTTGCATGAAAAATGTAATGAAATGTCATTCAAGACTGCCACGTTGCAAAAAGTAAGTTAATTTCTTATTTTTTATATAAAAATTTTGTTTTCCTTAATAAGAAAGGCATAAATTATGTTTTGTACAACTTTCATTTTTCTTTACGTATTTTGAATAATTTTTTTTTAATGGTACTCTCATTATTTTTTCAGAATAACCTCATCAGGACATTTTTTTCATACTTTGCCTAAATAGCATTTGTCATTCTATAGAATGCCTAGGGAAAGTATGTAATTCTTCCTAATATACCTTGCCTAAATTTTTTTTTTTTTTTTTTTTTTTTTTTTTTTTTTTTTTTTGTGTTTAACGTCCGACTATTGTGCACACTTGGGCTAATGCAGACGATGGGATGATGTATAGCGTATGAAAATGCCAAGCCCTCGCCGGGAATCGAACCCGGGTCCTCGGGATGAAAGCCTAGTACGCTATCCACTAGACCACCCAGGCGGCCAAGTACCTTGCCTAAAAACGTCCAGTGTTATATACATTGCCTATTCTATAACATGCCGGCGTTTCATACTTTGCCAGTAATATATGCAGCAACTTTGTGCAATATATATAAATTATTTTCTGCCCATTATTAAACAATTAGACCTGAAATTAAAAACAAAGTCCTTAAGATTGTGGTTGTCCAAATTTTAATTAACTGAACAGTATCGACTCACATATCAACTGAGCTGTGCACAGGTTGTCGAAGGGGTAAAATTGTTTTAATTGTTGCAGTTTTTTCTTCCTTTACTTCTATCGACTGCTGGAGTGGTTCTTCAATCACAGCTGGCTCCGACGTGATTCTCTCTGACTCTAGTGTAGCCGATGGAGTCATGGAAGTCGACGATGTCTAGAATAACACAAGTTTATAAGAAAGTTGTCATTTTACTTTTTTATACACAAAGTATATAAGAAAGAATAGCAATTATGAAATTAATCTTGACTTTGTTGAATATCAATTTCTTGATCTTCTGAATTCACCTTATTCTTTATTACAAGGTACATTCATAGAGCACGTTTCATTTGTGCTTCTTGCCGTGGCAGTGCTGCAATCACAGTTTGTTGCATGCGAGGTAGTTTCTCGAGCCAAGGAGAAGGAGATGATAGCATTTTGCTGCTTGTTGCTTACGCATTGCAGTGCTTGTTTATAATGGCAAAGTTGACTTGAAAATCCTGCCACTTGTGAGATTAGATCTGTAATTTGTTTTCGGAATGCAAACAACATTAAACCAATTCACAGTCATTGACAGATCTGCCAGGTTTACAGGAAAATGTGATGAGTGGTCATCACGCTGGCATAAACAAGTTAAACACCTCTGTAAAAAAATAAGGGTGGAGCACCCACAGCAAATTTAGGATCACAGCTTCCCACAGACTCATTTAGAAACTCAGTTGAAATACATTACCATTATTATTACCTAAATTCAGATAAAAGAGCAACCGTAATTATATTCAAAAAGAAACAAACAATCATGTAGCTACATATCTATTGAGGAACTATATAGTATATAACAATTCATAATTCAAACAACAAGAAAACGACAACACGGGCTAACCCATGAGCTACAGACCAAATTGAATGAACAGATATAACCATAACATCGGGAAAAGGACTTCAGAAAAGGAACAGATTTTAATTATGAATTGTTGATGGAAATAGGAAAATATGATAAATCGATTTTCCTATTTAGCGGAAAGGGATAATTGTAACAAATCAATTCAAACAACAAGATAGGTTATAAACACTCGAATACGAAATGTAACGTTTTATGACTTCTTCATAAAAAACTTGTGCTACGCTATGGTAAGTGCCTACAAAATGGTGATAGTTATACAGAAAAATAATTACAGATTTTTTGCAATAGTTTTTCAGTATCTGTTTTTATTATCAAATGGAACTCACTTTCTGGATATACCTCGTAATTAAAGTAATTGTCCTTTCCAAAAGATAAACTCAAATTATCTCTAGGTGCAGGAATACCTGACTCATTTGTAAAGTATTTATATTTTGTTAATAAATCCTAAAACATATTTCACTAAACTGTTTTCTTGACTTGCATAACATTTGAAAAGCAATAATTCTAACAAGTTTGTTCCAATAAACTACAAAACCATGCACAGACGGAAGTACACAAAAATTGTTTTGGTAAAATATATCAACAATCTCCTATTACAATTAATTACACAATAAAGTATCCTAACCTTATTTTACAAATTTCAATTTAGCTTGATTGCAATTTACACTCTTTTATTCAGAAACAATCCACATTGTCAAGTGAGATTGTAAATTTTAAATTGTTATTAAAAATGTTAGTTTATATCTACCCCCAAATTTAGTGGACAATATATATTGACAACTGTGCGTGCGTGCGTGTGTGTGTAAATAGTCCCAGATTATTTGGACAATATTAATGTATCATCGTACTTACCTCAGGAGAAACCTGACTTACAACAGCTGGAGATTCAAAACTAGAAGAAGAGATGTCAGCATCCCCCACATCTACAGATAAAGGTTCAGAAGTGGGAACATCTTTCTCCCTTTCTGGAGTTTTTGGTGTTGTTGATCCTGGTGACCTGCACATTTTGTGATACCAGAATATAAGGGTACTAAAATAATTGCCATTAATTTAAAACTGAATATTAGTGATTCTTTTTAAATCTCTATCATGTAAAGTAGAAGCAGTGAAGGAACAGATGTTTACATAAAAATTCTCTCTCCCTCTCTCTCAATCTTCCTCCCTCCCTCTCCCTCTCTCTCTCTCCTTCCTAACATTTGAATTTTCGAATGCACTAAAAGCTTGTGCACTAAAAAAATGAAAAAAAAGTTCCAAGCTATAAAAGGAGCAAAGAAAGAATTACAATTTTGGTGAGTGGTAATGTAATTGGTGACATAAACTAAAATTAGCTAAAGTAATCGTGGGCAAATGGAAAGATGAGAAGTTTTTATCTTAACAACCAATTCTGTACCAAAGAAGTGACTCAATGATTTTAATTTACTGGTACGCTGTAGACAACTTCTATATCAATTCGTGGTAGATATGTATGTGAAGACCGAGAGCAAATGTTTGAGGTACATATCATTGAATCAAAAAAAGCTGTGTGCAGAAAACTACATACATTTGCAGGATGCCTTTAGGAATGATGCTAATGTGAATCCAAACAACATATTACATATGGTGATGCTTCCTTCGACATTTGTAAACAGCCCCAGGTATTTCCATGCTTATACGCAGGACGCATTTGCGTATGTTCGTAACTATGGTCGCCCAAACCAATTCATCACATGAACATGTAACTCTTCTTGGAAAGAGATAACCAATGAGCTCATACCTGTTCAGAGGGCTACTGACCGATATGACCTCATTGCCAGAGTATTTGCAATAAATGTGAAAAAATTATTTTCTTTGCTCACTAAAGGAACATATTTGGAGAACATCAGTGCTTTATGTACTCGATAGAGTGGTAGAAGCGTGGTTGCCATACTACATTTGTTACTTTGGCTTAAAGAAAAATTGCGCCTTAATGAAATCAATGACATTATTAGTGCGAAAATTCCAAACTCTCATACTGACAAAAAAATATTCGACTCAGTTCTCAAACATGTGATCCATGGCCTCTTTGGTGTATATAATCGCTCCGCTACGTGCATGAAAGACTGCAACTGTACAAAGAAATACCCTAGGGCATTACTAGAAACTACAAAGACAAAAGAAAATTGCTACCTTCTATGTAGGCAACGGGCACCACAAGACGGAGGTCGCTCAGTCACTATTCGTCTGTGCGGTAGCGAAGAATTATTAGTGGACAACAATTGGGTCGTACCTTATAATCCCTTGCTTATATCAATATTTGGTGCTTACATGAAAGCCGAGTATTGTGGTTCCATGCAAGCCATTAAATAAATTTCCAAGTATATTAACAAGGGCAGCAACCAGGCAATTTTCAATGTTCAACAAACTGGCAATGTAAATACTGATCCAAAAGATGAAGTTCAAACTTTTGTAGCTGGCAGGTACATCAGCAGCAACAAAGCGGCTTGGTGAATACTGGGATTTCCAATAAATGAGAAGTACCCTACTGTTACCCATCTGGTGCTTCATCTGCCCAATGGCAAACACATATATTTCATGAGCAAAATTTCCACAACAGAATCGTTGAACCTCCTAAAACAACACTAACTGCGTTATTTCACCTCTGCTGAAATGACGAATTTGCTACAACTTTGCTGTACGCCGAAGTACCACAATACTACACCAGGAATACAACCAAAAAAGAGTGTAAGTGACGCATTCAACGAAGAAATATTGAAAACTGGACAGGTGTGAAGATTGGGGATGCACTAAGTAACGTATACACCATGCAAGTTAACTTTGAATGCTACTGTTTGCATATGTTGCTCCATCATGTGCAAGGGCCAATGAGCTTTCAATTTTTAAAATAGTAAATGGGCAAGAACTTGCTAAATTCAGAGAAGCATTTGAGGTGTGTGTTTTTTTTAGAAAATGACAACCATTGGAATGAAACCATGGAGGAGGCTGTGATTTGTTGTTCACCTAATAAAATTATAGAGCTGACTGCAATTTTAGTTAGCACTTGCGGACTCTCTAATCCACATAAAATGTGGGACAAATATAAAGATGCATTGTTACAGGATTTCTCACAGATTACAAGTAGCAAACAATAACCTGGTCATAAACGAGGCATAGAAAATAATCAAAGCTAAGGTAATTTCTATCATAGGGAAAAAATTAGCTGAATTTGGTTTGTTTACACCTCTGCGCATGGAAGAACTGTCTAACTATATAGTAAATGAACTTAATTACAATATTCAAGAATTAAAAGCATATGTAAATGAAATGACACCACGTCTTTTCCCTGAATAGAGGCATGTTTTTGATTCAGTCCTGCAGTGCATAGCATATGGAGCGGAGGGACTCTTCTTTCTCAATGCACCAGGAGGTACAGGCAAAACATTTGTGCTTAACCATCTTTTGGCACAACTCTGAAAGCATCACCAAATAGCCTTGGCGGTGGCTTCTGAGGGCATTGCTACAACATTGGTAAGTGGCGGACGGACTGCTGCACACTCGGTTTTTAAATTACCACTTAATATTTCAAGTGAAGAAAGTCCTACTTGCAACATCAGCAAGAGCAGTGATCGAGGCCGTCTTCTGCAACATTGTATGTTCATCGTTTCGGATGAATGCACGATGTCTCATAAACACGCTACAGAGGCTCTTAATCGTAGCTTGCAGGACATCTGCAGTAATAAATTTCTAATGGGTGGTGTGGTGTTGCTGACTGGTGATTCCAGTTATTGAGAAGGCATTCCAGCAGATGAAATGAATACATGTCTCAAGGCATCACCACTATGGGCTAAAGTTGAGAAACTCAAACTTACTTGCAACATGAGAGTATAGCTTTATAACGATCAAGAGTCAGAAGCACTTGCTAATAGGCTGCTGGAAATTGGTGAAGGTTGTCTAAAAACAGATGAGAAGGGAAAAATTAAATTCACAAATGACTTTTGTAACCCTGTGACATCAGACGAGGAGCTTATTCAAAAAGTATTTTCTAATTTGAAAACAAAAATAAGTAACGAAGAATGGTTGTGAGAGAGCAATATTTACTCCAAAAAATGATTTTGTAAATAAAATTAACAAAAAGATATTAGATACAATAACTGGCGAAAAATCGGTGTACACGTCGATAGAAACTATAATGACAAATAATGAAAGCACTACCTATCCGGTAGAGTTCTTCAACTCAGGGAGTTATCAGGGGTCCCATCTCATATATTAGAACTAAAAGTGGTATTCCAGTTTTGTTGATGCGTTATCTTATCGTAGTTTGGGAAAACTACGAAATTCTAGCAAACCATTTTGCAGCCGCCAAAGAAGACCGAACATGTGATACTTCTGAAAGATGCAAGTACGAGGGCCTACTTAGAAAACTGACATCGACGTGCTTCATTTTAGATTTAGCACTGATGTGCGACGCACTTCAAGAACTGAGTGAAGTAAGTGAAAATCTTCAACACCGAGATATTGACCTATTTCAAGCTAAAAAACAACTTCAGATTTTGGCAAGCACATTTGCTGCTCAGAAAGATAACCCTGGTACTTTCTATGAACTGGGTATGACATCTGTCAAAAACAAACGATTTATGGGAATCGAACTTTATGAAAAAACTAAAGATGATGCTATTATCAATCCAAGTGAGTTGTATGAAAATCTTAAAAATTCAATCGAAAGAGAATGCTCAGTGGGGAAGATGCGGCTTTGGCCGATTCGGCTCGAATAATTGAGAGAAGCAGTTGGCCTAAAAACATTACGGATAGTACTTTTGGGGAAAAAGATATTGAGAGCCAAGCAGTGGGTCTTCAGGTGAACAAACGAGAGGCTGTAAAAGCATTTCATGAATATGTCTGACAATTGTATGAACTTTTTGGTGAAAACTGTGAAAGAAAACCTAATTATCCTGAAAATTTGCTTCCGCTGGCAATGGTTATAAAAACAACTCCACTGTCTTCAACTGAGTGCGAAAGAGGGTTTTCCCAAATGAATCTGATTACTTCAGGAACGGCATTCTGCACTGGACATCAACAGTAGGGAAGGAAGGAAGGAAGGAGAGGGAGAGGGAGAGGGAGAGAGAGAGAGAGAGAGATATTAGCGTTCGATGAAAATCTCTGTAGGCTTAGATCAATTTTTTAAAATATAAGGTAAAGTATTTAATGTTTTTAAAGATACTTTTTGAACATGCATATCTATGTATGTATTTTAATAGCTGGTTAATTCTACGTTACTGAAGTAGGCCTACAGTAAATATAGTCCAGTAAAATCAAAACTTACAAAATATCACTCTCTTAAATTGGTTCAGTTTAAGATTTATAACCCAATTTTCTACAAACCCATTTGCTTTACACTGGGGAGGTTCTCCATATGGCAGTCCAACACAATATAGCAGTCCAGCAATTTAAATACCTGGATCAATAGTGACTCAAAACAATGGTTTAAGGAGGAAGTGAGACAGAGATTTATAAATGCAAGTAGATGCTACTATGGCTTGCACAGATCCATCAAAAGTCGTTTACTAACAAAAGCCAGGTATGACAATTTATTAGTCATACAACAGTATAAGTTACTGTTGTACAAAACACTAATAAGCCCAGTGCTTGTTTCTACAGCTAAAACATGGACTGTATCAAAGACAATTTAAACATAAGTGCTGATGTTAGAAAGGAAAATACTGAGAAAAATTTTTTTCAGCGAAAGATGAAGATTTTTGGAGAATCAAGTAAAATAATGAGCTGGATGCAATATGTGAAGAGTATAAGTTAAGTGTATAAAATTGGTAAAATTGTGTTCGACAGGAACACTGTCAGAACAGACGAGAACATCATCATCAAAAAAATATATTCTCTGTCACCAGAGGGAAAAGGAACAAGTGTGGACAGCCAAGACTAAGATGGGCCGTTTGAGTGAATCAAGATGCTTGAACATTTCAAAAGATGGTAGATTGCTGCCAGAGACCCAGACAGATGGTGTTAATTTCTGAGGGAGGCCACAACACAGAAACAGGTTGTAGCACCAAGGACGATGATTATGATGATGATGATGATGATGGTCTAGATTTGCAATGCCAACCAATAGCTGCTTTAAAATCAGTATTATTCTTTAACTTCTTGTTGACTTCATAAATCCATTTATTGGTGGCTCTTGGCTGTCTACACTTCATAAACCATATATGCACTGAAGTGTCTAAATCCTGGATTTTCAGCTACTTTTATTATTTTTCTGTGCAGGTTTTCATCTTCACTTTCAACCACACACAAACTGTATAAGAATATCGCTGTTCTTTTTAACAACTGAAATTGTTGTATTTTTAACTACATATTCCCAAACGAGGCTTGATCCATTATCATTCTTTTTTCAACTGCTGTATTATTTTCAGTTAATCAGAAACATTTAATACCATATATGTTTACATTTAGAAAAAAATGTGAATGGCACAACTACAGTACAGCCTTGTACGACAAGGCTTGTATCACAAGCCACTCATACGAGGTTACAAGACCCACAAGTCACTAGAATTTAGTCGCTAAACCAGTTGATGGGAGGGATATCAAACTGCCTTACTGTTACAGTACTACATATTACTGATCACTTGGGTATCTTCTGCTCAGCATGTAAATTTGAATTTGTGAACT
The DNA here is from genome assembly GCA_022606455.1 of Callitettix versicolor. Lineage (NCBI taxonomy): Eukaryota > Metazoa > Arthropoda > Insecta > Hemiptera > Cercopidae > Callitettix > Callitettix versicolor. Next base: position 39,119,938 of record CM040186.1, on the reverse strand, counting down.
AGAATGCATTTGGATAATTGATACATCACTCATATAATTGATGCTCTACTGTGATCATTGTAGAGCAACAAACAACAGATTGATTTTTCTTTATAAACAAAATAATTTCTATAAATATACGTTTTATAGTAAGGAAGTAACACATTAACTTATTGGCAAAAGTCTGCTGAAGAAACTAAAACTTATTTACACATTAACGTACTCCCTAAGCATATGCTTCTTGGTAGCAGACACGTTCCAAGATGTCTGTCCACCATCAGTGACACGTGCCTTCCGTTCTGCTTCAAATCGATTGATTCTATCAATGAAAGAAGAACCAGTTATAGACATCTCAGCTCTGGAATCTTCTAAAGGTTCCCCCGTAGTACGTGCATAGGCTAGGTCAGCCACATTGGGCGTGGATCCCATAAGGTTACTGTATTCTGGATGGTAATGTTTGATGTGCATCTATACAGGATTCAAAAGTCACATTAAATTTTTGGTAAGTGTTATCAATTTACAAACTTATTAGAAAATTAAAAAAGAAATGATTAACTGTGTAATAAATAAAAAATTGTAACAATTACTACAATTACTTGTTTCCCCTAACTCTTGTAGTAATATACATGGATTATATTAAGCCATTAATATGAGAAGCACAAGCACAAAGGAAATGAAGGATCTACCTGCAACAAATTTTCTTTCCTGAAGTTTTTGGCGCACCCATCTATCGGACATGTAAACCCTTCTTGCACCTGTCCTGGTCCTGGTGAGGAAACACTGGTGCCTAAAAACAAATAGAAAATTCAATTTAGCATAAAAACAAGGCGACTAACTACAGAATAAAGTTCTTCACGCAATATTAGTAACAATAAGTTACACAACTATAACAAAACTAACAAATAAATAATAGTAATAATCCTATAAATAATAGTAACAATCAACTATGATGTCAATATGATTTTATGATAAGGGTAGGTCAGTTCTTGGAAGAAGTAGTTGAAACCAAGAACCAATTGCAAAAGTCAGTTTCCTCGGATCCGGTCCTAACTAAGGTCCAAATAATTTCTTTAATTAATTACATATACATATTTTTACATTTTACAATTTAATATTTTTACAAATAATTACATTTTAATATAAAATCTAATTTAGCCTACTTTTTATCAACCTTTAAATTACAATTTCAATCATGCAAAACATTAATTTGAGTCTGCCACATTAATTTGACAGTTAAAATGCAACTTGCTTAAAATATTTTCTAATCTATTCCTATAGTGAGCCATATTTTCTTATTAACTAACTATAAATTTGTATATAGTTCTAACTAGATTAACAGATTTTTTTATTTTCTCCTTTTTAGGTTCTAGGCCAGATCATTCAATATGTAGCTGTAAAAGAAATAACTTTAATTGAACTGGTACAGCTATTTTTTAAAGTCTCTTCACGTCTTCAAATCGTGTATCGTTCCTGTTGAAGAAATCAAAACAACTGGCTTTTACAGCTAGTAGAGCAAGCGTTTGGTAAAAGTTCACAAGAAGCAGGGGAATTTTTTGGAATACAATAATTATTTACATGAAGATGCTTGATCCCAAACTTCTTACAATCTTCCTAACTACTAGAAAATGAGCAAGCATAGTTATTTAAGAAAGCTTACTTTTAAATACTTGGTAGTTTCCGCCCAGCATTGTGTTCAGTGAAAGAATGTTCAGTTTAGCAGGAAATATTTGCAAAATGCGTTTCTAAACATAATCGTTTGGATTTAGAAAAAGTAAAAATGCTGATATTTTTTATTTAGAAATATCAAGTAGATTTAAATCCTGTTATATATTGAATATGGATTACTATATTCTCGCATTCTAATAAAGGTCAAAACCATATATAATCTGGTTACATGTTGTGTAGTGACATGAGTTCAGCCCAGTCATGTTTCATGTTGATTAGCTGCACTGTTGGCAATTAGAAATTACGTTAAATTCACCAGTTTTTTGATGTTTTACTTAGTAACTTAAATATATTGGGATACAATTGGTGACAATAGGATGTACTGTTATTCAATACACTGATTTATTGAACTAATCTTTAAGAAACAACCTATACACAGATATACCAACCATTACAGAACACAAAATATTGAGTTACAGAGAAACCCAAAAAAGGACGGTTTGACAGTTTAAATTGCATCTCTAGTATTTCCAAAGTTCCAAAACTAAATAGGTGGAACGGTTACAATTCCAGTTGCGAGCCATTTAACTATTTATTTATAAAGAAATACATAGTTAAATTCTATTTAGTAATTTATCTATGGCAGTGGCAACTATTTGAAGGACCTATTTTAGCCTATAGTTACAGTTAAACATGGAACATTTTAGAACTAGATCCACTCCAATCCAGCAATGAAATTTCATTTCTTCCTACTATCTAAAGTCTTTGTATGTTGTCTTACTGAAATGACAAATTTAACACAAAAGACAAAGTATGTAGACTAATCTACATACATTATGTCTACATACAATAAAATTGTCTTTTGTATTAGATTAGTCAGTTCAGCTATACATACTAGACGGTAAGCATATAAATAACACTTTAAAGGATAGTTCTTAATTAATTATTCGTTTAAAATAAGGAATTATGATTACAAGTGTAGATATACTGTTTGGTGTGTGTTGCTTTACAATGAAAATGTTTCTTGTAAAGTAGCCTAACACAAGTAACATTATATAAACCAGTTTTAAGGATAATTCAAGCTCAGTAGGTCAGCCGGAAGCAAAAAAGAAAAAAAGGAAGACAACAAAACTATAAAACAGAATAATAGCAAAGAATGGTCATGTATAAGTTCCGTCATCAAAATCTTTTAGTTATGTCTTCTGTTCAGTGTGCAGTTATGATTTTTCATTGCACATGGAGGTCAAGATGATTGTTATGTAATATTAATTCAAAGATAAACAAATAATATAACAAATTAAAATCCAACTTCATTACAAGCTTTGTTACATCAAGTTCTAATGAAAACAGTATAATTAATGCCGAAGTGTTATTTACTTCTTTCATCATCAAACATAACCTACCAATATCATATCCTGATCATGCAAGACCAATTTTTCATGCCATGTTTCCAGATTTAAACATTGCAGCAAAATATGGATGTGACAGAACCAAAATCATAGCATTAGAAGTACGTCAACTTCCATCACAAAACTTCTACTGCAGTTTCAAACACTAGTACTTTATTTTAGTAATATAATTAACATAAACATGAAAAGTAATTTTTCCTTATGAAGGTTGTAAAACTGATGCGTTTTTTTGTTCTGGCAAAAAACCGTTAGGGTTATCATCGCTGAGGCACGATATTAATTGGTTTAGGGAGCCGCAAACCGAAAAAGATTGGGAACCTCTATTATAATCTGAGTAAAGAGTTATTCACATTTTTACTATGTTTAAATTAATTATGTACTGACAATGGCCATTGAAACTTATGATATTAATCATATGCTGAAACTGCAGTAAGCTTCAGGAATATGGAAAGCGTTAGTACATAACCTGAACATAAGTTTACAGTAGACTCTCGATAAGCCAACAAGTTCTATAATTGATTAATTGATAAAATTGATAAAAGGAAAGTGCATTATGACAAAAGACAAGGCAACACAGAAATTATAGTAGATGCAATTTCCAGTAAACTGTTGTGTTGTTTTGAATCATTTAAAACCTGAGCAATTCACAGTTTTACTATGTTTATATTAATTGCGTACTGACAATGGCAACTGAAAGTACTGATAAACTGCAGTAAGTTTCAAGAATATGGAAAGCGGCAGCAATATCTCTCATAGTGCGTGCGTGCGTGCGTGCGTGCGTGCGTGCGTCGCGTGCGCATCGTCGCGTCGCGTCGCGTGCGTCGCATAGGCGTCGCGTGGAGAGAGAGAGAGAGAGAGAGAGAGAGAGAGAGAGAGAGAGAGAGAGAGAGAGAGAGAGAGAGAGAGAGAGAGAGAGAGAGAGAGAGAGAGAGAGAGAGAGAGAGAGAGAGAGAGAGAGAGAGAGAGAGAGAGAGAGAGAGAGAGAGAGAGAGAGAGAGAGAGAGAGAGAGAGAGAGAGAGAGAGAGAGAGAGAGAGAGAGAGAGAGAGAGAGAGAGAGAGAGAGAGAGAGAGAGAGAGAGAGAGAGAGAGAGAGAGAGAGAGAGAGAGAGAGAGAGAGAGAGAGAGAGAGAGAGAGAGAGAGAGAGAGAGAGAGAGAGAGAGAGAGAGAGAGAGAGAGAGAGAGAGAGAGAGAGAGAGAGAGAGAGAGAGAGAGAGAGAGAGAGAGAGAGAGAGAGAGAGAGAGAGAGAGAGAGAGAGAGAGAGAGAGAGAGAGAGAGAGAGAGAGAGAGAGAGAGAGAGAGAGAGAGAGAGAGAGAGAGAGAGAGAGAGAGAGAGAGAGAGAGAGAGAGAGAGAGAGAGAGAGAGAGAGAGAGAGAGAGAGAGAGAGAGAGAGAGAGAGAGAGAGAGAGAGAGAGAGAGAGAGAGAGAGAGAGAGAGAGAGAGAGAGAGAGAGAGAGAGAGAGAGAGAGAGAGAGAGAGAGAGAGAGAGAGAGGGGGTTCATCTTTCCTGTCAAAACTTGAACCCAAATCAGTTTTTTGTTTACAGATATTGAAAGAAGTGTTATACATTTCATTCTGTCTTGTACGTTTAATTCTAATTTCTTTTACGCAGTAATTTTATGCAGTGTACTGATTGTGTGAACTGTGTCCTGTGTTTACAATGGATCCTCAGTCAACTAAAAAACAAAAGGATGTAATTTTAACTGTAGCTGAAAAGGAGTATCACAAAATAAAAATTAACAGTAATTTAAAACAATATACAATAACAATTATAAATACTATTCCTAAAACTAGTTAACAATAAAATATAACAACAAATAAATAAATAAATAAAACTAAACAACAAGGAAAACAAAGCAAACAATAACAAATTCAGATAAATAAATAGCCACAAATATACAACTTGTTGCAGGGCTGTAAAGAGGCCCTGCAATATTATTATAAGTTAAATTTTATTTAACAAATTCAGGTGAAAGAATTTCAGCGTCCGGTCAATGGCCGAGACACTATCTCCCAACGTCCTTTGCATACTATTCCCCAGACCACATACACGCCGTTTATTTTGGAAACCATCACAGTCTAGCAATATATGTCTTACTGTGATGGTTTCTCTACAAAACCCGCACCGAGGCGGGTCCCCATGTTCGATCAGAAATCCATGTGTTAGCATGGAGTGGCCAATGCAAAGGCGGGTAACCACAACCTCTTTTCTACGACTTGCACGTATTGATGACCCCCAAGGAAGAAAAGTATTTTTAATTACCCTCAATTTGTTACTGCTTGTAGTTATTCAGAGACATGAGCAGGGAGAATCACCAACGTTTTTAAGTAGCTTTTACAAGATTACACGACCGATGATTTATATTTTGAAAAATTAAAATGATTGAACAATTTATGAAAACTGTCGCAACAGATCCTGGAAACAGGAAAACTCTTAAAAAAAGAGAAAATCCAAAAGTAGAAGAAGCTCTTTGGCTTGAATTGGCAACAGTTGCCAACCAGCTCATTTGTTACACGCGAGGAAACTAGTGCACCTGGAAGAAAAATGTGCAAAGAACACCTCGCTCTAATGCCATGCACAAACGCATCAGGTACTCACAAGCTCAAATTGCTAGTTGTTGGGAAAGTGAAAAATTCCAGTGCTTTTAAAAATGTAAAACAAGAAACACTGCTAGTTGTTTAAACTGCTCAAAGCCAGAGCAGTTTTCCAGAGAAACTGTGTATCCAGAGAAGTTTTCAGAAAGCGGTATTTACCATTTTTTGTCCCAGAGGTTAAATATTTTTTGAAGCAAAATGAACTACCTTTAAAGGCTCTACTTTTGCTGGATAATGCACAAGGCCATCCACTAGTAGACACAAACAATCTAAAAATTAAAACTAAAGATGGCTATACTGAGATCATGTTTTTGTCTACCAACACAACAGCCTAAATCCAACCAATGGATCAGAATGTCATTAAAACCATGAAAAGCATTACAAGAAGTAACTTTTAATGGACATTGTATGTGATCTGGAGAGTAACATTTCAACAGTAATTTAACATCAAAGATGCTGTTATTAATGCTGCATATGCTTGGGACCAGGTTACAACACATACCATTTTGATGTCATCGAAACATATTTGGCTTAAACACCCATTACTGCAAGATCCCGTAAATGACCCACAACAAAACACAACTGAAGAAAATAAAGATCAGTTCTTGAACTCATTATCAATGGTTTGCGGGATGCAAAACAAAAGAGTTATGGAAGAATCAGGCATGTCATACGAGGATCTTAGGAAATGGTTACTTGAGGCAGACTTGGAAGCAGATATGACAGATCAAGAAATAATCAACAAAGTAACCGACATTCATGAAGACAGCGCTTCATGTGAAGCAGAGTTGCAGCACAGCCAGTGCTGAAATTCACTGTTTCCACCGAAAAAACTGTGCTAGCTACGACAACCTTACTATGATGGGCCACAGAAAGAAATTTGGGAATGGATAGTATTCTTGTGTTAAAAAACTTTCAACATAACACAATTTTGGAAAGTTTGAGGGTGAAAAAAAAACAATCGTTGACTACTTCAACCAAATTTAAGGACTTTCTTTATATCAAACAGATTTTCATTAATTTACATAACAGTCTTTTGTTACAATGCACACAGTCATTTGCAATTACAGTATATTTCTATTTCTAAAATAAATGAAATAAATTTCAGTATATTCATGACTAAAAAATAACATTTTCAAAATTTAAATTGTGTTTCTATGTTAATTTAACAAATAAACGTGTGTTTGTTGTTTGTAACCCATTTAAACAGTTTTTACATCGTTTTACCCTTTCCTGAGAGGTTATTTTGCATTTTTATAATAATACCTCCAGTAATCGATAATCTTCAATAATACGACAGGATTCTGGTGCCATATGTGTTGGATTATTGAGTGTCTACTATATTCTACATTACACAGCCTAGAATATTAATGGAACAAATAAAGCCTAATTAATAAAGAAAGTTTCTTAGTGGCAATAAACTACTTACTTAAAGGTGGCAGTAAAGGTGTTATGGGCAATGGTTCAGCTGGAACGGGTAATGATGTAGAAGTAGCTGGCAGTACAGCTTTTTTATCCTCACTGTCAACAGGCTTACTTTTTGGTAGCAAAGTTTTAATGCGTTTCACTTCTGTAGACACAACAGGCGTAGATGTTGCTGAAGGTCTGGGAGGCAGTGGCCTGCAAATATGGATAAATAAATAATTAAGGTGCAATAATTACCTCAATACCACTATTAAAAACATTTACTTTCTTTACAAGTTTACAACTTGTCCGAAAATACTTCATTCTTGCCCTGTCAGTTATTTAATGTTTTTAAGAAGTTTGGAAGGAGATAAGACATTGTGTTTCAAATTTGCTGTTGACATTATTTTTATAGTAGCTTTTACCAGTACATCAAAAACCAATACTACCAATTAAGCAAAGTAAATAAACACTTCCACAATTTAAAATTTTTAAAATCAATATAGACATTTTAAATGACAAACTTTTATTTTTTTAAACTGTTTATATTTTTCCCATAGGTCAAAAGGTATGAAGATATCAAGAAAAATGCTGTTAAGTACCAAAGCTTAAAATTCATCTTTGTGGTATTTTGCACACATAATTCTTTTTAACAATATCTACCTTATTAACTATCAACTGAAATGAAATACCCAACGTGATGAAAGTGCAAAAATAAATAACGGTATTTCTAATTTTAGAGACTTTCACAAAAGTCATGATTTCAACGATTTTTTTATTTGTAAAGATATCAAGGTGTGGAAGATTAAATTTATTACGATAAATGTACAATAAATGAAGATTTTTAGCCATTTATTACTAACCTGTATTTTGAATCTACATTCTGATATCATTGATGTTGACTTTGAATATTTCCTTGCATATTTACTTTACATGGATTTACTTGTACGTTAACTTTGTCAGTAAATTTACTTCACTATAAATATGCAGTTTCTAATTGTGATAGTTTTTGTAGTGAAAACATCACAGAAAAAATGGTTGCCATTATTTGTAAACTTTGTGATTTGCCTCTCTCTTTCTGTCAGTTTACGTTGCAATTACAATAGTGTTGTTGAATTTCTTATAAATCATGGCAACTTTGAAGAATTGTATGTGTTCTAACTGTGGCAATAATTGTAAAATTAATAAAGAAACGTTAAAGTTTCATTGCAACCGACGTGCTAATGTTCGTCGCAAGCAAAAGGCTAGTTTTTGTAATTTAAAAAAATTAGCTAGAATTGGTTCATTTTTTAAAGGACATATTTAAAAGCCTGGACATTTGTTTTAAACTTGTTGCTGTTATTTTGCACTTCAAATCCCCACGGCATGATTTGTTAATGTGTGAACATCTTCCTGATAGTGGCTTCACCTATCTTACAGTTGGTTAACTTGGTTACTTTCGTTGATTTTACGACTGGTACACACACAAATACAATAGATAAAAGCTGGCATGAAGTTCAACACACAATCCAAAGATTTGGTGTTAAAAAAATGCTTCATGGGATACTTAACAAAAATTCAAGTAGTTAGGATCTCTTCACCAGACCTTGCTGTGTATTACTTCTTTTTACACTAGTAAATAGATACTCATAAAACACAAATATAGTGAAAAAAATTAAAAATCAATTTTATTAATAACATATAATCAATTTACTTCTTATTCCTTACTAATCTTTAAAATTGATTTTTTTTAAAGCAGTATGGTCTTTTCAGTGATATTAAAAACAAGTTCTAACACATATATAGATTTACAAGGAAGAACTAAACAAGCAAGGAAGAACCAAACATACTTAATTTTGATCTTGGTGATACTAGGTTCTGGGGTCTCATCTTTAGCAACAGGTTCTGAATCAGCTGATTTTTCTGCAACAGCTAAATGCTTCAGTTTCCGCTTCCTCCGACGTTTGGTTCGAGGTTTGATTTTCTCATCTTCAGGGCTGAGCACAATAAACAAGGAAACATTATTATAGTACAAAACAACACACTAGCTTTCAAACATTTAAATAATTTACATGCATTAATCTTACAGGGTGGGTCCCAAATACAGGCCTAAAATAAACCAACTATTTTACCAAACTATTTTACAATAATTAAGATAGTAAATAATGTTTTTTACAAAAAGAAATAACCATTAAAACTTACTACACAATTTTCCTATTCTTAATATCTTCAATCAGCTGCTGTTTACGTCCGACAACAAAATCAAAGTTGTCCTCTGGGTAAGGTTTATCAATTTCACTGTAATAAGCCCGAAGTTCATTTCGTGATCTAAACTTACGACCTTCAGGGCTGAAAAAATCAAATTATTACAATAGTTTAAAAAATGAATTTTTACAAAGTAATGTTCAAATTGAGGGTGTTGAGGAAAAAAAGGGTAAACTTAACAAACCATACCATTTCATTAATTATTTCAACTATAATTAAAAATCAAAACCATTCATGTTATATTCGCTCTTTATATCCAGTGTACCAGCATATTGGAACGGTTTTTAGTACAGTGAATGTTAAGGGCGATCTCGCCAGTCAATAGGAGCACTACACTATGGCATGTGACAAAATCATTATTGCAAAAATTAACTTCTGATCAATGGGGATATTCCAGTGAACCAGTTGCTAATATTTTTTTGTTTTGTTGAGATAGCAATTGACTTTATTAAGTTTTTATAAAACTGTAATCAAAAGAATTAGGTTGTAAGTTTCTGTTTCAATTTAACTGTTGTTTTTAATAAGACAATTATTTCAAGCTATAAGAGAAAACACATAAAAGTAGGCTACATATAGAGGCATAGAATTTGTTTTTGCCAACATTTTGTTTGTATAAACGTTAAAAAATTACACATTTTTTGTACCTTTGTAACTGTATCAAGAAAGTACGTAAAGTTTCAAAAAAATCGTTTGAGGACCTATATCCTAAGCCAGGGGTTCCCAACCTTTTTGCACTTGCGTACCAGTTGACTTTTTGAGAAATTTTGGCGTACTACCAGACCTAAATATTTTAATAAACGTATAACATTTACTCTTCTAAAAGTGTTCAAAGGCTTTTTGAATTAAATTCCTGAGAAAACTTCATATTTAATAGTTAGATATTTGTTTATTTATAACATGCTTATAATAAAGGAGAAATAACAAGATGAAAATGGTATTAATTTACAGTTTTATTTATTATACCCATAGGTCTAAAAACATACAAATGAAAAATTAGTAAAACTCAGCAAAAATTAATCATCATACAAAATATACTTTTATAGTCTTTAGTGCGAAATTTGTTGTTGTTTGCCTGTGATTAAAATATTAACATTAGGAATAATGGAACTTATCTTCACTCTTAAGTCCTCTTCAACACTTATTCTGCTTCTATGTTTATTTTTTATGTACAAGAGTTCAGAAAATCCACTCTCACACAAGTAATTCGTAACAAATGGCATCAAAAATAGCAGAGCTTGCCGAAAGATCAAAGGGTACTCAGTTTTACATCCAATCCAGAAGTCAATTAAAGATTTCTCTTTAAAATAATCTTTCACGGCGCTATCTTCTGTAAGATCGATAAAACTTTCTTTTAGTTTCAATTCATTTGGTGAGGTTCCCAAAAAAAGATTTCTGATCCAGTCCACTTTTGAATAATCTTCAGAGAAATACTTCTTAAAGCTTTTTTGAAGGCCTTCCAAGTGTACAATGATATCTGCAACCACATCTGGCATTGGAGGTATTTCATTTTCTTCAAAAAATGATGATAGAGTGGGAAATGCATATAAATTCTTCTCCTGTATTTGTGAACAAAACAGGACCAACTTTCTCTTGAAGGAGTTTATTTTGTCACTGGCTGTGAAGGCTGTTGTATTTGGTCCCTGAAGTCCCAAGTTCAGTATGTTGAGTTTGTCAAAAATTTCGGCTAGATAAGCCAATCTGGACAACCATTCTTCATCAGTTAACAATTTTTTCATGTCATGATTTTTTTCACTTAAAAACATAAAAACTTCTAATCTCAGTTCAAAGAGACGGTTCAAAATTTTCCACCAAGAAAACCACCTCACTTCTGTATGCAGGAGTAAAGTCTTGATCTTGTCACCCATTTCTTCACACATCAAGGAGAATAATCTTGTGTTTAGAGCCATAGCCTTTATGAAGTTAATAACTGTCACAGCAACTGATAGAACGGAGTTAAGATTTTCCAGCATACCTTTAGCAGCTAATGCTTCTCGATGGATGACACAATGCGTACTTTTGCATTCAGGAGCAACTTCCTTTATTGTTGCTGCTAGGCCTGTCAATCTTCCTAACATAGCTTTTGCCCCATCTGTACACAAGCCAACACACTTGGACCAGGTAATGCCTACTTTGAGTACATATTCATCAATTACCTTAAAAATGAGTTCCGCTTGAGTATTGTAGTGGTTTGCAGAACAAAAACTCTTCTATCACTTCTTCATTATAATCAAATTGCATGAAAACAAGCAGCTGTGCCATGTTTGTAACATCGGTGTTTTCGTCAACTTGAAGTGCAAAGTAAGTGCATTCTCTGAGTTTTAAAGCCAGTTGTTCTTCAATATTATTAGACATATCGACAATTCGTCTCTTTACTGTGTTATGTGACAGTGGTATTTTTTTAATTTCTTTGGCTGCCTTTTCTCCTAATACGGCTTCGACCATATCCACAGCGGCCAACAGTAAAAGCGTCTCACTGATTGTGAGACGATTGTGCTTTCCATCTTTTGCAGTTTTTAAACTACCAAGGTATGATGCCTTTATCAAGTTAGTATCAGTATTGACAAACTTCGTCAAACATTGGGTTTCTTTCTTAAAAAAATTAGATTTTCTTTTAAAAAATTGGGCTTACCAATCAAATCAGGGTGCTTAGTATTTTGGTGTTGCATCAGTAAAGAAGGCTTCATGCTTTGGTTTGAAAGTGTTTCAAGACATTGAGGAATAGGAATGTCACTGGTTTCAGTCCCTGGCTTCACTATAAAACCATACTGTAAGTAGCTTTCATCGTATTTACGATTGGTCAGTGATTTAGGTTTTTTAGCACAATCCTTTGAAGTAGAAGAGGACGTCAGAAATCGTTTCATAGTTCAGTTTTCTTATACACTTATACAAAATCACAATTAGTTATTACAACACCCACAACGAACCATTACAACAACACATAAACATTGCACAATCATTGGCAATATTAGACAGCTCTCGCCCCACCCCCATCACTCCTCCTCCTGCAGACAAGCACATGAGTAATGTTTGCGTTATTAATAGCTATTAATAGCTATTAATGCTATTAATAGCATGTTACATCACATCCAATAGATGACGCTACGAAAAAGAAGCGAGCGGTTTCCCCATTGGACTGTCCTCTCTTTACATATACCACTTTGACTCACGCATACCACCTGAAACGTTCCCGCGTACCACCGGTTGGGAACCCTTGTCCTAAGCAATTAAATAGAAAATCAGAAAAACTGCACCTCCTTGAGACATCCTATATTTAATTGTTGCAATGAAATAAAAACAATTTTGTGTCAACCTTGGTTATAACGCTAACTCGGCTATAGCGCTATTTTCATAATGTCCCCAATATTCTACATTAAGGTACATGTCTTTTAGGCTCGGTTACAATGCTTTGTGAACTCGGATACAACAATGTCACACTGCTGTTACAGTCCAACCATTTTGTAAACGGCTTACGCGAAAATTTCTTGTGTATGCAGAATTCCCCTCCAGCTCCCTCCAACAGTTCAGTGAGACAGAGTCTGCCAATCTGAGTCTAGAAACTGTTACTATTCAGCGATAATGAAAGACAAGAGAGGAGCTATGGTCACAGAGTGGGGACATGACCTCTCACTCGCCCATTTTTCTCTCTGTCCTACTGGTGCTTTCAGCAGTTTTCTAAGCTGCTGTCCTATAGTCACTTTCACTTGAAATACAATTTGTGTTCTATTTTTAGAATAAAGGTTGATAGAAATGGACCCTTTCTTAGAATTTTGTTGCAGGCTAAACAAACAATGTAGATTGTATCCATTCCCGTAAAAAGCGTTTTCTCTCTCTCGTACACACGCACGCACGCACGCACACTGTACACCTTAGCGGGAGAGGGACTTCAATCCCACGAACCCTCACAAAGTGTATGCAATGTGTTGTATGTATACATACTAGACTGTACAGTACTTATTTTCTATTAGTTTCAACTAAAATATATTTCAAAATTATGTCATATGTGTAATAAATTGTAATAAAATAGCCATTAATTATGTACACAGTACAAAGTATGCTTTTCTTTCACTACATAGCCTATAGTATTTCTGCCGTTTACAAACTCGGTTACAACGCTACCTCGTTTACAGTACTCATATACATTTCGTCCCTTTAACCACGTTATATCCGAATATATATATATATATATATATATTGTTAAAGATATATTGTTTGTTTTTATTTCATATACGCATATATATAGAAATGTCATTTTTTTTTCCTTGAAAACAGCTCTAACAATTATAATTTTTGAACATAAAAATCTTTGTGCTCAAAAAACAATCTTGGTGGATCTCTATGAGTATCTTTCTAAAAATCTAATATAACATTTTAACAGAATGATGTTCAGGCACCAGTTACTTTTTATATTATCCAGCAGGAAATACTGTCTGAAACCTATTTTTAATCAAGCTTAAGTTGGCAGAAAAAAGTAAAAGAACTACTTCTCTTACAAGTTATCTTATGTCCTTCATTTTAAAAACTGATTAATTTGTGTTTCAATGCCAAACAGTACGTTATCAACAAATAATAATTTTTTTTTACAAAACAAAGGCATAGTTAATTTTTAAAAAATCGCAATATATCTCAACTTCTTCTAATTGGGTAAATTTGTGGTGCAGTGATAGATTTTCCAATGGGGGGAAGGGGGTTACGTAATTTTAAAGAAATTGGTAATAAAATGACAAATTTTGAGGCTATTTAACTGACTTCTAATTGGTTGGTTCATTATAACTTTATAACAACTTTTCCAATTACTGCAAAATTGGGTTTAATTAAAATCTAAACAAAATCATAATATTTAGGCTACACCTTAAAGTTGTTAATGTACAAAGATAAGTCAATGCAGGTTAAAATGAATGTTAACTTCCTGTTAGTATTTTAAAAAATTGTTAATTTTTAGTTATTAGTTTTAAATATTATAATGAGGTCACAGCCAAAGAAACACTATTGACAAAGACATAGGAAAATTATGAAATTATAAAGAACCTCAGTCTCTACGAATGAAGCCTCATTCACAACAGAAAGGGCAATCTTGCTGAACACTCATGGGATTTTGATAAAATTCATTGATAGAAAGTGAGTAACTTCGCTAAAAGCAGTTCACACCCAGAAAGATGTGCCGCTGCAGTAGCGTCATATAATTATGGGATGGCAAGATACAAAACTCCACAGACAATATGCAGCAATAGTCTAGGATTGCATGCTGAAGTCCACTGAGATAAAAAGGAAAATGAATGTAAAGTTGTAGAAAGAAAAGAAAATCACTTCAAAGAGCTTTGTTTGCCCAAACAAAGGATCTCAAAAATAACAGAAACCCGATATTGCACAAGAAGATCTTATTTGAGAAAAAACCGAACTATTTCAAGTGAAAAACCACCAAGATGAGAGGGTAAAAATAGAGCTTCAAAAAGTCAAAAAAGCAGTAGTATGTTAGACCTGGATGGTAGTAATGATATATGGTCATGATAAAGAAAAGACAAAAACACTATTTTAAAAAGAAGGAAATACAATTCAGTTCGCACCCTTTCTTAGGTGCAACTCCAGATAAGCTTATTGCTGGAGGACCTGAAAATGCAGAAATTAAATGTACATATTCAGCCTGGGATTAAACACCAAAAGAGGCAATTCGAAACAGATAAGTCACAGCATGGGAAGTTACTGCAGGCAGTACTACTGTTGAACTGAAGGAAAGTCATGGATATGGTTCATTCAGGTCACAACGTCAACTGCAAGTCACACGAAGAGAATACTGACTTTTGGTGCAGACACCAAAAGGCTTAAAATTAGACATTATTAAAAGAGAAAAATTTCTTGGGGAGACCTTCAATATTACACAAATTCTTTTACAAGAACTTATACATCCTAGACACCCAAAAAATATGCCTATACATGAAACAAATTACATCAGAGTATACTGTTTTTTTAGTTATTTTTTTTTATTTTCTAAATTTTTTTTGTAAACCTGGAAAAGCACCAAATAGTGATAAAGTTATTAATATACACATAATATTGTATTATAATATAACTACTGCAGAACCACCACCGGTAAAACGAAAAATTGTATAATATACAGGATGTCAACAATATGGACATACAAAAACATAGTATAATCATCCCACAAAAATTAGGAATGGAGAAAGCTAGTCATTCCCCATTCCCAACTACTTCATCAGTAGCGCTCACGATGTTGGGGCAACATTTGCATCCCTCTACTCTGCAATGCATAATTATAAAATTTTTTGCTCATGAAAAAGTTCAAGCAACAGAACTTTTCCAGAGATTGACTGCAAAGTTTGGGGGGCCAAACAGTGTCAAAAACTTGTTTGTTTGCCTGGCATACAGATTTCAAGGAAGGACAAGAACAAGTGGAAAAACCGGAACACAACTGCCATCCTCAATCAGCATCATGGAAGAAACCATATGCACGATTCAAGACATTATTCAAGATGCGAGACAACATTGAAGACAATCAATGGGAGTGTAACCAAAATTTCAGGATAGGTCAGAACAAGTTATAACAGCTGTCAATTGATCATTACAAACAACCTAGATGGTCCCTCACCTTTTCATTGCAGACAAGTTGAAACGGTTGGAGGTCTATCAAAGGCTTTATAGCAAGGTTCGCAGAAAAAGGTGATGCATTATTTAGTAAAATCGTAGCCTGCTACAAACATCACTACAACCACAAGTCAAAACAAGCCAGTATAAAGAGGCAGAAGAAATTAAGGGGGAGATAGCCCTAGTGAAAACCAAGACTTGACTGTCAGTTGACAAGGTTCTTTCAACATTTTTTTTTTCAACTGGTGACGCATTTGGCTTGAATTTTTTGGAAAATGTAACAAAAAACAATGCTGCTTACTACTATGAGCTGTTGAAGAAGGTAGGGTTGTATATCGCTGCAAAAGGCAAGACCAGCCAATATAAGAAGAACTCTTCCTCGACAACACCAGACACCATATTGCAGCTAAAACAGTCTCAAAACTGTAAGAATTGCACTTGACTCAACTTGATTATCCCTAACTTATTGCCCTCCAATTTTAAGAAGCTTAAAGAAGCGATTCTACATACAATGCACATGTTGCAGAATCGAAATATGTTTCCCACATATAAAAATATTTTTACTTTTCATAATAAAAAATATCTAATATGAAAAAAAAGTTTTACCGTTAAAAAAATTATGTATTTTTTTACACAAAAAAATTGAGCATCATAGCCCAACTTGGCCATCGATCACCTTATTACTGATATTAAAGCTTGTATCAATAAGTCAATGATCATAACACCTAAAAATAAAAGAACATTTAGAAAATCCTGGATGACTACTGCTACACTTAATGCTATCTGCCACAAAGGAAAGCTTTATAATATTTGGGTTTCTAATAAAAATTCTGTATCTGCTAAAAATGAATAAAAATTATAATAAGCACTTAAAAAGACAATTACTGTCGTTAAAAAAGACTCGGTTCAGGAAGCTAAATCACATCATTATAATAAAAAATTATGGGTGTATATTAATAATAAGCTTGGTAAATCTAAAAGTAAACTAATGGTATCAGTGAAATTGTAGCTAATGGCTTATCTATAACTGATCCATTTAATATTGCTGATAAGTTTAATGAATGTTTTTCTTCAATTGGACATAAACTTGCTGATAATATGCCACAATCAAACACTTACAGCAGATCGACCTCTAATGAAAATAATGCAAATCCCTTTTTAATGTTTTTTAAACCTATTGATACAAATGAAATCTACTCAATTATTTATAATTTAAAAAATAGAAATGGTGGTGTAGACAATATTCATTTTAAACTTTAAAGTGTATTAGAGGTATTATTAGTCCAGTTCTTGCACATATTTTTAATTTGTGTATTGTATCTGGTACATGGCCTGATGCACTTACACAGGCAGAATTAGTGCCTATTCACAAGTCGGGTAATACTGGGGATATTAATAATTTTAGACCAATATCTATTATATCTAACAAAGCTAAATGTTTTGAAGAAATACTCCATAATAGATTGTACTGTTTTCTTTACAACTTTGAAATTGTTAGTAAGAATAAATATGGATTTCTAAAAAATATGAGTACGGCCGATGCTATGCAAACAGATATTATATACACAGGTTTAAATGATAGTAAATCTGTAGTAGTTACTTTTATCGATTTGAGCAAGGAATTTGATACAGTCAATCATGAAATTCTTTTGGACAAATTATTTTACCTTGGTGTCAGAGGTAATGTGTTTCAACTTGTAAGAGGTTACTTGTCTGATCGCATTTAAACTGTTAGGGTAAAAAATACTATAAGCTCTCCCAAAATAATTGATATTGGTGTTCCTCAAGGGACAGTTCTTGGTCCACTATTGTTTTTAATTTATATAAATGATATTTTTACAATGTGTTCTGATATCTATGTTTTTGCCAATGACACCGTAGTACTTAGTGTTCAAGATTCCTGGGAATTAAGCCAACTTAAAATGAATTAATATTTATATAATCTCCATAAATACTCCTTAGGTAACAGATTAACTCTTAACGTCATTAAGACTGTTCATATTACCTTTGGTTGTTTTGCTGATAGTGTACCTGACTATACCAACTTATCTATAAATAATATTAATATCGAAAGAACGTGTAACGTCAAATACTTGGGTGTTCAAATGGATTATAATCTTAAATGGATTAACATATTCAACATGTTGTTAATAAAGCCAGATATTTTTTTATTTTTAGCTTATTAGCTGAAGCATCTACCTAATAAAGTACTTGTAACTATATACTTTGCATTTGTTTACAGTTTAATCAATTATGCTATAATTATATGAGGTGGTGCGTAAAATACTGATTTGAAACCGCTGATATCGATACAGAATAAATTAACTTATTGGGCTCTAACTCTATTCCCACCTTTGAACAACTTTAAATAACGAATTGTTTAGATTAGCATTATTCTTAACCAAGCTCTTTATATACGAACTCAATTACTATGACAAGTGGTAAGGATATCAGAATACCATTTTATACTAAGCATTTATACTGCCATAAAATATTTTAATCAACTGCCTGCTCATCTAAAGAATTTGTCTGTTTCTTCTAAAAGAAGGAAAAAAACATTGTTGAATTATATAAAAGAAACTTATAGTTAACTCTATTAGATATTTATAACTTTTGATAAGCGATAAGGATAATTTTTTATATAAGTGTATTTATTTCTAATGTCTCTACATAATTTTTATTGTAATGAAATAATTCTTTTGTTTGCACTGTGTAGCATAATTATCCCTTTTGTTTTTAAGTGTTAGTTTATAAGATTTAGATTCCGATCACAGAGAGGCATGCCTCTCTCTTTTGAGAAACACTGTATCTTCTAGGAGTAATGTTATTTATAGCTAAATAAATTGAATTGATACAAAACTTATTTCTCAACATATAGGTAGAAAAAACTTTAAATTAACTCTTCTGTAACATGAGTTATACACATTTTCCCAAATCTTTTCAAAATTATATATTTTTGCACTGTTCAGATTTGGTGCATAGTAGTTTTAAAGATTGATACATTTTATAAATACAGTGGTACCTCGACATACGAGTTTAATTCGTTCCGTAACCTTGCTCGTATGTCAAATTGCTCGTATCTCAAAGCAATTTTCCCCATTGAAATTAATTGAAATGCCATTAATCCGTTCCAGCTCCCAATTTTTTATTTTTTTTTATAAATAACAAATACATATTCTATAAAAACATAATAAAAGAAAAAGTGAAGTGCTTATGGAAGCGCTTAATTTTCATCACTGGTCTTCGCTTTTTTCGTCACGCTTTTCTCATTTTCACCTGCAGATAGTTTAAAAAAACTGTCCAAGGAGGTTTGTTCTTCCTATCTTTTAGGATATTGCGGAAATGAGTTAGGCAAGTTTCGTTGAACAACTCCGATGCACGACCAGTTGCAAGTTTTCGGGGTGATTTTTATCCGCGAACTCTATAACTTTCTCCCATATTCCCAAGATCTCCTTTATATCTCTTGTAGAGATAATCTCCTCCATCTCCCAACCTCCTCGGTGGCCTAGTTGATAGCGTACTAGGCTTTCACCCTGAGGACCCGGGTTCAATTCCCAGCTAGGGTTTGGCATTTTCATACGCTATAAATCATCCCATCATCTCCATTAGCCCAAGTGTGCACAATAGTCAGATGTTAAACACAAAAAAAAATCCATCTCTGGCTTCTCTTCAAAACCAATTTTTCGTTGAACCACCGTATGCTACTGCGCACGTGTAACTCCTCAGTTGTCAGCTCTTGAGACTGTTCCTCGACAAGTTCATTCACATCCCTCTCATCCACCTCCAGACCCATGGATTTTCCTAAAGAAACAATGTCCTCTACCACAGACACTTCGGGTTCCAATCCTTCGAAAGCCCTTTCAGCTACAGCCTCAGGCCACAGCTTCTTTCATGCAGAGGTTAAGGTCCTCGTTGTAACACCCAGCCAGGCCTGATCAATAATTATTAGGCATATCATGATGTTAAATTGGTCCTTCCAGAACATGCGCACACAGACTTAGGTTTAGTCTGAGGTGGGAGAAGCTGTTAGACGCTGCACACGACACCAACATGCATGTTGGTAAAAATATCACTCGTTCAGCAGCTCGTATCTCAAAACACTCATATATTAGGATACTCGTATATCGAGGTAGCACTGTACTCTACACTTTTCACCTGGTCCTTAGAGTTAGACTGTGTATTAGAGTGGCTTTAAACTATGTATCAATGTGGCTTTAAACTGTGTATTAATGTGGCTTTAATCTGTTTTTTTTTCCGGCGAAAAACTGTTAAGGTTAATATCCGCCGATGCACAATATTAATAAAATAAAATTTAGGAGTATCACAAAATAAAAATTAACAGTAATTTAAAACAATATACAGTAACAATTATAAATACTATTCCTAAAACTAGTTAACAATAAAATATAACTACTAATAAATAAATAAATAAAACTAAACAACAAGGAAAACAAAGCAAACAATAACAAATTCAGATAAATAAATAGCCACAAATATACAACTTGTTGCAGGGTTTAATCTGTGCATTAAAGCATGGGAACATCATTAATTTTCATAACGAAATTCTGAGAAAATGTTTCTCAAACATAATAGGTTTTAATGTTGTTTAAAAAAAAAATCTTCTTTCTTTGGCTAAAAAAGCTTTCCTTTCACATTTTTAAACGAATGTAAACTTACTTAACCAGAAAGACGTCCCACTTTGTGTTATTCCTCCTCAGCATTGTGTGCTTGGCCCAACCATCGGGCAGCTTCTTGTCAGGTATGATGATGGACTCTCTTGCCGATCCTGAAATTATTTCCATATATTTTATGATTAAAAATATTGGAAAATGTAAAAATATAAATGTTATTTTCAAATATGTTTACAGAAACATATTTACTAAGTATTTCAATATCTTAACAAATGATCTAAAGTGTCTGAATGTAACGAATAAAACAGAAATGGAAAAGTTGTCTGAATTTTTCAGATCTACAATTGTATATCTTTAATATTATACATATTAAGCTTTGAATGAAGGAATGTAACAAAAATGGTAACACAGATACAAAATTATAATTTCTATTTTGATATTTGATTTTATTTACTAAATTATGTGTCTGGCTGCTTACCGATGACAGTGAAATTTATATTTATTCTTTATTTAGTTTTAGTATGGCTCTTGATCACAGAGCCATTCTCTCTCTCCCTCCCTCCTTCTCCCCTCCCCTCCCTCTCTCCTTCCCACCTCTCCTCCTCCCCCTCTCCCTCCCTCCCTAGGGGATAGCAGGTATTAGCTTTTTTTAGAAAGTAGGTTAGGTCTACAGGCACTTTTTTACTCAAGATTTTCATCCGATGGTCTTCTGTAAAATCTCCTTAGAGCTCGCCTATGTGAACGCAAAGCTTCCTTACAGTCATCGTTCCACCAAGGGACTAGAGGACGAGGTGGGTGTGTTGAAGTTTTAGGAATTGTAGAATTCGCTATACGTAAAATGCTTTCTGTGAAGGTTCGTACTATGTCATTAATTAAGGTAAGATTCCCAATGTCTGGTGATACAAATTGGTCTGTGAAAACCTCTCATTGCGCTTTAGAAAGAATCCAACATGGAAGGCGTTGATTTGGAAGGTAGGAGGTACAAAATGAAACATTAATCGGAGTATGATCGCTGCCACAGAGATCAGACATTACCGACCATTCAAACTTTGTTGCCAGAGCAGGGCTGCAGAAGGTTAAGTCAACGACTGTCCATCCACCTGTAGAAGCCGCTAAATGAGTTGGAGAGCCATCATTAAGAAGGCACAAATCTAATGCAGTCCTTACTTTCTCAATACAACCTCCTCGAGAGGTAGTGGATCCCCAAGACGTATGTAGGCATTAAAATCACCAACCAATAAAAAAGGCGTTGGTAATTGATCTATCAAATCAATCATATCGCTACTCTGGAAGTCGTGATTTGGAGGTAAATAAAGGCAACAAATAGTAAGTTTAAATGGTACAGTAGTCTGAACTGCAACGGCTTGAAACGGGGTCAAGATGGTCACAGGAACCTTATCAATGGAACTGTGAGCCAATATGGCGACACCACCTTTGGCTCTTTCTTCCGTAATGAAATCGGTCCTATGAATGGAATACCCTCTTAAAGTAAATGAATGTGATTGGTTGAGGTGTGTCTCCTGAAGGCAGATGAACAATGGAGACGTATCTCTAACAAGAACTTTTAGGTCTTCAGAATGGGTTCTTACTCCGTTAATGTTCCATTGTATCACACTATTGATAACAGCATGAAGAGCCATTTTTTAATTGTGTATTCTAATACAATGCAGGATTTAATATACTGTCAGTGATACATGTTTTAGTGTTATCACAATCTACTGACATTGATTCACTACTGTGACTGATGTTCGATTCAGATGATTGTTTGATTTTATTTTTGGAGGTTTCCTAGTAGGACCTCCTTTAGAATTTTTTCTATTTTTTTAACAGGATTGTTTCCTGTGTTAGAATTTTGGTTTTTTATCCCAACTGACAGAGAAGCAGTATTCGCTTTCTTTTTTCCAGACTAGGCGAGATCTTTTTATTAACAGGCTTAAGTACCTGTGACTTAGATAAAACAGGTTTCTTTGTGACAGTTTTGATGGTTTGGCTTGCATCAGGTGTTGAAGCTTTGGCTGTAATAGGATTAACAGTGACTGCATTTACAATATTCTTGGGTGAAGAAACGGGAGCAGAACCAGACGAGAAAAAAAATGCTTTTGGTTATAAGTCCAGCTAATAAAAATTGACAATCTTGTGTAACTAATGTCTCTGTTAAAAAAAAAAAAAAATGGTACACTTCTTTAATCAAAAGAAAGGTTTGATGAATAAACTTATTTTAAAGAATGATTTAAAATATTTTGTAATACAAGTTTAGAAAATTTCTCCAATCTCAAGGATTCCACAAGAAGCAATATTAGTGCACCTTCTCGCCTGAACGAAACTATTCTAAAATCACATGATGGAAAGATTTTTGTCAAATATTTGCCTCCTAACTTAACTCCTCTTAACAGCTGATGGATAAGGTGTCATCACTAATTTTAAAATAATGCACTGGACTGAACTTTTCAAAAAATTTATTGAAGAAAACAATGATCAGAAGCGTTTCTTAAAAACATTTACAACTTTAGAGGCTACTTAAGATTCTGTTGCAGCTGACAACAAAATGAAACCTTCAACACTAAAAAAACACATGAAAAATGTTGTACCTGATGTAAACAATGAATCTGAACCTACAAACATTTCTGACGGTGAAACAGAATTTCCAGGCGTATAGAAATAGTTAACCCGGCATGAAACATTGGGGTTGTTGGAGTTTTGGGATAAAGAGGAACCTCAGAACCAAAATGGACGTATTCCAAGTGACAGACTACAAACCCAAGTATGTTCCAAGAGTCCAGCAGAAAGAAAGACATTTATGAATATATAGATTGTGGCCTTACAATGTGGAATGTAGTTGTACATTGTACAATCCATTTGCTAAAACTAAGTAACATTTGAAATGATATATACAAAAATTAATAAAAAATAATTACAAATTTTAGTCTAAGGCACCTGGTGATACTGCTGGGGACTGAAAAGTTACAATGAAATTAAAATATTAAACTTTCATTAAACAGACTTCTTCCTAAAATCATATTTTATGGTCTTCATACTTGAAACTAATAAATAATGCAAGAAAAAAACATAAATTTATTTACCATCTGGTCCATCAAATTTAAAAGGAGTAGCTCCGGCAGGTATTTCAGTGTCCCAACGAGGATCATCTTCATCTGTGGTCCTGCGCTTCTGCGGAGAAACATTTAAATGTAGTACTTTCTGAAAGAAACATGGCATATAAGATTTAACTTAATGTTAATTTATAATTACTACACTAATGGTTACATATAGTCGAAAAATCTAAAAACTGAAGAATATGAATTATACGACCAATAGTTAATTAGTTCTGATAACGTTGTAATGTTCTATATCAAGTATTTTATTTAAATATTAAATATGAACATACAAGTTGCTTTTTTGCTTTAAAAAAATTAATCTATCCATATTTATTGAGCTACAACTCCACCTTTGAATAACTTTATATAACGAATTGTTTAAATTATCATTATTATCTAAGCTCTTTATATACAAACTCTATTAGTATGACATGTAGTAGGAATATCAGAATACCACTTTATACTAAAGCAATATGTAAAAAGAACAGCATTTATACTGCCATAAAATATTTTAATCAAAAGCCTGCTCATCTAAAGAATTTATCTGTTTCTTCTAAAACAAGGAAAAAAACGTTACTGAATTATATAAAAGAAACTTATAGTTAACTTTATTAGATATTTGATAAACCATAATGATAACTTTTTATATTAGTGCATTTATTTCCAATGTATCTACATAATTTTTATTGTAATGAAATAATTCTTTTGTTTGCACTGTGTAAAATAATTATCTCTTTTGTTTTTAAGTGTTAGTTTATAAGTTTTAGTTCCCGATCACAGAGAGGTATGCCTCTCTCTTTCGGGATACATTGTATTTCCTAGGAGTAATATATTTATAGCTAAATACATTGAACTGAATTGAATTGAATATTACTTTCACAAATTGATTATTACATTATAGCGCCAATTATCCGGACATCAATTAACCAGATTAAAATGTGGTAAGCATCGATTCATAGTAGTTACGAAAGGAAATATTAATGGGAGTATGATCACTGTCATTTAGATCAGAGCATACCGACCATTTAAACTTAGTTGCCAAAACGGAACTACAAAGCAACAAATCAACAACTGTCTATCCCCCAGAAGATGCTGATAAATGAGTAGGAGAACTGTCATTAAGGAGGCACAAATCCAAATTAGACTGTATTCTTTCAATGCGTATTCCCCTACAGTTACAGAATGAGGAACCCCATGAGGTATGGTAGCCACTAAAATCTCCCACTAGTAAAATGGGTGACGGTAACCGAGTCATAAGCTTCATGAGTTTGAAAAAATTAACTTAGCAGCAAGTAAAAAGGAACAGATGCGAACAAGTTTGAATGGGACTATAGTCTGAATGGCAACAGCTTGTAAAGGAATTATTATATTCATGGGAAGCCAACTCGACTGAGTTGTGAGCCAGTATGGCTATACCAATTCTGGCTCTTTCCTCACTGACAAAATCTGCCCTGAAAACAGAGTAACCCCTAAAAATGAAGGTATAGATTCGTGAAGGTGCATATCTTGAAGGCACATTATCAAAGAAGAAGCATCTCGAACAAGAACTTTTATGTCTTCAATAAGGCTTCTTATTCCATTGAATTTATTTTTTATAAAACTACGCTTTACACAATACATTCACTTACCACAGGATTATTTTTAAATTATTAAAGTTTGTCACATTTTATTCACTTATATTATTAGCGAATTGAAATTGAAAATTTAGCTGTTGGGGGAGCTATCATGGTTAGACTCAAACTGTTATTTGCCGCTCTTACTATACATTTTTGCTTATTGTGAATATTATTGTCGTGCTAACTATAATTATATATCACTGTTTAAAATCGCCAAATACTTGTTTAATCTGTTATGTACAGATTCAAACTTGATTATCATGTGGTCAGAGTATCTAAGATTACAAAAAAAATAAGAAAAAAAATGATTTGAAAACTAAGAAGACTTTGGTTGTCTGGAAGTAAAACACTTTCAAAAGTTGTCCCACATGACACTGTTGTGTTGTGTAAATTTTCACTGAACATGAATCATACATATTTTCAAAATTGGTTAAGAAGACTAACAAAGGTAAAAAAAAAGAAATGGCTACATTTTCTTACATTTATTTTGAAAGTAGATTAAATAGGGGCTGAATATTTAATTTAACAATGTTTCTCTCATTTAGTTTAACTTTGAACTATTTTTTTTTTTATTTCATGACTTAATTTTGTTGAGTTCTGTAGATTAATTTCCTGAATGTTTAAAAGAAACAAAGTATTCCTTGATAAGTACATCCAAGTACATAATGTTTATATTAAAAACTCATTTTTTGATTTTTGGAACAAACCTAATATAAAATCTAAATATAGTTAATAAAACTGGGATAAACTTAGATTGGGATAAATGATTAAAAAAAGGCCAAACAATAGTTACTTCTCCATGCACCCATATATCATGTACTACTTTCCTGACCTGTCAATTTATATGACATAAATTTGGTAAAAGTATTCATTTCCTTTGTTTTTATAACTTTTGAACTGGATTTTTTTAGACATAACAATACATAATTTTATTCAGATGCTCTTTTCATTTAAACCTCTTTAAAATAAGTTAATTAGTTGTAAAAAAGACTGTGTGATGTTTTTACACTATTTATTTGTATTACTACTGTTTACCTTCTTTTTTCTTCCTCTTTTTACCCGGTGCTGTTCTGGTTGCTCATCTATAACCAAAGTAGAGTCATCAGCATCACCATCTGATTCAGTTTTCTCATCACCTTTTTCTTTACCTTTCAATATTTCTTTTTCTTCTTCTTTTCTATCTATAACCTGTTTATCTTCAGCATTACCTTTATTGCTCACTTCAGGCACACTGTTTTCTTCCTCAGTACTAATTTCTTTAATTTTTTTTTCTACTTTTATAGTAATCGATTCATTGCGTTCGGAGATACCTTTGCTGGGTTTCTTCAAACTTATCGTTGCAGTAGGTTTAGAAAAACGCCGCCTCTTTTTGGAATCTTCTGTTTTAGATTTCACTTCAGCAATTTTTCTTTTTTTATTCAAATGTGGGTGGAATACTTCCAGGATATTTATTTTACGTTTTCTTTCTCTTCTCTCTTCTTTAGAACAAAGGTCAGTTTCAACTGGATCTGAACCCACTCGTGGAGCAATCTTGTATACTTGTGGAGCCTGTAAGCATACACAAAAATAATATTTTAAGTAAATGCTACAATAAAGCACACAATCGCTTTGATTTTTAAAAAATCCATTAATAATTTTTTTGGAAAAACATGTACTTAAAGGTGGTGCATGCAATCTGTATTCCAAATGTTGTGTGCGTGCGGGCCTTCTAGTGAAAAACTTTCTACTTCCTTCAGAGTTTCACCAAACATGATTATGCCTTCCCCCAAGAAAAAGAAAGAATGAACAAAAGCATAAATGACAAAAGACAAGGCAAAACTGTCATTCTCACATCATCACCTTATAAAAGAAAACTAGAAAATGAAGGGAAAAGTAGAAATAGTACGAAAGAATTAACAAGAAATTTACTTAGAGATTTTAAAACACATAGTGTAAACTTTATTATAACTAATAACAAAACGAGTGGAAAGAGTAAAGTGAAAGAAAAACTGCCTCTATCTTTCACTTCTTTTTGAAAGTACAGTGATGGTCCCAAAGCAAAGAAAATAAAACTAGAAATGAAGGATGAATTTTCTTCATCTGAAGAAGACACTGATGTAACATGTACCTTTTGCAATGGATTTTTCTCTGACTAAACAAAAATAAGGGTGGATTAAATGCTCGGGTTGTTCTGGGTGAACCCATGAAGTATGCCCCAATGCCGATGAACAAGATGACACTTTTAAGTATAATTTTTGCAAGATTGCCACTGTTCGTAGTTAAAAAAGTAATTTTAAATCTTTTTGAATTTTTTCCTGTATACTACTAAGTGTTTATTATAATTAATTAACATTAAGTGTTATCATTATTGTTTCTACGCAATATTTCAAATTATTTTATATAAAAAAGGAACTTTTAATATCATATTTTTGGAAAATAATTTTAATTAGTGTAACAGTGCTTGTAGTTTAAAATAGTATGGGTGCTTGCAGTTTATATGTATTAACCAAAATTCTTTTAGAAAAGAACTATGTTTTATTTTTGTTTTAACTTTTCAATTGAGATAATTAAACAAACCAACAAAATTAGAACAAAATTTTGCAGTGTTTCTTATAGGACCCCGTTTTACCCGAACAGTGGTCCAAAACAGGGACTTTGACACCTTTTTTTTTTTTTTTTTTTTGTTTTGTTTAAAGAAAATAACGGAATTTCTAATGCAACAATACTTATTTCTAATTAGGAGAATATCTAATAGTACTTTTAAAATGTAATTGAACTTTGTCATATAATTAGTTATCTATATATAGTCAAAAATATATACGCATATATATTTTTTTTAAATTATGGTTGTGTTGTGTAAATTTTCAGTAGTTAAATTTATTTACAATATATATATAACGGATATATGTACTTACTCCGTTTTGGACGACTTTCCCCTACAATTACAACTAGCATTGAAAGTGTTAAGAAAAAGTTATTTGAGTAAAGTTAAGAGACTCACAGACATATTCTTGAGGTCTTCTTCGTTAGCTTTCGACAACTTACAGCTTCTCAATATTTTTACAAAACCATCGTAGAATAGTACTTCCACTTTGTCTGAAAAAGAAAGCCATACAATAATTGACAATTTTTTAGAGACTGTTTTATTTATTTTCATAATTTACTTTATAGAAGAGAAATTACCATTTGTTTATTTGTTTTGTACTGCCACCTGGTGGTCACCTGGTAGAACTTAATTTTTTTTACCTTGAGACACTCTTGTTCAGACTAGTAATGAAATATTTGTGAACAATCTGTGCAGTTTAACATGGGGCTCCACGGATTTTTATTAAGGCAGATAAAGTGACATTTAACTTGAGAGAATTTAAATTGAGAGAACAGGTTGGATTGTGTTGGAACAGGTTAAATTGTGGCAATGGTTGGAGGAGCCAGAAAGTGACAGTGAGAGTGTAGTAGGAGTTGAAGATGCAGAGGAGTTCCAGGAAGATTGCGTTGTAGAAAAAGTTGAATACAGTGATACTGAAGAAGTACAAAACAATATACCGGAAGAAGAAGACAGCCTTCAAATACAAGTAAACACAATAGCCAAGGGTTCTACACCTTCTCTTGACACACGTGAATTTTATATTGGTAGAGAAAAACAAAGAACCATCTTGCTGGTATTTAGAACCCGTGATGGCTAGAAACTCACAACTCCCAATTTGAATATAATACAGTCGACCTTGGTTATAACGCCCTCGGTTAGCACGCTAACTCGGTTATAGCACTATTTTCATAATGTCCCCAATATTCTATATTAAGTGTACATGTATTTTAGGCTCGGTTACTCTTTGTGAACTTGGATACAATGCTGTCATGCTGCTGTTATAGTCCAGCCACTTTGTAAATGGCCTGCGCGAGAATTTCTCATGCATGTAGGAGAATTCCCCTCCAGCTCCCTTCAACAGTTCAAGGACACAAAGTTTGCCAATCTGAGTCTACAAACTGTTACTACTCAACGATAGTGAAGGAAAAGGGAGGAGCTAAGGTGACAGAGTGGGGACATGACCTCTCACTCGCACATTTTTTCTCTATCCCACTGGTGATCTTAGCAATTTTCTAAACTGCTCACCTACAGTCATTCTTACTTGAAAACAATTTCTGTTTTCAAACACTCTTGGTAAGGGGAAAACTTCAAACGAACCCTCACAACCGTGTACGCACTGTGTTGTATGTATACATACTAGACTGTACAGTACTTATTTTCTATTAGTTTTAACTAGAATACATTTCAAAATATGTAATACGTGTAATAAATTGTAATAAAATAGCCATTAATTATGTATACATTAATTATGTATACAGTACAAAGTATGCTTTTCTTTCACTACATACAGTATTTCCGCCGTTTACAAACTCGGTTACAACGCTACCTTGTTTACAGCGCTCATATACATTTGGTCCCTTCAACCACGTTATATCCAAGGTCGACTGTACCAGCTTTTCATAGATCTGGCTCCCAAGGAGAGGAGCCAGGTGAGGAGCCTAAGGTGAGGTTTAGGAGTTTTTGTCTAAAAATACAAAAACTACTGAGTCATTGTCCAGCCTAATTGATGATGATATGATCTGGTACATGGTTTTCTGCACAAACATATAAGAAGAAAACAACATTTCTGCACCAACATAAACACAGGTAAAATAAGAGTCAAATTCTAGCCGAGAAAGAGATGCTAAACACAATGATGAATAAAATAAAATTAAATCACTGCAAGGTATTCTGTTCATGGCTAGTGTTTTGAAATTAAGCAGACGAAATGTGTTTGAACTGTGGGATAACAGTTGAGGGATTTTTTTTTTTTTTGCCGGCGAAAAACCGATGGGTTATTATCGCCATCACGCAAAATAAAAATATAAAAAAAAAACAAAATAAAAAAAAAATTAGTTTAATAAAAAAAAACAACAAACTAATAATAATAGCAAAAATAGATAAAACAAAACAAAATTTAATAGCAGTTAGATATATGACTAAAACTAGCTAACAATAATATTTATCTTAAAAACAACATACACACAAATTATTGTAAAGCTGTAAATTGGCCCTATAACAATAACAAGACAAATAAAAGAAATATAAACGTACCTAGAACTAAATAACAAAATAAAAACAACTTAAAAAATAAATTAATAAAACAGCAAATATAAGCAATCTTTTCAGGGGGCCTACAACAAACAATAACAAAAATATAAATTAAATTTTATTTTTAAAATGCAGACAATGAAGGAAGTCTAGGATCTGGTCAACAACCAAGGCACTATCTCCCAACATCATCTGCAAGAAGCCATGTACATCACAATGAGTGAGCATTGATTCAGGTTTCTAATGTGATGTCTAAGATTCGATGACATTCATGATAGAGAACAATGTAAAGAATTAGACAAATTAGCTCCTATCAGGCAACCGTTTGAACAATTTGTCTTCAATTCCAAAAACGCATTCAAACTCTCTGATTACCTAACCATAGATGTACTTGTGGCCTTCTGTGGAAGATGTTCTTTTCAGATGTACATGCCAAAAAAACCTGAAAAGTATACTATTAAAACCTATGTCCTTGTATCATCATCAAACTTTTACAACACTTAGCTAGAAGTGTACATGGGAGAACAGCCAGAAGGTCCATTTTGCGTAAACAACAAAGTGAACGATCTAGTGTCTCGCTTTGTAGAACCAGTTGTATGAGCACACAAAAATGTATCAGATGATAATTTCTTTTCATCAGTTCCTCTTATAAGGATGCTCTTACAGAAGTTCATCACATATGTAGGAATCCTAAAAAAAATAAGCCTGAGATCCCCAAGTGCTTTCTTCCTGATGAATACAGGAAACCTAAATCAAGCATTTTCGGTTTCAAAGATATATGTACAATCATGTCATACGTGCCTCAGAAGAAAAAAGCGGTTTGTACTATATCAACTATGCACTACAACAAAGCAATTGATGGAGAGACCGGAAAAGATAATAAGAAGCTGTACATTATTACAACATACAATGAGACGAAACATGGAGGACATATTGGACAAAATGTGTAGACATTACGATGAAACAAGAAATTCTCACAGGTGGCCACTGACCATTTTTTCTGCATGTAGATGTAGCCAGTGTAAATGGTCTTTGTATTTTTAGAGCAAATAAGAACGATGATAATATCAGTTGCAAGAATTTGTTTACATCACTTAGCTTTTGATATAAAAACCAGAAATAAACTGGCGTGTGGCCACTGAATTCTTGCCAAAAGAGCTTTGACGCAGGGTAACACTTTTGCTTGTCATCAGCGAAGAAATTCCAGTACCTCAAGCAAGCACTTCTGGTATAGGATAATGTTTCCTTTGTAGTCGATCTCACAACAAATCAACAAGAAGAACTTCAGCAAAATGCCAGATATGGGTGTGCCTTAGATCACCAGAAATATGTGTTATGATTGCTTTGGCTAACTGGACATTTCTGAACATTAAACCTTGGCATTTGTTTTTATTATTTTTTTTATTGTCAATATTTAACCTAAAATGTTCATTATTTTATTTCATTATTCTTGTATAACTCAAAAAATTATTAAAAAATATTTTAAAACGTATATAATAGTTCAAACTAACGTACCCAATACATATTGTTACCCAAACGTACAATACCCACCAAATGTATTGTTAAATCCAATAACACAGTTTAAGAAAAAGAAAATGCTGATGTTTTATAATGGTAGAATGCACCACTTGCATAATGGTGGAAGGCGCAACCAATGCAGTGTTAAAGAAATATTTGTATTTTAGAAAATATAACATTAAATATATATATATAGATCACCAAAGAAATAAGCAGTCCTAATAGAATGTGTTACAAACCATAACTAAAATCGCAGATTCGGTACTTCGCTACTTCACAATTGGAATCACAATATATCTGTCGATGTTTATATTCACTTTTAACTTTTTGTTATTCTTACAATAAAAAAATATTTCAGAAAGTTACTTTGTACATCATTTACTAGCATAAAAGTAAAAAAATTAAATTTTATTTTTTTTTAACTTCTAGGCTAAACTAGATTAAGCAAGTGAAGGGTTAAAATATTAATTTCATTTAAATTATTTATCAAAAGCATTTAAAACCTAATGATTAGGTAATTCAATATGTCATTGTTTTTATCTATTAGATTTAAAATATGCTTTCAATAAAAATATTTACCATCATCAAGTAATGCTCGCACAACAGCAGGGAACTTTAAGCTGTATGACCAAGTCGCCATAACTTTCTCGCCGACTTTGAAATTGTGTCGTGAACTCGAACTATATAAACAAAAGTAAACAACATACAGACAACTGAAAAATACATACTATTTGAAACTACTCTGTACTAGAGCAATTACTTGAAATTTAACAATATTAAGAAAAATACTCCTTTAATTGTAATTACTAAATAAACATAACTATGTATGTACAGTCAACTTCCCATTAGAGGCATATTACACTATCTAGAAACATTAAAAATCTTTGATCAAAGATCACTGATGAAATAAATTTGATGGTTCTTGGTGAATTTTCCCTTTTATCAAACTTTGATTTTCGTCATGTGAAGGTAGGTCATGAAGTACGTCATGATATGTCAACTTTGATATCCACATTGTGAAGGTTGGTGAAATTAGGGAAACATACCATCAGGAGAGAATTGTTGAAGGAAACTGGAAACTTATAAAGCAGGGTATAATCAGAGTAGTGGAAGAGGTGTGTATGGGTAATGAGAATAAATTAAAGAAGGAAAAAGAAAACTCCATGGTGGAATGAGGGAGTGAAATTAGCAATACAAGATAAAAAGAGAAAGTGGAAAGATTATCTGCGAGAAAAAACAGAAGGAAATAAACAAATATATATAGCACAGAGGGATATCTGTAGGGATATAGTAAAGCGAGCAAAGCAAAACACTTAGGAAAAATTTGGGGAAGAAATACAATAATAATATAAAGATAATAAGAGAACATTTTGGTCTATAGTAAAAGGTCTCAGAAGAGGTGAAAGAAAACAAACAAGGAATATTACACCTAACCATAACCTCTTATACATGAAAAAAAAATTTCAACATGATTTTGGTTTTTGAGTTTTTAACATATTTACAAACTATTTGCATTAAAAAAAAAATCAGAATTTGTAGGTAGTTTTAGGTCAAATTTAAACATCCGTTAAGGAGGTTAAATTGGTTGTTCTCGTCCTTTTAAAAATACATCACCTTCTGCAAACCCAGCTGTAGATCTCTTACAGTTAGTACAAACGCTTGCTGTAGACAGTTACCATAACTTATTCTGACCTGTCCTTTAATTTTGACCTGTCCATTTATCATCTTGAATAATATCTCGAACTGTGCCAATGATTTCCTCTGTAATGCTGGTCTGAGGACGGCGATTGTGTTCCGGATTTTCCACTCATGCTCATCCTTCCTTGAAATATTTATACCAGGCAATTACACACACAAGTCCTTGACAGTATTTAGTCTTCCAACTGTGCAGTCAATCTCCAGAAAATTTCTTGTCACTTGAACTTCTTCACGAGCAAGAAATTTTATGTGTTGCGCAGTAGAGGAATGAACCTGTTGTTCTGACAGCATGAGCGCTACTGACAAACTGGTTGGGAGTGGGGAATGAGTAGCTCTCCTTACTCCTAATGACCCTACCCAAGCATACTGGAGGCACGGGCCTGGTATTACCAACCCTAGACGCTCTCAAAAAGGAACAAAAATCCTGTTTATATTTGATCTACCCTCATACATAGGCATAACTATAGTCAACCTTTAACATCTGAGATAATTAAAAAATATGAGTCACAATTGTAATTAACATTTAAAATTTAATTAAAATGAATGTTGCAGTAGTGAGTGTTCATTTTGAAATCTCAATAGGAAATTAGAAAATTTTACATGCTAATTTGTAGAGATTTTAAGGCTAGTATGGTGGTAAACTCATAAAAAAAACAAAAAATTAAGTAATACAATTTGAACTGTCTCTATATTGCAAAACTTTTACTTTGCTAGGTATGAAACTTGTAATATATTTTTTTAGTAATTGAACTAAACTTTTGTGTAATCACAAAAAATTTTAGTGTATATATATATATATATATATATATATATATATATATATGTAATAATTTAGATTTACGAAGGCATATTACTAATAAATAATCATTAAAACCAATGATTTTTTAATACAATACATATTTGCTATAATAAAATAATATTCAAAAAGCTTTTTTACTTTATTTTTTTACACAATTACTTTATTTACATTATATTTATTGATTTTATTTTGGGTTAACTTACTTTTGAAACTCTTGAAACATTTCAGAAAAACAGTCACCTTTTACCTTTTTCAAGTAACTGAAAACACTTGTTATTTCACTTATAAATTTTAATTTTAAAATTAATACACCACTCAATAAATTAAAAATAAATCATGAAAT
The DNA here is from genome assembly GCA_022606455.1 of Callitettix versicolor. Lineage (NCBI taxonomy): Eukaryota > Metazoa > Arthropoda > Insecta > Hemiptera > Cercopidae > Callitettix > Callitettix versicolor. The sequence goes on along the minus strand of CM040186.1, from coordinate 39,085,249 downwards.
CAATATCGTACAACTTAAAAAAAAACAGCAAAGACTTAAGCTTCTTTATTTTACAAATGATTACAAAAAAGAATATTCAAACTACTGAGTTAAACATTATTTTTTCGTTTTACACCACAGATCATTGATGTTGTCGCAGTCACAGATTTTTAATACAGTCAACTCCTGATTATCAGCAGAATGAACATAGCAAATGTTCTTGCCTACCAGAAAAACCACCTATATATGATATTTATTTATTTTTAATACAATAAAATCTTCACAAATTTGGACTTTACTAATTTAGTGGTTGTACACTAATTTACATTTTAAAAATACATTAGTTGTATAAAAGAGGAGCTGCTGCTCGATTTGTGGATCCAGAGCCCGTGTATGAGATCAGTCGCACAACTACAAGAATTACAGTAAGAAAGAAGGCTAGGGAAGAACGAATGGAGGCAAACTCCCTGGGCAACAATTAGGAAAACATCTCTCAGGACCAGACCCTGCGCTGACAAGGAGGGCATTTGACCACTTCAACAGGAGGTCTTTCAGGCAGGTTGTCACCATTATCACCAGACATGGCCACATCCGAAGCCAACTGCATAAAGTGGAAGTACCACAAATCTTGCCTGAATGTTGTCTGTGTAGGCAGGATGCTGAAATCACAGCACACATATTCCTAGAGTGCAATGTCCTGGAGTTGAAAAGCAGACTCTTCAGGCTTCAGCAACCAAACAAGGAGTTTCACAAGAACACCCTATACAAGATTCTAAAGCTCGTCTTGGACAGTCGTTGATTCTTTTTTTGGCCAAAAATCCGGGGGAAGTTGATTTAAGGTGAAATGTACAGGGGAATAACAAAAGCTTATAGCTGACATGTCAGAGGCCAAACAAAAGACATACATTGTTGTGAAAAAACAATACCTATGAATTCAACTTCTCTCAACACTTGTTTTCTAAGTTTCTAAAATTAAGGAAACAAAGCAACGTTGATTATATAACCTGGTAAATATAAATATTTGGTACTAATAACCTGGTAAATATAAGTATTTGGTACTAATAACCTGGTAAATATAAATATTTGGTACTAATAAAAAATTTAATATAACAATCAGTTTTTTTTTTTAATGAAAATGCTCAAAAGTTTAAATTTGTTCTTCTGAAAAATTTGCTAAAAGTGACACCAGGTTTTTCCCTTGGACCCTTCAATTATAATTATCTTGTTTTATTAAACTCTATAGTCTACTCTTGTTTTTTATCCGCATTCTATTTTATGGAAAACTGGGAGTTGACTGTAATCTCTAAAAACACCACAAGTTGTTCAATTAGCTTCAGTTAACTAATCAATAGTTGGTATTGAGCTGAGTGTTTTCATTTTAGTTACACTTTTGGCTAATCTATTCAATCTAGGTCACTGTAACTCTCTCCACAATGTCAATTATTTTATTACGTTTGAAATTGGTTTAACCATAAAGTGTAATGTAATTAATGTTCTGCAAAGTGAACATCGAAACTTAAAATATATTTATCTTTGCCATATAGTTTGGTCAAAACAATTCTGGTAATGAGATATTTTTGCGAAAATTTAGGCCGAACACTATACAAGGAGCCAGTAGAAAGGTCAAGGACTTGGAGATGAATAGGTTATCTGGAACATTTACCTTCATAGCCTGGACAAATACATATAAATTTACGTTAATTTTAAAATAAATTCAGTAAAATGGCATTACAAAGTTGGTTAATTAATAAGCTTAACTCTAAGATTAAAAACCTATAAACAAAAATTAATTTGGCAAAGCCTTTCGACCCTTAGTGGATATACAGTGTGTGTCAGACACCTACAATATTTCATGTTTTTAGGTTGGTAGTCAAATGTTGCACCACTGCCATGAGTCATTCAGTACCTTTCCACCAGTATTGTCTGAGAGCGTGACAAGTTCATTTGGCCTACTGTACAACACTGTTGGTGAGCTGTAGCTGTTTTTTACAAAAGTCACAATGTCTCACAGACACTTGTTGAGCTCACAGTCCTTTTTTTGACTTCACTGTTTAAAGATACTATTATATTGTAAGTATTTTTACTTTTTTCCAAAAAAAATTACTAAAATTATTATTATTATTAAAAAAATGTAACAATTTTTTTTTAATTATTAAAACTATTATTATTTAAAAAATTTTTTAAATTATTAAAATTATTATTATTAGATCAAAATAATTCGAACGATAAAAATATGGAGGAACAAACATTTTATTATAATGATCATGAATTTGCGAGCAGAATTCAATGACTATTGTTTGAAGAAAGGGCAGACGATGAAGCATATTCCGATATATCTGATTCTGACTTTCATAGTAGTAGTGAAGAGGAATACATGTCTGAATCGGAAAACGAGAGCAGTTATTCTGATTTAGATTATGAAAGTAATGCTTCCGAAGATAAAGTTGATCTACCAATCAATCTTTCCTCCGTCTCATCATAAGTAGTCGAGTCGGATCCTGATCCACCTGAACCTGTAACTGAGCCTGATGAAGCGGATCCTGGTCTACCTGAACCTGATTTTTATTATGGAAGAATAACTAAAGCCAACCCTGAACCATTTAAGTGGTCCTCTAGTGAATCAACTTCAAATGTACATACACTTTGCGAAGCAAGCAATTAACTTATAAAAAAATAATAAGCGTGAGCACGATAAAAAAAAATAAGCGTAAAATCCCTAAAGAATTTCTTCCAAACAAGGTAAGGATTGTTGGATCATCATTATATTATATGGCTTTACAGCAAACATGACTTTACACAGTATTGTGCCAAAAAAAAACAAAACAAATCAGTCATATTTTTGTCAACAGCAGCAATGGACAGCAGCAAAGGGACAACTGAAATAAATGCATTTTATAACAGCACGAAAGGGGGTGTTGACAGTTTTGACCAGAAGTGTTCTATTTACACTGCAAGTAGACAAACGTTGAGGTGGCCCGTTGCTTTTTTTCGCCTGCTGAGCATTTCCTTGACAAACAGTTATATCTTATACTTGTGTTTCAAGGATGTAAAACATGTAACAAGATATGAGTCTGCAGAAAAAGTTGCTATGGACAGTTATAACCTCACTTGATAGAACACATGAAGTGTAAGTTGTCCTTAGAGCTAAAAGAACTTATCAGACAAGTGCTTGGCGAGGAACATGAAATACTTAATTCCGAGAGCCCTGCTCCAACATCCACCTCCGTGACTAGAAGGTTTCTTGCAGCTCCTGTAGTTCCTGTAGCTTCTACAGAAAGGCCAAACCAAACACTGTTGAACCTGAATTCAAACTGGAAAAAAGAAGAAAATGCTCCACTTGTAATTATAAAAAAAATCGGGTATTTTTTTTTTTTTTTGCGGCGAAAAACCATTAAGGTTATTTATCACCGTCACTCAAAATTCAAATATTAAAATTTTTTTTAAAACCGGGTAAGGACGTATATGTGTGTGTTATTTGTCAAAACCCAATATGTCTTGAATTTTCAAGAAAAATATGTTGTAACCATATTAAAAAAAAGTGACTAAAAGTTTTGCTTTGTATTGTAATAAGTTTGTCTAATTTTTCGTTTCTTTTGGACACTATTTGTATAATTTTTAGTTTATTTTGGATATTTTATTAATACTTTGAATACAAATGTTCAATAAAGGACTAGTAAAAAATTAGTTTTTTTTTACTAATAATGAATAATGAATAATGAAAAAAACAAAATAAAAGGAACAAACATTGAAAATTTACAGATGGGTGTCTGACAGACACTGTATACCCATACTGGGAATGGGGAGGTGTCTCACACACACTGTATACCCATAGAGGGAAAAACAATTTATACCCACTAAGGGTTAAATATAACAAATAGTATTGGTTTATGATGAGGTTGTCTTTTATCAATGGACACTGGATTTACATCTTTTTGGCTAACGAAGACGGAAGGTCGATATGAGAAAAGTTAACTAGATTCAAACCTAGGTATATATGTAAGATGCCAAAATGCCTGCTATCATAAAGGTAATAAATTTAACAAAACTTAAAGGATGAAAATCATCACATAATCACATACCTGGGCTGTGTAGGGCTACGGATTCTATTGCTATCCATCCGAACCCATTCATCATATCTGTCCGACCATTTTAAATAATGAACAAGAACTTCATTTTCTTCGTAGTCAACTTCTACAACCTTTACAGGATACCTGTTATCATTGAAATTTAAATATATTCTGCCATTAAACTTATCAATATATTATCTGTATAACAGATACAAATTAAATATACTGGAAATACAAGATTAAATTATTTTGCAGACAATTTACAAGTTGGTCAACTAAAACTAAAATAAAAGTGAAACACTCACCTATACTCTGCAGTTAAAATACTTGGAACTTGTCTCTTATTCTTGTAACCAATAGTTCTATTAATCAATTGCTTTTAATATTAATCCACCGCAATAGCTAATTTTATTCAAAACAATGAAATAAACAATATCCTACAAAGAAGTAATGTTTTTGACTTTCTATCACTTTCTCATTGCTTTACCAATTCCATTTAAATTTAACAAACATTTTATCAAATTTGTCAAAAGTGTTCTATAAAAATGTCAACTTTCTAGGATTTATGGAAACAAAATGGTGACCAAAAGGAAAAAATACAATTTCTATGCCTCTATCATAGTGGTTCCCGAACTATGGTTATGACCGATTGATGTGTTGCAAATTCAATTTTCGAGGATCAAAAGAAACAGTTTAGACCTAAACTCAACTAGCATACTTGGTATTATATGGCAAGAACAAACCCCTTTCCCTACTAGTCTAAGTCTAGTACTATGACTCATATGAACTCATTGTGGCACATGTCTTTTACTTTCTATGCTAAGCTCGTGTTTTGCAGGCATGGTGCATTCCACTTGCAGTTTTTTTATAGTATTCTTTTTTTACATTAACTCCATTACGGGTACATGGTTTAAAACTGACTCATGTCAAAAAAATCTGCTTACGAAGATGACAAACCTTCCTTACCTACCAGTAATTCTACAAGCAAATCTTTTTTTGTTGTTATTTTAAGGCGAAAATCACATTGAGGCTATTATTGTCTCCCTAAATGTAAGTGTGAGTGTAAAATGTTACACTCATAAGTGTAGTGTTGTAAATGTAAGTGTGTGTTAGACTCGGGTACCGCGAGGGACGTCTAAATTCTCTCAATAGGTGCAGCTAGTCTGCACACTCCTGCAGGGATGAGCAAATCCATAGATGCTAGTATTGAGTTAAATTCCACTTTTTAATTTATATAGTGCCAATAATAAACCCATGATGATGACAAACCCAGGCTTGCATAAATATAACCCTGACTATTTAAAGTACAAGTTCGTTTTCAGGCACAGAAGACAACCCACTTCTCATTGTGCAACCTGTTTTAAGACTTTGGTAAACAAAAGCATAAAACTGTCTAAACAAGAAAGACATTTAACATGCCAATTACATGAATAAACTAACTTTTTTTCAAACCATAGAAGGCAATACCAAATGTCAAAAACAACTATGAAAAGTACAGCACCGAGTAATCAAAACAAGCAAGCTATTACATGCTTGCTTAACTGTATTATTAATCATGGCCTTTAATTTAATATTAAATTTGTGTTTACTTCTAACATATTTCAATTATGTTTAATTGAATGATGTTTGACCTTCGTATCAAATACCTACGCTATACATCTAATAAAAATGTAGATAATAATAATATTATCTAAAAACAAGGGAAACATGTGATTAAAAGTTCACATCAGCGATCTCTATTGATAAGACAAAAAAGGAGCAATTCACATCGTAAGTGAGGTTATTATTTTAGCTGTGGCTAAAATTATATCAGCCACTAAATAAATTCAATGAAAAGTATACCATGAAAATTATTGATATTCCTTTATCAAAATCATCTGTTAAATTATAGATTGACAAAAGAGTAGATAACATGAAAAAAGCAATGACTGGAGAGCTTAAGCAAAGCGACTTCATTGTACCACAGCTTGATGAAAGTATTGATGTTGCTGACTTGGTTAATTCACAACAATGAAGGTGGAAATTTTCAAATACGTAGATAGTTTCGTAAGACAATAAGATCAACTTGTCGATATGTGTTAGTTTGACAACTGATGGTGCTTGGGGTAAGTCCGTCATCTTTACCAAAGTAAGGGCAGGTGCTCCTTCAGATCAAAGGTCTCACTGCAGTCTTCATCGAATGGCCCTTGCAAACAGCTGAATAAAAGAAAACAGAATGATGCAGTAAAACTGGTCAATTACATATTAAAACAAGACCATAAAATTCCTGACATTTTGCCATTCTTTGTTAAGAAAGGGGTAGTGAGCATAGTCATCTTCTTCTCCACTCTTAAATGTGGTAGTTATCAAGAATACAAAGGTCCTCTCAAGATTGTTTGAGCTAAGGGACAAACTAAGAATATTTTTAATGGAAGATGACAAGGCAACAAGAAACCATTATGTAAAATAGAATAAAAACAAGCACAAGATCACAAGCACTTTGTAAGTAAAGTTCATCAAAACTGCTTTGATATTTTCCCAGCCCTACATGTTCTCACTTCATGTAAAATTGTACTACACTGGGAATGGCACTCTACTTTCTATTATTCCATACTTCTATACATTCTCCTATTTCTTCCATAAAAACCTGAAGAAAAGGTTTCTTTACATATTTTTCCTTGTGGTCACCATTTTGTTTCTGTAAATCCTAGAAAGTTCAAATTTTCACACAGAACACTTCTGAAACCTTTACAAAAAGTCTGTAAAATTTCAATGGAATTGGTTGAGCAAGATAGAAAATCAAAAATATTAACCTGTTTATGGGACAAATTGTATATAGATTATTTTATTATGTATTAAGAATGGTAGAAATTAGAAACAATCGGATTAAAGGTAATAAAATGATTAGCCAGGACAAAAATCATTACAAAAAAAAACCAAGACTTCCCTCGAAGCCTAAAAAAGGCTAAAAACCTTGTTCACAGGTAAATTTCTAACATTCTTTTTCAACACAGACTTTAAGGTAATAATTATTAATCCAGAGGAAATTTTTAACAAACTTTATCGTAATGTTTCAAGATGGTGATGATAGATACTAATATTAAAGCTGTTAATTGGTAAAAAACCTTGAAACTTGAGACGGAGTAACTTAGAAAACACAACCATTATATATTAGGTAAAACTAAAAGATTATCAGAACACTAACTACTTATGTGTTAAATGAATACTGCTTGAGAGTTAGTAAACCTCTAAACATCTTACCACTGTCCGTTAAAATCCATAACTTCTAAAATACTGCCAGGAGCAAACTGTTTATCATCTACTTCCTCCTCGGCACTGCTCTTCTTTGAACTGGAGTCACTTTGATCATCAGGAGAATTAGAATACTCATCTTCAGGAGGCGGCGGCACAACCTTTGTTATTGTTGGTTTCTTACCACCGACCTTTCGTGTTCTTTTCTGTTTCTTCATTTTTACACCTAGCGTTACTGAATCTGAATCCGAATCCGTTCCCTGAAAATGTTGAAAAAATAATTTAAAATTATTCACAATCCAACCCAACTTATACTAAACAATATACAGATATTGTTTGCTAAGTTATGACATTACTTAATGTACGTTTACATCCTGTAACTCTGTATGAAATAAATGTTCCACACAATCTTCAGAAACATTGTGAAACATTTTGTTATATTACAGAAAAAAGTTCATTTTTTCCCAGCACAAAAAAAAATTGCCATGTTCCAGAATTTCCACTTGTGCAGTAGAACAAAATACTGTTTTGTCATATACTTCAATGGGTATAAAACAAACACTATTATAATCTGTAAAAGATTGACCAATATGGTTTCAGAACTTGTTAACGTTATGAATAACAATATAATTTAATAGTATATTTAATAACAATAATAACAGTTTTGATTCTCAAAAACGATTTTATATATTTTTCTACAGTAGACTACATTTCAAACATTTTTTCACAGCTTAAGTAGCCTGCCTTTTACAAATAATTAAGTAAAATTTATTTAATTTAACCAATGCCAAACTGCACACAGATAAATATAATCAACAAACATTCATCAAACAGGTTGTATAAAATGTACATAACGTTTTTTTTTTAAATTTCATACAAATGTCCAGAATTTTTTTTTCAAATATAAACAATCTGAACAGTCAACTCCTTAACCAGGGCTGCTTTTTGGTGTTCAGCACTTGTGGACACTTTTCCATCAGCATCTCCTCCTATCCCTACATAATTCACCCCTTCACTTCTAAGAGTATTAAAAATTTGCCAATTGTCAATACTGAATACAGGTATGCAACTTTTTAAAGAGAGGTAAATTGATAACACAATGTGAAACTAATAATCGTAGTGAAAATATGTTAACCTAAATATCTTCCCTAAAATGTACATCTTATATAAAATTCTCTTATTATTTTTAGGTCTAATATTGAAAATTATGTTTTTAATCTATACACTTTTATTTGACATGAAGCAGTAATACTATACCTATCAACTACTGCTTGTACTGATATATATTACTTATTCCATAATTTTTTATACGTTTTATAATTGTTTTCCTTTGTTCATTAATGATTTACTACATACTTACTCCCAATATCATGTATTCTTTTTATTTTTTTAAATGATATCAAGACAAGTACTGCAGCTGTAATTCTATTATTTGACAAATCTTTTTGTCAAAACCTTAAATTGAGTAAAATCATAAATTAACGAAAACATTACTAAAAATAGTAGTATAATATTCAGAAGTGTAGTTAACTCACAAAACAATCATTAAAATAAATAAAAAAGCTAAATGTATATTGTGCAACTTAACTAATTCAAACTATCCGAATTAGAAATCAACAAAACTTTCATTCAAAGTTTTATGCTTAGTCGTCATTTTCTATTCAGACGATGTTAAATAACCAAATACATTTCAACTGCCTCTTTTCCCATTAATTTCACAAACAGGAAAAGCAATGTAGCAATGCTGGATTGCAAATCAATGGTCTCTTCCCTTTCCATTCATTTGCTCATTCCTTCTTATTCTTTTGCATTTAGTATGTTCTGAACTCCTCGCTAAGCTGTTGTAATATATTAGTCAAGGTTATTAATCTTAAAATGCATAACGATTTACTTGCTGCAAAACAAGTCTGCATTGCACATTCTTTTGCAATGTTTCACATGTTCATCTTAATTTCATTCTACAAGACTTGACTTACAAGTCGTTAACACTGGATAAAAAATTAACAACGATTAAGAAAGCAAAAAAAGTATTTATTGTGTTAGTATTAAATGAGGAAAAAAGAAGAAGAATCAGTAAAAGGTTTTTTTTTAAGAAAGGCTGAGAGTTTCCAGCAATAATAGTTTCACAAAGCAGAAAGAGATAGTGTTTAAATTTGTGTGCGGTGAAAGTGGTGTTGTGAATGAACAATAGAAAGAAGATAGGGTTGGCAGCCAATAAAACATTTTCAATGAGGATTAAATTAGGCTTTTTTAAATGTACTTAAGACAATTCTTTAAAGGGGAATAATCTAATAGGGGGGAAAGCTTAATAAAGAACAAATTATACTTTTAATTGGAGCCAATAAGTAAGGACTTGAAGAGATGTCATTACTGTGAAGTCTACAAAATTAGCACACCTACAGTGCTTCAAAAATGTAAAATCAAAACCAATGAGCTATTATACAACAAGAAAACATGTTTTTTTTTGAGTAATGGCTTATGAAAATTGAAAAATATTTGACAAACAAAATCAGCATATTATTGTTCCTATAAATAACTGCAATACTGACAACAGCATTAACTTTTTGAAGAATGTGAAAATGATGTTTCCTCCCCCGTCCAACATGACTGCTTTCTACAGACCATGGAATAATCAAAAACCTTAAAAAATTTTACAGATAATTATTGGTTGAAAACATTCTTACTGGAGATTTCATCAGTAAGGAAATTTCATTTGGCATTCTTAAAGCAGCAAGAATGTGTAACCAAAATGAGATCAAATGACAGAGAAAAACATTAAAAATTGTTTTAAACAAACCAATTGTCCTAATGGAACTGAGAAATAAACTATAAATTGTAAATACAGTTCAGTACGATAGACTCACTACTCTGAGAAATAGAACAGTAAATGGAACTAGACCAACTCAGGCTGCGTACATTATGCAGGTTCACTAACAAAAGATCTAGCAAACATGGTACAGTATTAACTGTGCTGTATAGTACCATTTGGGTACTCCAAGCATACACTCCTATAACTAAAGCCATGGTTAGGTGAAACGATCACGTGACGTGGGAAACATTTTGTCATGTAGATGTTATCTATCAATGGTCACTGGGTAATGGATAAAGAAAAAATTGTATTGTTTATTGTAAAGTTTACATAGTTAGGATTTAACCACTGACATCATGTTGGACAGAAAAAAATTCACCTTCATATTTTCCCATCAGAGATACTGTTATGAACACAGTAGTTATTGATAAAAAATAATAATCTGTTTAATTTCATTTGCAAATTGTTTAAACGCATCACTTACCGCTTATGCTTTATGAATTCATAGCCTGATGGTTATTTCACTTTTTTAAATCATCACTAACAGCAAGTTTCCAGATCCATACATGTTAGTTCTATCGAACAGGGAAATTTTGTCTTTACTTATCTTATCAACTGTACATTTTTTGTCAAAAGTTTACTTGAAGAAAGTGAACAAAATGATACAAGATGAATGTAATACACTATGAGCTTTTTATAGTTGGAGCTGTAACTCGCCTCTATGTCAGCAGAAAATGTTTTTATTCAGTAGTTATTACACTATAAGGCAATTAAAACTTTTTAAATATACCTATACAGTATTTCTCAACTGTATTATTATTACATGATTATCATTAGGGTACTTTCATAAAATTTTATCAATATTTTCATTTTTACTACAGTATTCAAAAACACAAAAACAGTTTCTGTTCCAATAAATTTTCTTTATTTTATCGATAATTGGTTTAGAGATTCATCAGATTAGCAAAACTCTGCTTTATCTCATTAGAGGTATCTTTCACGTTATGTCTCAATTAAATGGTTTGTAAAATAAAATTTGTTTGTCAGATCAACATAACTGTACTACTTTTTTCAACACTCCTTGTTAACTAATATTTTTAATTTGAGTTTGGATAATTCAAACTTTTCCCAAGATTTTTCAAGATTGTCGGAATGTTAATCATATATTATTATGTTATGTTATATTATATTATCTAATCATTATATTATTAGATTTTAGTTGGTCAATGGTTTATTGTAAAGATAATTTGGTCAAACAATCATTTTTTAAATTTTCCATACATTTCCCATGTTTTTCACATGAAGCTACATTAAAAACATGCTTTTTTCATATATTAAAAAACTTTACCAGTATTCACAACTGTCTTACAATGCAAACAAATTTTGTAGTTTGTATCAAAACTAGAGTCAAGCATGAATAGTCATTAAGTTATTTTATCTTTCTGTGTTATGTTTGAGCTTTTCTTGTTACAGAGAAATGAAAACATGGGATCCACGGAACGTCAATAATAATATTACACAGGAGAGAGTTAACATATAATTTTTTACTTTATGACAATAATAGTTGTGTTATGAACATTTTAATTCAGTTTCAACACTTATTGTTTGTTAAAGCTTACTTGTTATGCCTACTTTACTTAAAACTGAAGGATATTCAACATTTTTTAAACTTTCTAAGCAATTTAAATTATGTGCAATATATAATGTCCTACCTAAATAACGAAATCATAGAACATTTTAGTTCTTCAAAAAATTTTACGATACTATTAAAAAAACCTTCTTCCACCTGAACATTTTTTAAATTTTAGCTCATTACGCTGTAACTACGCAGTGGGTGTACCTACTATATGTAAAAACTTACTTTTTTTTTGCTGATGATATGTTCGTATTGTTCAAAAATACTTTTATGTCTGCGTCGGAATAGTGTTAACCATTTTGTTCCAGGTTGTCCATTATTAAAAGGGGTTCTTCTATTATCTGATTGGATTATTTTTACAACAGCACTTATAATATGACATCGTTTTGTATGTATTCCTCGTTTAGCATTTTCTAGCATGTCATTTAATATTGTACTTTCTTCTTCGCTTGTAAGCACTGTGCTGTGGCCCATTGTGACTAAATCGAATATTTAGCCTACGCTATAAACTCTTTTCATCAAAGTTTAGTCAGTTTAAACAGTTCTACAAACTTACAGAATCTGTAAAACGTAATTACTATTTTGTTTACTTTGTACTTAAAATTTGTTAACTAAAAGCTACACAAATTATAAATACATAATATCTAAAGTATGTTTTCAAATGAATTTCAGTATTTTGGAATGAATAAAGAACTGGACTTGTTAAATTCCCCGAAGAAAAAATGAATTGTTAAGAGCACAATTAAAGCACAAATAGTATACATTATAAGCATAAATTAATTACAACAGGAATTCCGCACATAAGGATTATTTATAGGTAGGTACTTAAACATGTAGGCCTATCTCACTCTGACAATCAGGTAGTGTATGTATACTAGCCTTCTTGAGTGCTTTCAGTAAAGCCAATTTTTACTGAACAATCTTTTTTAGAGAACAATCTTTTCTCTATTGTTAAAGGGTTTAAAGGGTATAAAGGGTTTTCTATTGTTATTCTCCTTAAGTTTCTTCCCAATAATTGTTCTCCTGTATTGAAAATTGTGTTTTCATCACACTGCACTGCAAGCACCTATTCGTCAGACTCCGTTGTCGCAAAAGCTGCTGTTTTCACATCTCTTATGTGGGTCAATCCACACAATATTGGTAAACTGACTTCCCTAGTTCATTTGTACTTGTAAATAATTGTACTAAAATATGATTTCATATATATATGGTATCTTGTTATCTTTTCTTTCATAAAAATTAATTAAGTTTTAAAAAAATATTTGTAAGTATAAAAATAGTTTCCAAATGGCATCCCTCACCTTTCCCCCATTATAAAATTTCTCTCGTCATTTTTATAATGACTTTTATAAACTAGTGGATCACAGTAGACCTCACAGTATTTTCTTAATCAACTACTTGGCGACCCGCTCTATGACAACACTCTTGACGCACTTGTAATCTTTTCTATCAGTTTAACAGGTAACCGTCATATTTAGGGGAAATGTTTTGCAGGAAACAGCCAGCAACTATTCATCATCAGTAAACCATCTCAAAGAACACTTTGCGCTGCGCTGTGCAAAATCTTTAGAATCAACTTACTAAATTTGTATAGACAAACTGACAGCACTTAACTGATATAATTTTTTTTTTATTTTAATTAATAAAAAAAAACGAAATTTCTACTCTTGTAGAACTTCCACTTGTTGCTTTTAGCATCAAATAAAAGGCCGCCATCTTGGAACAGACGTGAATGGGAAAAAATCTTATACATACACCGTTCTGGTCTTTACAAAGTACCTTCGTATCAAATTTCCATTCAGTGAATATATTTGGCCTATAGGAATAGGTAAATATTTCTAAAAATACTGTATTTTAAGAAAATAAACTATTTTATTTACTTTTGTAACACCTAAATTTTAAGTTTTTATATATTTAAGGTGCAAAAATATAAATACACATCATCATAAACATAGTCAGTGCATCATTCCCTCACACTTGTGATTTAGTTAAATTATTAGCTACCAGGTGACACATTTTTGTTCTTGATCTTATGTTGATGTACCACAAAACGGATGAAGTGATACAATGTGGTAAACACTTCAAAATGCAGTGTTTATTACAACAGGCATTTATACTGACAAATGAAAATAGCAGGTGGCAACAATGATGTTTCGCCATCATGACCAATTTCACATTGTAACAATTCATAATTCGGAAATTAAGAGAGGTTACTGGTAGTTTATAAACACAATGCATGAATCAAGGCAATGACCAACAACATTAAAGAATGCTGTCGCAGAACAGCCAATATGTATTTGAAAATGAACTTATGAAACTAATAATTCAAAAACGAAAACAATATTTGCAAATACACCAAATATATTGTTGCAATATTTGCAAACAAATATATTACAAATCAAAATTGGTTGTTATGCATTCAAATTAGTTATGCATCCTCACATGAAAAAGGGATATGCCAGACTGAATACATAATGTAGGCCATCATTGCCCACAGAATGTTGAATTCTGCACGGCAATTCAAACATGAGTGCACGCCAGCATCACTATACGCAAAATTAGTGGTGTGTGTGTGTACATGTGTGTGCGAGAGAGAGAGAGAACATCCCAGTGTGCTATGCAAAATCTTCAGAATCGACTTACTAAATTTCTATAGAAAAACTGACAGCACTTAACTGATATAATTTTTAAAAGTGACGCCAAAAATAATTATAAAAAACAAAAAATTACACAATTTGATTGAACAGTGTTGCTTAATACCACTGCATTAACATACTTCAGAAATCCAAAAATTCTGACATTAATAGAGATTTCCAGATGACAAGAACTCAATTTGTCAAAAATTATGGTTTGAGGATTATCATATTTTTGCTCCTAGCCCTTTAAATAATCAAAGAATATTTTGACAGACTAGATGCAGAACTTGTAAACATCCATCATCAAATAGGGCCTATTATATAATATGATGAACTAACCTTTCAAATCATCTAGGTTGAACTAAAATTATAACTAGAAGAGGACTTAAGAATACTGAAAAAGTCATGAACTAAGCTATACACAAAGTTCATACTTCTATTATACAGATAATAAGTCAATAGTAGGCTAGTAGCCTAGTTTTACCAAGTAACTTCAGAAAATTTAAAACTAAACCTGTAACACTTCAGCTATTGTAACTTTAAAAAATGGTAAATATGTAGTGTAGGTTGTCTTCGATTTTTCAATACTTTTTTTTACTAAAATGCTTATTACACGTCCAAAAGCAATAATCCAAAATTATAAAAGCGCAGAAAGCATGAGACTTACAATTGAAAATTAAAACAACCTGCATGACCTCAAAATTAGTGAAGTTTTAACGTGCTTTTGATCATTAAAATGAAAAAACCCTCTTACTTTTTTTTAGAAAAAGAACTCGACCTAACTAACACGGTTGTTGGGTGATAAAAACACCTTTATTAAAGAAAGACCAATAACCTGACACGGATGTTGCATGGTGAACCTAACACAGTTGATAGGTGATAAAAACTTTATTTTTTTTTTAAAGACTACTCAATAACATAACTGACACGGTTGTTTAGTGGTTAACCTAACACGGTTGTTGTGCGAGAAAAAAACATTTTTTTCATAAATAAGATGCCATTTTAACAATGTTTTCATTACGGAAACGAATCAACAGAAAAGGAATTAACCTTAACATTTAGTAATGACTGTCACAATGTGTCATGCGTATGAGAAGTATGTGCATATAGTTAATATTGCATATGATCGGTAAATCCATGTATGAAATTTAATGTTTAATCTGAACATTTTAAAACAGCCAATGATGCCAAAATATAGTTCTAAAAAGTAACCTAAAATCATAAGTAATCTTTAAAAAAAATTATTTTCTGCTTGTGAATATGTGTTAATTAGATAATAAGATATAAAACAAAAAAATATTCAGAAACTACTATTTGAAAACAACCTATACTGCATACCTATAAAAAAAAAAAAAAATACTGAACAACCTGATACAGTTTATTGGGTGAAGAACCTGACACAATTATTACATAAAAAACCTATTTAATTAAAGGAATGATATTCAAACAAAGTAATAAGAATACATATTTAATAATGCCTATTAGAATATGACGACATGCATGAGCAGCAAGTCATTATACTAACGGATAAGACATGTTAGTAGAAAGTCAATGTATGTGTTAACTGGATATTGTATGTAATAAAAACAAAAATGTTTAAAAACTAATTTTAAAAAAAACACTGCACAAATAGGCCTTACAAATGATGTAGCTTTATAACAACCATTTATATGTAACTAGTTCCTCTAATTGTGCATTAATCAGTGTTTTGTTATAAAAAATTTGGCTAGCCAAACCTGACATGGTTTTCTATTGAATGTATATTTATATATTACTTACGCAATTCAGTTTTGAAATTGTTTTATTTAAAATTTGACTATTATTTCAAGCAAACCAAGCACTTCATTGGGTTTTAAGAGCTCACAAAAAATATTTTTACTAGTTAGTCTTCAAAACTATTTTCAAGAGAAAAATTTAATTCTCAAGAAGTGTAATCAGACAAAAATAGTGCTAATTTTCTGAAGTTTCTACAAAAACTACTTTTAGATCCTTATTAAACAGAGGCAATAGGCCCCTAGACTTTTTTTTCTGTTTTAGAGAAAAAATCTTGGAATCATACCAGCACTTACCCTATAGGCAATATTTACTGAAAAACTTCTTAATGTGCTGCTTGCATCACTTGTGGGTGTGTGTGTGTGTGTGTGTGTGCGCGCGCGCGCGCGCGCACGCACGCACGCACGCGTGTGTAATATAAGTGCCCAATTGGTCACTCATTTGTTAATACCAAATAAGCCTAGCCTACTTAACCTAAAAAATTAACTCGAATTTGCGTATGTAAAATTTAATATAAACTAGCCTATGAACAGAATGTAGAATATGTTAGATTAATTAGAATCTACAGTTTGGGTTATGAATCTACTTACCCAATTCCCCTCTTAAAAATGTAATATCCACAAGTAAAAATATGTAAGCCCTAATGCACTGTTAGTTCATAATAAACAATTTAATTATCTTTCACCTCAAATTAGTTTTACTGTATAATCTAAACAGAACGTTAAAAAAGAAAAAACCATCGAAACAGTAAAACAACACTCAATAACAATAATAAGATTTAAGCCTACAAGCCATAAATAACCACAAACACAATTACTTCCCTTTAAAAAAATCCAAATACCATAATAATAATTCACTTTTCGTGTAATACAATCACTTTATTGGCAAAATATATTATAATTAACCGTAGAGATGTTAACGACATCACTAAACAGTAACATTTCACTACCGCTCTAACTTAGCGGTAACGCTAAAATCCATAGAATAATTTGACCAGCCGTTACTAGCTAACCTAAAAACATTAAACTTTTCAATATCGCAAAGAGAAAAATTACAGGGTAAAATGTTGATTGTGTAATTAATACCATATTTAATGGTTTATTAAATAATTCTGTGCTGCTATATAGTATAGCATATAGGTCTTAGTCGTGAATTGTACATATTAATTACTAATATCAAAATAAAAATACAGCTCGTAGGCGACGCGTAATGTGATCCTTGTGTTTAGGCGATTAAAATCATATCACCGTATGAAACTGCATTCAAATAAATTATTTTAAAACAAAGTATATACATATGTATTTAGTAATTTTACAGTTAGATGTCTTAATGTTGAATTCTAGACATCGGCATAATTAATCAAAGTCAAGAGTATAACCCGAGGTCGACGCGCTTTAGAGTTATTTGGTTTAGTTTAAGCGTTTAAAATCGTATCACCGTATAAAACGGCATTCAAATAAATTATTTTAAAACCAAGTATATACATTCTCATTTAATAATTTCATGGTTAGATGTCATAATGTTGAATTCTAGACATCGCTATAATTAATCAAAGTCAAGAGTGTAACCCGAGGTCGACGCGCTTTAGAGTTATTTGGTTTAGTTTAGGCGTTTAAAATCGTATCACCGTATAAAACGGCATTCAAATAAATTATTTTAAAACCAAGTATATATATTACCATTTAGTAATTTCATGATTATATGTCTTAATGTTAAATTCTAGATATCGGTATAATTAATCAAATTCATGAGTGTAACCCAATGTCGACGCGCTGTAGAAGTATTTGATTTAGTTTATGCATTTAAAATCGTATCACCGTATAAAACGGCATTCAAATAAATTATTTTAAAACAAAGTATATATATCTGCATTTAGTAATTTCACAGTTAAATGTCTTAATGTTGAATTCTAGACATCGGTATAATTAATCAAAGTCAAGACTGTAACCCGATGTCGACGCCCATTTCGTATAAGCGTTTAAAATCGTACCACCTTATAAAACAGCAATCAAATAAATATTTTTTATAATATTATATACAACTACATCTAATAATTTCACAGTTAGTTGTGTTAATATTCAATTACAGACATTCATATAACTACTTAAACATAAAAAGAACAAAACGGATTACAAGCGATGTAGGTTTTGTGTTTAGACTTTATAATTGTACCATTAGGATAACAAAAAGTATTAATTGAATTAGGTAATAACAAATATTATACATTATTCCATTTCATACAAGTAGAAGCCATTAAATGGATAAAATAATTTAAAGATAGGCTTTGAGACAATACCAGTAAGTGTAGAGTTCGGGTCAAATTGCCAATCTTAACAAAAGGCTGAAGAAGTTAGTGTTAATTTAGTATTGCTATTTAGTATTAGAATCATATGACGAATACATACTTTTTTTGCAACTACCGTATATAATAACTATCAAATTTGTATTTTAAAGTATTGTATGTACATATGTTTTATGTAATTTAAGAATTTAGATGTCTGAATATTGAATTATAGAAATTTAGAATATAATTTAAAAACCCTGGTACGGCCCGAAGTCGACGCGATGTATAGCCGAAATTGCATTGTGTTTAGGCGTTTAAAATCCTATCACCGTATCAAACGGCATTCAAATAAATTATTTTAAGAACAAGTATATACATTCTCATTTAGTAATTTCATGGTTATATGTCTTAATGTTGAATTCTAGACATCGGTATAATTAATCAAAGTTAAGAGTGTAACCCGAGGTCGACGCGCTGTAGATGTATTTGGTTTAGGCGTTTAAAATCGTATCACCGTATCAAACTGCATTCAAATAAATTATTTTAAAACAAAGTATATACATCTGCATTTAGTAATTTCACAGTTAGATGTCTTAATGTTGAATTCTAGACATCGGTATAATTAATCAAAGTCAAGAGTGTAACCCGATGTCGACATCCAATTTAAAATAAGCAGAGACCATTTCGTTTAAGCGTTTAAAATCGTACCACCGTATAAAACAGCAATGAAATAAATGTTTTTTATAATAGTATATACAACTACATCTAATAATTTCACAGTTAGTTGTGTTAATATTCAATTACAGACATTCATATAACAACTTAAATATAAAAAGAACAAAACGGATTACAAGCGTTGTATTTATTTATTTATTTTCTTTTTTTTTAAGGCGAAAAGCACATTAAGGCTATCATCGCCTAAACACAACTACTAAAGAAAAGAAAACAGAGCGATAAAACGTAACATTACTTACAAACTAGATAACATTTATAACAAGAATAAATAACTTAAATTTTTTTTTCCTGCAAAAACCCTTAAGGTTATCATCGCCGAGGCACGATATTAATAAAATAAAATTTTGGTATATCACAGTTTGACAATAATACTAATTTAAAATAATATAAAATAACAGCTATAAATACTATTTCCTAAAACTAGTTAACAATAAAATATAACAACAAATAAATAAATAAATAAAACTAAACAACAATCAAAACAAAGCATTACATTAATAATAACAAATTAAGA
The DNA here is from genome assembly GCA_022606455.1 of Callitettix versicolor. Classification (NCBI taxonomy): domain Eukaryota; kingdom Metazoa; phylum Arthropoda; class Insecta; order Hemiptera; family Cercopidae; genus Callitettix; species Callitettix versicolor. The sequence continues at coordinate 39,065,585 of CM040186.1, read as the reverse complement.
TAAATAAATAGATACAAATATACAACTTGTTGCAGGGCTGTAAAGAGGCCCTGCAATATTATTTTAAGTTAAATTTGATTTAACAAATTCAGATGATGAAAGAATTTCAGTGTCCGGTCAATGGCCGAGACACTATCTCCCAACGTCCTCTGCATACTATTTCCTAGACCACATACACGCCGTATATTTTGGAAACCATCACAGTCTAGCAATATATGTCTTACTGTGATAGTTTCTCTACAAAACTCGCACCGAGGCGGGTCCCCACGTTCCATCAGAAATCCATGTGTTAGCATGGAGTGGCCAATGCGAAGGCGGGTAACCACAACCTCTTCTCTACGACTTCCACGTATTGACGACCCCCAAGGACGAACAGTATTTTTAATTACCCTCAATTTGTTACTGCATGTAGCTGCCCATTCATTTTCCCACTGTAGAAGAATTACATGTTTTACGTGACAAAGAAAGTCAGACAAGATTACACGTTGAGTGCATGGTGGCAGAAAGGTAGCTTCCTTTGACGCATTATCCGCTACAGTGTTTCCAAATATTCCCTGATGTTGGAAGATTTTTATTTTTTTTTTTCGGCGAAAAACCGTTAAGGTTATCATCGCCGTCATGCTAAATGAAAGTATATATAAAAAAAAGGAATTAACAAAATATACTTATATATATATATATATATATATATATATATATATATATATATATATATATATATAAATAAAACTACAACAAACTATATTTGTAAAATTAAATTTAACAAAATTTAAGTAGCAGGTATAACTATATTAATAATAAATACTTAAGAACTAAATAACAATTAATAATGAATAAGATTTAATAACAATTCGTAAAGGTATATAAAAACATAACAGAAATAAATTTATATAGATAAAATAAATAAATAATATAACACAAGAAATAACAACTATATAAATTAAATTTTATTTAGAACATTTAGACGATGAAGGAATTCAAGAACCCAGTCAACGGCCGAGGCACTATCTCCCAACATCGTCTGCAAACAGTTGCTCAGACCACACATAACACGCACATTTTGAAAACCATCACAATCGAGCAGTATATGTTTAATTGTGATGGTTTCCCTACAGAATTCACATTCTGGTAGGTCCCCGCGTTCCATCAGAAATCCATGCGTTAACATGGAGTGACCAATGCGAAGGCGGGTGATCACCACCTCTTCTCTGCGACTTGCACGTATTGATGACTCCCAAGGACGAACTGTACTTTTGATTACCCTCAATTTATTACTGCTTGTAGTTGCCCATTCGTTTTCCCACTGTAGATGAATTAAATGTTTTACGTGACAAAGGAAGTCAGACACGATTACACGTTGAGTGCATGGCGGAAGAAAAGTTGCTTCCTTTGCCGCATTATCCGCTACAGTGTTTCCAAATATTTCACAGTGGCCAGGAATCCAGATAAATGATACTCTTGCACCTCGTAGTTCAAGTCTATGGACAGAACACAGAACATCTTGAACCAGAGGGTTTACCGAATACATATCCTGGATTGCCTGGAGTGCACTTTTTGAATCGGAACAAACTACGTAATGCAAACTATCGAATTCAATAGTGTTTAGAGCATTTAAGATGGCAAAGAGTTCGGCTGTAAAGACACTACAAGTTGAGGGTAATCCATACTTATACGTTTCGTCCAGTGAGTAAAATGCACACCCAACATTGTTATTCATCTTAGAGCCATCTGTGAAAATAAATTTAGCAGATGGATATGAACTAGTCAGTCGAAAAAACTCACGTTGATACACAATGTTAGGAGTGTTGTCTTTCTGGTATGCACACAAGGAGAAATCAAATGTCGGCATATTGATTTTCCATGGAGGGACAAGACAAAAGGACCTTTCAAACATTGGGAGTAGTTCAATACGTAAGTCATCAAAAATACGGGAAGTTCTAATACCAAGAGGAGCAGTAGCATTCAGTCGAGTTTCATACTGTCGCACCAATTGATTTTTGAAAACTGTATTAAAAGCAGGGTGCCAAGGTTTAGATGATAAATTACTTACATAAGTTAACTGTAGTTTCTGTCTCCGTCGAAAGAGTGAAGGTTCCCCAGTCTCGGCTAGAATGCTTACAACGGGACTAGAACGGAAGGCTCCAGAGACGAGTCGTATTGCAGAGTGATGGACTGGGTCTATTTTTTTTAATACGGATGGTCGTGCAGACGAATATACAATGCTGCCATAATCAATTCGCGAACGAATCACCGCACGGTAAAACATCAGCATACAGGTCCTATCAGCGCCCCATCGAGAACCACTAAGCACCCTCAACATATCGAGAATTTTGTTACATCGTAACTTTAAATCACGCAAATGAGGGTTCCATGATAGTCTTTGGTCGAATATTAACCCCAAAAATCGAACAGATGGAATTTTCCGAATTTCTGTACCATCGAGAAATATTGAAGGAGTTCGGATCTGTCGACGGCGACTGAAGGCAATACATTGAGTTTTAGCCGCAGAAAATTTAAAACCAGTAGACTTCGTCCATGACTGCAATCTATTTACTGTAAGCTGAAGTGTTCTTTCAGCTGTGGCCAAACTTCTAGCACCAACATAAATTGCAAAGTCATCCACAAATAGAGAGCAGCGAACAGGAGACCGCACATTAGTAGTTATACTATTGATAGCAACGGCAAACAAGGTCACACTAAGTACACTTCCCTGCGGGACGCCATTCTCTAACCGAAAACGATCTGACAATGTAGATCCAAGGCGTACTCTGAAATATCTGTTAGAGAGAAAATTTTTAATAAAACCTAGTATATTACCTTGTATACCCCATGATTTTAATGTATTTAGTATTCCTCTTCTCCAAGCCATATCATATGCCTTCTCTAGGTCAAAGAATATTGCAACAAGTGTTTGACGTAACAGAAAGGCATTTTGGATTGCAGATTCTAATAAAACTAACTGATCGATGGAAGATCGCCCTTGCCTAAAACCACACTGGTCCTTAGAGAGTAAACTATTATTTTCTAAGTACCAAACAAGACGGCGATTTACCATTTTCTCCATATACTCACAGAATGCAACCATATTTCGATAGACCCAGCTATGGGCTCCGACACCCATAACTCAACATTTATGTGCTTGCCAAGCACCTATAGGCTGCTCGGTTCCAGAACCTGTCCCATCAGAGGTCCTCGGCAGTGCTAGGCACACATCAGGTTCCACATACTTTGCCCCGCCAAAGGAAACCAAGCAGAATCGCCACTCCCAGACGTAACGGAACAAGCACAGCAAATCCCTAAATGTACGTGGAGTGTTTACATCGTAAGTGTAGTGCTGTAAGTGTAAGTGTGTGTTAGACTCGGGTGCCGCGAGGTTCGTCTAGGTCCTCTGAATAGGTGCAGCTAGTCTGCACCCCCCTTCGGGTGTGTGTACTGTGTGTATGTTGAGTAAATGAGTGAGAGTAGAATGAGCTAGAGGTATGGTGGGGTCGCTAAGCCCATCAGCTGCTCACTTCAGCTGCCTCCGCCGGCTACAAGCGCTGTATGTAGGCTTGTATCTACATACATTAAAATCACATTTCTCTAAACATTTGTTAAATACGAAATCGGGAAATAGAAGTGCTGCATTGCGCAAACACGGGTTTTTAATTGGTTGTCGAATCGTAAACACTTAACTTTTTCCAACTGTGACATAGGGTAGGCTACAATTTTTATAACTACATTTAAGTACCATGTATTCAACTGATTTCTTTAGCAGTTTCTTTAAAATTTATTATCAACTAGCTTTTGCCGCGGCTTGGCTCGCGTTAATGTAACTTTTGTCAATCAATTGAGGTTGTCGATTGGTATAGGAAACATTAATGTAAAAGCGATTGATTTATTTAATCGGATTGTTGCTCAATACAGGTGGAGGATAAATAGTTACAAAAGGAAAAAAATTAAACAATATAAATCAGAAATAGGCCTAAGTGTAGGAGTAGAAAAAAAGTAACGGAGTTCGTGTCAGTAGCGTCATAGGTTCTGCCTTGCTGCGAATTGAAGATCCCACTCCATCTTCAATTTTACCTACAGTTAATTAACATCCCTTATTAATTCCACGTGTCCTTGGCCGTTGCAATCATGGGTACAGTATAGAGCATTATTTTAGAACGCTATTGTTGTTTGTCCTTTCAGTTGGCGCTAATAAATACAAATTCTGGTCATTGGACACACACAAACATGCTACATATAGCTGGCCATGGGAAAAATGGCTTTTCCAAATGCACCCTAGCTACTGTATTGTACTGTACTAAACATTTATCTGTTAGCTATAGCTGCCCATACGTGTATTAGGTCTTGCTTCAGTTTTTGTTTTATTTTCAGAATTCACTAAAAAATGGGGGCTAACCCAATCAGGGGCAACAGCATTTGACCTCAACTTGTAAGAAATTCGCAGGAATACTTACAAGGAAAGGAGGTCGTGCTGTTAGCAGGGACTAATAATGCCCTGAGGATTGCTGAGGCTGCGGCTGGATTGGTAAGCATCACTTATTACGTACTGAAATTTTTTTTCCCGGCGAAAAACCGTTAAGGTTATTATCGCTGTCACGAAAAATGAAAGTACAAAAAAAAATTTACTTGAATAAGAAAATAAAATTACAACAAACTATAACAGTAAAATTAATTTAAACAAAAATTTCAATAACAATAAAATTTAAATAAACAATAACAAATACTTAACAACTAAATAACAATGAATAAAATTTAATAACAATTCATAAAATTATATATATACACATAACAGAAATAAAGTCATTTAGATAAAATAAGTAAATAAAATAACACAAGAAATAACAACTATATAAATTAAATTTTATTTAAAACATTCAGACGATGAAGGAAGTCTAGAACTCGGTCAACGGCCGAGGCACTATCTCCCAACATCGTCTGCAAACAGTTGCTCAGACCACACATAAGTCGCACATTTTGGAAACCATCACAATCGAGCAATATATGCTTTATTGTGATGGTTTCCTTACAGAAATAGCATTCAGGTGGGTCCCCGCGTTCCATCAGAAATCCATGCGTTAACATGGAGTGACCAATGCGAAGACGGGTGATCACCACCTCTTCTCTACGACTTGCACGTATTGACGACCCCCAAGGACGTTTTAGCAGATGGATATGAACTAGTCAGTCGAGAAAACTCACGTTGATACACAATGTTAGGAGTGTTATCTTTCAGGTATGCACACAAGGAGAAATCAAAGGTCGGCATATTGATTTTCCATGGAGTGACAAGACAAAAGGACCTTTCAAACATTGGGGGTAGTTCAATACGCAAGTCTTCAAAAACACGGGTTGTTCTAATGCCAACAGGGGCTGTAGCGTGCGGTCGGGATTCATAATGTTGGTGCAACTGATTTTGGAAAACGGTATTATGAGCAGGATGCCATGGTTTACATAATATATTACTCACGTAACTTAATTGTAATTGCTGTCTCCGACGAGAGAGTGATGGTTCACCAGCATCAGCGAGAATACGTACGACAGGACTTGAGCGGAAAGCACGAGAAACAAGACCGATTGCAGAGTTATGAACGGGATCTAGTTTCTTTAAAATCGATGGTCTAGCAGATGAATATACAATGCTACCGTAATCAATCCGAGAACGAATTACAGCACGGTAAAACATCAACATACTGGTCCTATCAGCGCCCCATCGAGAACTACTAAGAACCCTCAACATATCGAGAATTTTGTTACATCGTAACTTTAAATCACGCACGTGAGGGCTCCAGGAGAGCCTTTCGTCAAATATTAGACCCAAAAATCGAACAGATGGAAAAGTCCGGAGTTGTTATAACTCCATCAAGATATAACGATGGAGCTTGGATCTGTCGACGGCGACTGAAGGCAATGCACTGAGTTTTAGCAGCAGAGAATTTAAAGCCAGTAGATCTCGTCCATGTCTGCAACCTATTTATTACCAGCTGAAGCCATATTTCTTTCAGCTGTTGCCATATTTCTGGTGCTTACATAAATAGCAAAATCGTCCACGAAGAGCGAACATCGGACAGGGGACTGCAAATTAGCGATAATTCCGTTGATTGCGATAGCAAACAAGGTAACACTAAGTACACTCCCCTGTGGAACACCATTCTCTAGGTGGAATCGATCTGAAACTGTAGCTCCAAGATATATCCTAAAGTATCTATTAGACAGAAAATTTGTAATAAAAGCAAGAATTTTGCCTTGTATACCCCATGATTTTAAAATGTTCAGTATTCCTCTTCTCCAGGCCAAGTCGTATGCCTTCTCTAGGTCAAAGAATACTGCAACAAGTGTTTGACGCAAGAGGAAGGCATGTTGAATTGCAGATTCTAACCAGACCAACTGATCGATCGAAGATCGCCCTTGTCTGAAACCGTACTGTTCTTTGGATAGTAATTTATTAGTTTCTAAATACCAAACAAGGCGACGATTTATCATTTTTTTCTACCAGCTTGCATAGCACGCTGGTGAGAGAAATAGGACGATAGCTACTTGGATCAGTTTTCTCTTTGCCTGGTTTAAGAACGGGAATTACTGTAGCTTCCAACCAATCGCCAGGGAATGTACACTCCTAGCACATACGATTGTATATTTCGAGAAGAAATAACTTACCAGACGGTGGAAGATTTTTAATCATGGAGTAAACAAGGTTGTCAGGACCGGGAGCTGAATCCTTGGTGGATAGCAGTGCAGATTCTAACTCACGTAGAGTAAAGAGACTGTTCAGAGGAGAATCATCAGAAGTACCGACAGTGAAAGGCAATTTTTCTGATGCGCATTTGTATGTACAGAAGGCAGTGTTATAGGCTGCAGAAGAGGAAAAACTTGCAAAGGATGACCCTAAAAGGTTTACAATGTCGGAACCGTCAGAAACCAATAATCCGTTCGCCTGTTGAAGTCCCATCAATCCTACAGATGGAGGAGGACCAGAAATGAAACGTAATTTCTTCCACACAACAGATGTAGATGTTGTTCTACATATTGTTCCAATGTATTGGGTCCAAGAATCCTTTCTGCTTTGCCTGAATATTCTACGAGCTTTTGCACGAAGAACTTTATATTGTTCAAGGTTTTCACTTGTCGGGTTTCTGTTGAATCTCCTCAGAGCTTTTCTACGTAGACGTAACGCCTTCTTACACTCCTCGTTCCACCAAGGGACAGGTGGACGTGAAGGCCGTACTGAAGTTTTTGGAATTTTCTCTGCTGCTTGTAAAATGTGTTGGGTAAATTTTGATACTATTGTATTTATACAGTCATTATATTCAATGTCTGGCAATACGAATTTATTTGTGAATTCGTCCCATCTCGCTTTTTTCAGAATCCAACGTGGAAGACGGTGATTCAGACGAGGGAAATGACGAAATGAAATATTAATGGGAGTATGATCGCTACCGTAAAGCTCGGGTAATACCGACCACTTAAACTTTGTTGCCAGTACTGGACTACAAAAGGACAAGGCCACAATAGTCCATCAGCCAGTAGAAGCCGCCAAATGATTGGCAGAACCGTCATTTAAAAGACATAAATCAAAATCATTTCGTATTTTATTAATACGTGTTCCCCTTGGACTACAAGTTGAAGAACCCCAGAAAGTATGGTGGGCGATTTTAATGCCCACCATAGATTAAAATCGCCCACCAGTAGAAATGGGGCAGGTAATTGATATAGTAAGTCAACTAGATCATTAACGTTACTGAAATTAATTAGCTTGCTTACAAACAGGATAATTTAGATAAGTTACCTATAACTTGATTTTTATGATACCACTAACATCTGATATGTTTTCATTAGAAACATGCATTTTTAACTGCACCAAAACATATCTTGTTTTCCACGATTCATTATATATTATTCATTCCCTTCTCTCTCTCTCTCTCTCTCTCTCTCTCTCTCTCTCTCTCTCTCTCTCTCTCTCTCTCTCTCTCTCTCTCTCTCTCTCTCTCTCACTCACTCCTCACTCTCTCCCCTGTGTGTGTGTGTGTGTGTGTGTGTGTGTGTGTGTGTGTGTGTGTGTTTGTTTGTGTGTGTGTGTGTGTGTGTGTGTGTGTTTTTTTTTTTTTTTCGGCTAAAAACCGTTAAGGTTATCATCGCCGTCATGCTAAATGAAAGTATATATAAAAAAAAAAGGAATTAACAAAATATACTTTTATATATATATATAAATAAATAAAACTACAACAAACTATATTTGTAAAATTAAATTTAACAAAATTTAAGTAGCAGTTATAACTATATTAATAATAAATACTTAAAAACTAAATAACAATTAATAATGAATAAGATTTAATAACAATTCGTAAAAGTATGCAAAACATAACAGAAATAAAGTTTTTAAATAAAATAAATAAATAAAATAACAAAAGAAATTACAAATACAATAAATTAAATTTTATTTAAAACATTCAGACGATGAAGGAAGTCTAGAACCCGGTCAACGGCCGAGGCACTATCTCCCAACATCGTCTGCAAACAGTTGCTCAGACCACACATAAAACGCACATTTTGAAAACCATCACAATCGAGCAATATATGTCTTATTGTGATGGTTTCCCTACAGAACTCGCATTTAGGTGGGTCCCCGCGTTCCATCAGAAATCCATGCGTTAACATGGAGTGACCGATGCGAAGGCGGGTGATCACCACCTCTTCTCTACGACTTGCACGTATTGACGACCCCCAAGGACGAACAGTATTTTTAATTACCCTCAATTTGTTACTGCTTGTAGCTGCCCATTCATTTTCCCACTGTAGAAGAATTAAATGTTTTACGTGACAGAGAAAGTCAGACACTATTACACGTGCAGTGCATGGCGGCAGAAAAGTTGCTTCCTTTGCCGCATTATCCGCTACAGTGTTTCCTAATATTCCACAGTGGCCAGGAATCCAGATAAATGATACTCTTGCACCTCGTAGTTCAAGTCTATGGACAGAGCATAGAATATCTTGAACCAGAGGGTTTACCGAATACATATCCCGGATTGCCTGGAGGGCACTTATTGAATCAGAACAAACTACGTAATGCAAACTATCGAATTTAATAGTGTTCAAAGCCTTTAAGATGGCAAAGAGTTCGGCCGTAAAGACACTACAAATTGAGGGTAATCCATAATTATACGTTTCGTCCAGTGAGTAAAATGCACACCCAACATTGTTATTCATCTTAGAGCCATCTGTGAAAATAAATTTAGCAGATGGATATGAACTAGAAAGTCGAAAAAACTCACGTTGATACACAATGTTAGGAGTGTTATCTTTCTGGTATGCACACAAGGAGAAATCAAAGGTCGGCATATTGATTTTCCACGGAGGGACAAAACAAAAGGACCTTTCAAACATTGGGGGTAGTTCAATACGTAAGTCATCAAAAATACGGGAAGTTCTAATACCAAGAGGAGCAGTAGCATTCGGTCGAGTTTCATACTGTCGCACCAATTGATTTTTGAAAACTGTATTAAAAGCAGGGTGCCATGGTTTAGATGATAGATTGCTTAAATAAGTTAACTGTAGTTTCTGTCTCCGTCGAGAGAGGGAAGGTTCCCCAGCATCGGCGAGAATACTCACGACGGGACTTGAACGGAAAGCACCAGAAACAAGGCGGATTGCAGAGTTATGGACGGGATCTAGTTTCTTTAAAATCGATGGTCTAGCAGATGAATAAACAATGCTGCCATAATCAATTCGCGAACGAATTACGGCACGGTAAAACATCAGCATACAGGTCCTATCAGCACCCCATCGAGACCCACTACGAACCCTCAACATATCCAGGATTTTATTACATCTTAATTTTAAATCACGCACGTGAGGGCTCCACGAGAGCGTTTCGTCGAGTATTAGACCCAAGAATCGAAGGGATGGAGAAGTCCGAAGCTGTATACCATCAAGATATAACGACGGAGTCTGGATCTGTCGACGGCGACTGAAAGCAATACACTGAGTTTTAGCAGCGGAGAATTTAAAGCCAGTAGTTTTCGTCCAGGTCTGCAACCTATTTATTACCAGCTGAAGGGTTCTTTCAGCTGTTGCCATGTTTCTGGTGCTTACGTAAATAGCAAAATCGTCTACAAAGAGAGAACATCTGACAGGGGATCGTACATTAGATGTTATGCTATTGATTGCAATAGCAAACAGAGTAACACTAAGTACACTCCCCTGTGGAACACCATTCTCTAAGTAGAAACGATCTGATAGCGTACTACCAAGACGCACCCTAAAATACCTATTACTGAGGAAGTTTTTGATAAAATGCAGAATCCTGCCCTGTATACCCCATGATTTTAATGTGTTCAAAATTCCCCTTCTCCAAGCCATATCGTATGCCTTCTCTAGGTCGAAAAAAACAGCTACTAGTGTTTGACGCAAGAGGAACGCATTTTGTATTGCAGATTCTAAAGATACTAATTGATCCACAGAACTTCGTCCTTGCCTAAAGCCGCACTGGTCTTTGCAAAGTAAATTGTTGGTTTCCAAATACCAAACAAGGCGACGATTTACCATTTTTTCTACTAGCTTGCAAAGAACGCTGGTAAGAGAAATCGGACGATAGTTACTTGCATCAGTTTTATCTTTACCTGGCTTAAGAATAGGAATTACTATTGCTTCCAACCAAGCGTCAGGGAAAGTATGTTCATCGAATATACGATTGTATATCTCGAGAAGGGCAAACCTACCTGACGTTGGAAGGTTTTTGATCATGGAATATACGAGGTTGTCAGGACCGGGAGCTGTGTCCTTCGTTGAAGACAGTGCAGATTCCAGCTCATGCAGAGTAAACAGCCTATTAAGAGGAGAGTCGTCAGAAGTACCGATGGTGAACGGCAATGGTTCCACTGCACTTTTGTATTTACGAAAAGCAGCGTTATACGCCGTAGAACAGGAATAGCTAGAAAAGGATGATCCTAATAAATTTACAATATCGGAACACTGAGAAACTAACTCTCCATTCGGCCGTTTAAGACCCATCAACTCCGTGGATGGAACACGGCCAGATATAGAGCGCAGTTTCTTCCAGACGACAGATGTTGGCGTTGTTCTACAGATTGTTCCGATATATTGCGACCAAGATTCCTTTCTACTTTGTCTAAAAATTCTTCGAGCTTTAGCTCGAAGGATTTTGTAACGTTCAAGATTTTCATCTGTCGGGCTTTTGTTGAATATACGTAGTGCTTTTCGGCGTAAACGCAAAGCCTCCTTACAGTCCTCGTTCCACCAAGGAACAGATGGACGTGGTGGGTATGCGGATGTTTTAGGGATAACATCTTCGGCTATATTTAAAATCGTATTGGTGAATTTCTTAACCACTGTGTTAATGCAGTTCATTTCAATGTCTGGTGATACAAATCTTTTTGCAAATTCTTCCCAATTTGCCTTTTTAAGAATCCAACGCGGCAGGCGTCGTTGCTCATGAGCGAAAGTACAAAATAAAATATTAATGGGATTATGATCACTGCCATACAGATCTGGTAACACCGACCATTCAAACTTTGTTGCCAAAACTGGACTACAAAATGACAAATCGACAACTGTCCATCCGCCAGTAGATGCTGATAAATGAGTCGGAGAACCGTCATTTAGAAGGCACAAATCTAAGTTTGACCGTATTCCTTCGATTCGTATTCCCCTTGAGTTACAGGATAAGGAACCCCATGAAGTATGGTGAGCGTTAAAATCACCTGTCAATAAAATCGGTTGTGGCAACTGAGATATTAAATCATATACTTCATGATGTTGGAAATTGTAACTAGGCGGCAAGTAAAGGCAACAGACGGTAACTTTGAATGGAACGGTAATCTGAACGGCAACAGCTTGTAAAGGAGTTATTATATTGACAGATATGGACTGGACAGAGTTGTGAACCAATATGGCTACGCCACCTCTGGCTCTTTCCTCAGTGACGAAATCTGCTCTGAAAATAGAATAACCCCTAAAATTGAAGGTGTGGGATTCATGCAAGTGCGTCTCTTGGAGACACATTATTAAAGGAGATGAATCTCGCACAAGAACTTTGAGATCTTCCATATGGCTTCTTATCCCATTAATATTCCACTGTATCACATTGTTATTAATTGGAAATGCAGACATTGAAATAAAATAAATTAATATAGTAGCGGGTTCTGTTCGTTTTTGTCATTTACTACTTTTGATTTATCAGAGTCTACCGACATCGAATCACTACTGTGATTTAAGTCGGACTCTGCAGATGTGTTTGTTTGGAAGAAGCCGCTTTTGAAGCGGCTCCAATTTTGGTTTTTTATCTTGCTTAGCTGTACTTTTAATCAACTTCTTTTCTGAAGTCTTAGACGCAACTACTGGTGGATGTGTTCGATTTTTTCAAAAAATAGGCGAGACCAGGAGAAACGTTTTTCGAAGCAGGCTTTAGCACTTGTGACTTGGTTCGGGTCTTCAAGTTCGAAGAAGATGGAATTACCTCAGGACTTGCAGGTTTTGAAGTTTTAGTCACAAGTGATTTTGAAGCTTGAGTTTTAGCGGCAGTTGACTTAATGTCTTTCGAAATGTTGTCTACAGAGAAAGAAGATGTTTCAGTAATAGGAACAGGAGTGTTACCAGCAGAAAACAGAGATAAGAGTTGAGCTACTTGTTCGGTTAAAACTTTTACGGTTTTTGTCAGCTCTTCACAGTTGCGGCAAGAGGCCTTGCTGCTAGACGCGACAGCGGCAAAAGATTTTCCCTCAATATTTATTCTGGAGCTCTTGAAAGTTTTCTTCGCCTCTGAAAATGAGACTTTATCCTTAGCCATAATTGCTAGAATTGCTTTCTCGTCCTTAAACTTTGGACAGTTAAAGGAACGAGCCGGATAATCTCCACCACAATTGGAACACTTTGGGTCATCAGAGCAATTGTCACCATCATAGCTATTGGAATCACAATTACCACATATTTCGGGCCTTCTACATGCAGAACTCACGTGTCCAAAACCCTGACACTTAAAGCATCGTTTTGGGTTTGGCACGTAAGGACGGACAGAAAGCCGTTGATACCCAGCAAATATGTGTTCCGGGATAACAGGCTTTCCAAAAGTCAATATGAGGGACACGGTTGGAACTTTTTTCCCGTTCTCGTTCCTCAGAATCCGCTGTACATCTGTGACCGACTCCGATGCTAATTCCGACTTTATCTCCTCCAGGTCTAAATGGAGGAGATCTCTACAGGTTACAACTCCTTTAGCGGAATTCAAAGACCTGTGTGGTTCCACCGCAACCTTAACTTTCTCGAAGAAAGACGTCATTTTTAAGAGCGACAAGCTCTGCTTGTCGCTATTTGTCTGCACTAACAGCGTCCCGTTTTGCAGCTTCTTAATAGACGCTACGGGACCTGCTCTTCCCACTATGGTTTTTGTTAATGAGGAAGGGCGACACCTTAGACAGGTCCGAACCTTCCTCACAATTTTTAAATATTAAAAATCTTGGAGATGGTAGCTGAATAGGTACAGCACACATCTCCATTTCCTCCAGATTTTCACGACTCCCACTACTATCAACAGACCTGTTCGACGTAGTCGAACGAGGCCTCTTTAGCGAATTCTTGGCGTTTTATTTTGAGTTTTCCATAATTTTGTTACCGAGCGATTCCACGAATGTTGATATCTCGCACAAATGGTACAGGGTGCACCCAAACGTCACCAGTAGCCCAGGATACTCGAACTAAAGCGAGAATCCCCAATAAATTGGGGGGGACCTCCATTTTTTTTTTTTTTTTTTTTTTTTTCCCGGCGAAAAACCTTTCAGGTTATCATCGCCGTCACGAAAAATGAGAGTATATATACAGTAGAAACTCGGTTAACCGTCACTCTTTTAACCGTCACTCTCTGTTATCCGTCATCATCCAACATAGTCAATAAGTAATTTTGCGAAGCGCGATTATTGTTCGAAGCGACTGTCGGAGCGCCGTAATAGGAAGCGAGTGTACTCGCCAGGTTACTGATTAGTATTGATAAGTACGTTGTGTATCTCAGTAGTGTTTGTTGTGTCAAGTAACCGCTGCTTGTATATCGGTGTTTACTGTATTACCGTGACGTTGTTACTGAACTGTGGTGTTACTGTACTGTATTGTACCGTTGTTTCTGTGTTTTATTACAAAGATGGCTGAAAAGCGAAAACGTCTTGTGCTAGGCTTAGATCAAAAGCTTGAAATCATTAAACGTTTGAGGGAAGGTGAAACGGCGACCAGTATTGCTCAGATTTACGGTGTTGGAAGAACAACAGTGAATGACATTAAACGTGACGCTGAAAAGATAGAGCAGCATGTGTCAAAACTGCAAAGCACTGATGGAGCTGTTAAACGTCGTAAAACCATGAAGCCTGCAAAATATGATGAACTTGATAACGCTATGTATCAGTGGTTTATTCAAGCCCGAAGTCAAGGAATTCCACTTTCAGGCCCCATTATAATGACCAAGGCAGCTGAAATGCATAAAAACTAGATGGTGACCCAAACTTCAAAGCTAGCATGGGATGGCTTGATAAGTTTAAATTCCGTCACGGCATCCGACAACTTGATATTAGTGGAGAAAAGCTTAGTTCAAATAGTGCAGTTGTAGTTGACTTCCAGGAAGAATTTAAGTTAAAAATATCTGAGCTTAAACTAAAGAGGGAACAAGTTTACAACTGTGACGAAACTGGACTCAATTGGAAAGCCTTACCACAAAAGACTCTCGCATCGCTTTCAGAAAAAAAAACAGCCCCAGGTTTTAAGATTCAAAAAGATCGAATCACTGCAATGGTCTGTGCAAATGCAACCGGGAATCATAGATTGCCGTTGGTGGTTATTGGAAAAGCCAAAAAGCCTCGTGCATTCAAAAATTTAAACGCACTGCCTGTGAAGTATTACGCTCAAAAAAACGCTTGGATGGAACAAACAATTTTTTCAGAATGGTTCCAAAATGAATTTGTACCTCAAGTCAGAGCACATCTTGCACAAAATAAACTGCCCCAGGAAGCACTGCTGCTCATGGACAATGCGCCTTCACATCCCTGTAACGAACTCAAAAGTGATGATGGCAAAATAACATGCTTCTTTCTCCCTGCGAATACAACGCCACTTATCCAGCCAATGGACCAGGGAATTATCGAGAACATGAAGCGTCGTTACAGAAAAGAGTTTATCGAAAGCTTGCTGTCATCTGATAATGCAACATCTGTTAAAGAATTTTGGAAATGCTACAATATAAAGGATGCAATCTTCAACATTGCTAGTTCATGGGCTGAACTGACTGTGGCGAACTTGAAGAACGGTTGGAATAAATTATGGCCTGAATCTACATCGACTGATGATCCCGAAGAAACTGACAGTGTTACTGTTGACGAAATAGTAAACATTTGTACCAGTGGACCTACCAGTGAATCACTGACAACAGAAGAAGTAACGGATTGGCTGGAATGTGACAAGCAGGATGAAGGCTTTGAAATTTTGAGTGACGATGAGATTATTTCAAATGTCCTTGCCATTGAAGAAGAGGTTGATGCAGACGAAGTCGAAGATCCTACGATTGATGAAAAGCCGACTACAAGCCACTCCGAAGCAGAGACAATGCTATCAAAGTGCATAGACTGGTTTGAAAGACAAGAGGAAGCAAGTGCAACACAGATTTTACTTCTCCGCAAAATACGGAACATTGCTGCGCAAAAAGCCCGAGCCTCGAAGAAGCAGAAGAAGATGACCGATTATTTCAATGCATAAATATTTTATAACGTAAGCATAATGAGGTTAATGTACAGTACGGTTTAATGTAGCCTATTTAAAATATATAATCAATGCATTATTTACAGTACATAGTAACATGTTTTCATTATTGTTTTATCCAAAACCAGTGGGGATTTCTGTTATCCGTCTATTCTCTTAACCGTCACAGTCCCGGTCCCGGCGGTGACGGTTAATAGAGTTTCTACTGTATATATATATATAAAAAAAAAAAAAAAATTAAACAAAATTTTACTTAAGAAAAAAGCAACAAAAACAACAAAACAACAACAACAAACTATAACAGTAAAAATAAATTATAAACTTAGATAACAGCTATAGATATATTACACTTAAGAACTAAATAACAATAAATAATGAATAAAATTTAATAACAATTCGTAAAACTATGCATAAACATAACAGAAATAAAGTTTTTAGATAAAATAAATAAATAATATAACACAAGAAATAACAACTATATATATTAAATTTTATTTAAAACATTCAAACGATGAAGGAAGTATAGAACCCGGTCAACGGCCGAGGCACTATCTCCCAACATCGTCTGCAAACAGTTGCTCAGACCACACATAACACGCACATTTTGAAAACCATCACAATCGAGCAGTATATGTTTAATTGTGATGGTTTCCCTACAGAATTCGAATTCAGGTGGGTCCAGATTCAGATGGAACTGCTTCAGGAAGAGTAGGTTTTGAAGATTTAGTCACAAGTGACTTTGGAGCTTGATTTTTAGAGATTTTCGACTGATTTTCTTTAGAAGAGATAGACATAGATTGATCAGATGTACTGGAAGCAGGAGTGGTAACAGTTGAAATTACGGATAACAGCTGAGCTACTTGCTCAGTCAGTGCTTTAACAGTTTTAGTCAGTTCATCGCAATTTCTACATGAGGTCTTGCTACTAGACGCGACCGACGCAAACGACTTACCCTCAATTATTCTGGAACTTTTGAATATTTTTTTAGCTTCTGAAAATGAAACTTTATCCCTTGCCATGATAGTCAAAACTGCTTTCTCGTCCTTATACTTGGGGCAGCTGAAGGAACGAGCCGGATGATCGCCACCACAATTGGAACACTTTGGGTCATCCGTGCAATTGTCACCACCATGGCCATTCGAACCACAATTACCACATATTTCGGGCTTTCTGCATGTAGAACTCACGTGTCCAAACCCCTGACACTTAAAGCATCTTCTCGGGTTTGGAACGTAAGCTCGAACAGAAAGCCTTTGATATCCGGCAAATATATATTCCGGGATTGTGGGTTTACCAAAAGTCAGAATGAGGGAAGCAGTTGGTACTTTTTTCCATTTTCATTACGCAGAATGCGATAAACATCCGTAACTGACTCTGATGCCAACTCAGACTTTATCTCCTCAAGGTCTAGGTGGAGGAGATCTCTGCACGTTACCACTCCTTTAGCAAAATTCAAGGTTCTGTGGGGCTCCACAGAAACCTTGATCCGATCAAAAAAGGAAGACATCTTTAGGAGCGACAAGCTCTGCTTGTCGCTACTAGTCTGAACTAACAGCGTACCATTTTGTAGCTTCCTAATAGACGCTACAGGACCTACTCTTCCAACGATAGCCTTGTTTATTAGGAAAGGAGACACTATCGATAGGTCGGACCCTTCCTCAGAATTTCTAAAAACTAAAAATCTAGGAGAAGGGAGCTGAACAACTGCAGCACCCATCTCCTTTTCTTCCATGTCAATACTCCCACTGCTACTCTCAGACCTGTCCGACGTAGTCGAACGAGGCCTCTTTAACACATTTTTGGCGTTTTGTTTTTTTTGTTCCATGCTTTGTTTTGCCGAGCGATTCATGAATGAAGACTTTCGAACAACTGGCACAGGGTGCACCCAAACGACCACCAGCAGCCCAGGATACTCGAACTAAAGCGAGAACCCCAAAAAAAAAAAAAAAAAAAAAAAAAAAAAAAAAAAAAAAATGGGGGGACCTCCAGATATCCTGGAGCCGAAACACATGTCTGTCAGCACTCCAGAATATTTTAGGAATGGGTTCCGGTACATCGTTACGGTTCCCCAAACCCAAGTACCACTGGCAGCCGCTCTCTATGTACTCACAGAATGCAACCATTTGTTTCGATAGACCCAGCTATGGGCTCCGACACCCATAACTCAACATTCATGCGCTTGCCAAGCGCCTATAGGCTGCTCGGTTCCAGAACCTGTCCCATCAGAGGTCCTCGGCAGTGCTAGGCACACATCAGGTTCCACATACTTGGCCCCGCCAAAGGAAACCAAGCAGAATCGCCACTCCCAGACGTAACGGAACAAGCACAGCAAATCCCTAAATGTACGTGTGAGTGTGAAGTGTTTACATCGTAAGTGTAGTGCTGTAAGTGTAAGTGTCTGCTAGACTAGGGTGCCGCGAGGTTCGTCTAGGTCCTCTCAGTAGGTGCAGCTAGTCTGCACCCCCCTGCGGGTCTGTAAATGTTTGTGTGAGGGAGTGTGTTTGTGGATGTTGTGTGTTGTGTGTATGTGGAGTAAATGAGTGAGAGTAGAATGAGCTAGAGGTATGGTGGGGTCGCTAAGCCCATCAGCTGCTCACGTCAGCTGCCTCCGCCGGCAAATCATGTAGCTACTCCAGTTGTACATGGTATTTTGGAGCATGTTTAGACAGTTGTTTTAAGTTATCCAAGTTTTCAGTTTATAAAGTAGTTAGTGTTTTTTGGATAAAGGCAAGTGTAGTGTTAAATGTAAAGTGATTGTTTTAATTAATAAGTGTAAATACTTTACTAAACATTTAAATCAACATTTTAATATTGATTGGTGTTATAACTTCTATAAATTATATTTTTAAAATGGACTTTTTTACCAATGATACCACATTCTGCGATCTTGTAGACCTATATATATAGGTCTAGTGATCCTGTAGACGGTGTAGAATTTATTGAATTTGTCGACAGCGAAGAAGTTAATAACGTACCTCATTATCCAAAAACTTCTGAAATTGTTAACGATTTACCAATTCCGATTTTCCTACTTCCATACTCATTTACTGATGTACCCGCTGGTCCACAGCC
This sequence comes from Callitettix versicolor, assembly GCA_022606455.1. NCBI lineage: Eukaryota > Metazoa > Arthropoda > Insecta > Hemiptera > Cercopidae > Callitettix > Callitettix versicolor. Next base: position 39,046,781 of record CM040186.1, on the reverse strand, counting down.
TCACTGTATCCCAGATATACAAGCTGGTGAAGGTCCCGAACCTTTTGAAATAATCAAAAATATTCGAAAATCATACTCAAAATTTAAAACAAATACAAATGAAATAATTCTTAAATTTAGAGACCTAACTGAAGGTGAAAACATAACAGAATGGCTGAATGAAATGTTTGATTCATTAATTGTTTTCCTTAAATCCAGCGTAAATAACGAAGGCAAAGTCGGCCTTACAAAAGGCCGACTTAAATATAGGTATATAATATAGTAAATGTATATAAAAATATATATAAAACATATTTAAAGGTATATAAAAATGTAACTTGTATTTTTGACCACCTCAAAAGTATAAATGAAATAAAGTATGGAAACATAAAAATAATTTATTCATTTAACTTCTTCAACGTTCGACTAAGTGCATTACCAAAAATGTTTAACTTAGATGTTGAAAGTAAATTGGAAGTATAATGTCGAACTACCATCTCTTTCAACGTATGGCAGCATAAAATTATGTAAATCCGCTGGAGTTGACTTAATGCATAGAGCCGGAATCGAGGAAATTAGGCACTTTCAAAATTACCTCAAAAATTGCACAATTACAGCATTCATTGATAGACGTGGACGTGAAACAATGTTTGAGGGTCCCGTTGGAAAGACCAGTTTAGATCTAATTTATGGTGATGTTCATTTAAATCTTTAACTGCAGCATTCACCACTACATATTACTGCCGAAGTTGTAAATTCACGTACAGTACTAAGAAGCACACAAGTGCCCATCCTGTTTACACACACCTGTCTGTTCTAATGTTGAAAAAATAAAATGCAATAACTGTAATAGGTTCTTCATCAGACGTAAATGTTTCAAACTAACCCCAGAAAAAATAGGTCTATCTGTGACATAATGAAATGCTGTCCAAACTGTAACAAAACATATTCACTTAGAAACAGAAAACAAACACGTGTGCAATGAGGTGTACTGTACAAACCTCGTACGTTTGTACGTAAAACGAGGTATAAGCTACAAACCTTCCGGCCATCTTTGTTTTATGCAAAAAGATAAAAAAACGAAAATCCCAAGCTAATACATTTCAGTATTTATTTTGTGATTTTGAGTGTAAACAAGATTTGTATTTCCAATCCTGAGCTAATGCTTATGAACACATACCAAACTGTAGTGTTGCTCAACAAGTTTGCCACACCTGAATTAATACAAACAACGAGATTTGCTCAACGTGTGGATTGAAAAACCACATTTTTAAAAGAGAACACACGTTGAAAAACTTTATGAAGTATGCCACATTACCGAAGAACGCTTTTCAAAAATAATTCTACTCGCCCGCAACATGAAAACTTATGACAGACAATTCGTACTGAAATACATGACAGAAATATTTAAATGGACATCCGAAGTTGTAATGACCAGCACAAAAATACAAATGATAAAATATGGAAACATAAAAATAATTGATTCATTTAACTTCTTCAAAGTTCGACTAAGCGCGTTACCAAAAATGTTTAACTTAAATGTTGAAAGTAAATTGTACTTCCCCAACTTCTTCAACACAACAGGAAATTGGGATTATAATGGTGAACTACCATCTCCTTCAACGTATGGGCAGCAGAAGATAGGGAAATATTTGTGGATTGGTATAAGAACGAAAAAGCCAAGAACAGTATTGTCAATCAACAAACTGAATTGGAGAAATATTGCAGCCAAGATGTAATTACCTAAAACCAGCGTTTTTAAAAAAGTTAAATTGACCCTTTCTTGAAGAATGTGACAACTTGCTAGTGCATGCATGAAAAGTTTAGAAAGCTTTTCCTCGTTAAAGATACAATAGGTATTATATTGGCAGGTGGGTATAGATTGGGCGACAAACAGTCTTATGTTGCATTCTCCTGGCTATCCTGGGAAGAAAACTAACAGAGAATCTTCATTTAAATGCAGATAATTGAAGAGAGAAAAGAGAGAGAGAGAGAGAGAGAAATCCATAATTATAAAATTGATAGCTATTGTAAAAGAGGTAACGAAAAAATTGTTTTTTAATTTAATGGGTATCTCTACCATGGCTGCCCTCTATGCTACAAAAATAGAGACTCTCCCAGACACAACAACCCTCAAGAAATGATGACATTACGATATGATAGGACACAACATAAAAAACATATGCTACAAAGTAACTGAAATGTGGAATGTTTTAATATTAAAAAATTAGAACGACTGGAAATTAAAATGTTCTTGACAAAGACATTAGGGATAATTTCTGAACCTCTACAGCTAGAAATGCTTTCTTTGGAGAATGGACCAATGCAGTAAAATTATATCATGAGTCAGATGTAAACAATGACTGAACTATAAAATATCTAGATGCACGTAGCCTGTATCCCTGGGTGTGTAAATGTGGTACGTTTTCAGTTGGGCACTCAATAATAGTTTTCAAGAACGATTTCCTGCAAAATGTGGACGGAATTGAAGGTTTGGTCAAAATAACGATCTTGTTGCCTTCAAAACTGTATCATCCGGTCTTGCCATACAAAATGCATAACAAACTGTATTTCCCACTTTGGAGAACCTGTACAGAAAATCACAATGAATGACGATGTCTAACAGGAACCTAAGCTGTTAAAGAAATTACAAAATCAATTAAAAAAGGGTACAAATTAATACAAATACATAAAGTTTGGAAATACGAAACCACTAAATGCAACGGAACAAATGGAGGTTTATTCGTTCAGTACATTAATAATTTTTTTTTGAAAATGAAGTAGGAGGCATCTGGATTTCCTAATTGGTGCAGTACAGAAGAGGAGAAAGCCCAATACTTTAAGAAACTTTTATGAACACGAGAGGTTCAGATAGAAACATGTAACATTAGTAAAAATCCTGGAAGTATGTTTTGCTTTACAATCGAACAAACAACTGAAAGATTTATATTTACAAACAAGCGTTCAAAATAAATTTGAAATAAACTTCAGGTAATACATACACAATATAAAGAGAAAAACTGAAAATATTACAGTAGCGGAAACAAAAATATATATCTCAAAAACAACAAAATATACACAATTTATAGTAAAGCCAACGACGGATTAAATGGGACAAGGGGCGACCCCCCTGAAACAAAAGTATATATGTCGGTTAGTTTTTAATGCTTGTACAGAGGATGAGAACGCAAGGGATGTTACCACCTTGAACTGAAAAGTGGACTTGCCAATAGGGGCTTCCGAGTAGAGATGGGGCAAATAAACTAGAGATGTGCCGTAGTTGTTTTTTTTTAAACAGTTTTACTTGAAACAGTGTGAGATGTGAAACAGTTTCATTATTGTTTTGGAACTGTTTCATACACGTTGTCTTGTCGTGAGAGGTCTCTCACAAATTGTTTCGAAATACAGTAAATAGAATACAATGTGCAAAATTTCTAATTGTTTATTTATATACAAAATGTGGCAACACAGGTAACTTACCATTAGATATTTCGGCTAGTACGAGGGTTGATCAAATATAAACAAGACTGACTTTCTAAAAACTTTTCCGTTGGACATTGAACTCTAAAGGGTGGGGTTTCAGGTAGCCTGGGAGGTTTGGGACGGGCGTAGACGAGCAACATATCCGTTCGGACCCTTCAGTATAAAAATATACAATGAGTGAGAGTGAAGTGCACGTTTCCGTGGAGCAGAGAATTATTATTAAGTTTTTGGCCAAGGAGGGGGTCAATCCGACTGAAATCTTTCGTAGATTGACGGCTCAATACGGGGACAGGACCCTGTCAAGAGCTCGTGTTTTTGCTTGGCACAAGGAATTCGCCGAAGGACGGGAAGCAGTAGAAAACCTCAGCCATGATCGTCGCCCGACCACTTCCGTCACGGACGAAAACATTGATGCTGTTCGGAAGCTCCTGGACGAAGACAGGCGTATATCGCTGCGATTTATTGCAGATGAATTCCACTTGAGCTATGGTAGCGTTCAAAAAATCGTTACATCAAACCTGGAACTCAGTAAAGTATCTGCAAGGTGGGTTCCACGAATTTTGAACGACGTTCACAAACGGAAACGTTTGGAGATTTGCCAGCGACTATTGACCCAATTTGAACGAGATGGTGAGGCATTATTAAACCGGATTGTCACCTGTGACGAAACATGGGTTCACCATTACACTCCCGAGTCGAAACAGGCAAGTATGGAGTGGCGGAAGAGGGGAGAGAGGGAGCCTCTGAAGGCCAAATCACGATCGTCGGCCGGGAAGGTAATGACCACTGTATTTTTCGACAATCAAGGCGCCTTTCACGTCGATTTCCTCCATCAACGACGCACAATAAATGCACAATATTATTGCGATGTTTTAGAGGCCGCAAAACAGTCTTTTCGTAGGAAAAGGAAATCTAAACCGGCGAGAAACGTCATTCTTCTTCACGATAATGCCCGACCACATTCGACGAACGCTACGAGGCTTAAACTCGATCAAATTGGCTGGGAACCAATGGAACATCCCCCATACAGTCCAGACTTATCACCCTGCGACTATCACCTGTTTGGGCCACTCAAAGAGGCGCTTGGAGGCCAGCGTTTCGAAGACGATTCTGCGGTGGAGACCTTCGTGCTCCAATGGCTCAATGAACGCCCGAGAACTTTTTACGAAGATGGAATTAAAAATCTTCCAATCCGGTGGCAAAAATGTGTTACTCGTGCGGGAGACTGTGTAGAAAAATAAGTTGTATCAAGAAAAATTTGTAAGTAAGCAATAAATTTTTTAAAAAATCAGTCTCGTTTATATTTTTTTTCGGCGAAAAACCGTTCAGGTTATCATCGCCGTCACGCAAAATGAAAGTATATAAAACAAAATTTAAACAAAATTTTAATTAAGAATAAAACAACAACAAACTATAACAGTGAAAATAAATTAAAAATTTAGATAACAGGTATAGATATATTACACTTAAGAACTAAATAATAATAAATAATGAATAAAATTTAATAACTTTTCGTAAAAGTATGCATAAACATAACAGAAATAAAGTCATTTAGATAAAAGAAGAAAATAAAATAACACAAGAAATAACAACTATATAAATTAAATTTTATTTAAAACATTCAGACGATGAAGGAAGTCTAGAACCCGGTCAACGGCCGAGGCACTATCTCCCAACATCGTCTGCAAACAGTTGCTCAGACCACACATAACACGCACATTTTGAAAACCATCACAATCGAGCAGTATATGTTTAATTGTGATGGTTTCCCTACAGAATTCACATTCTGGTGGGTCCCCGCTTTCCATCAGAAATCCATGCGTTAACATGGAGTGACCAATGCGAAGGCGGGTGATCACCACCTCTTCTCTGCGACTTGCACGTATTGACGACCCCCAAGGACGAACTGTACTTTTAATTACCCTCAATTTATTACTGCTTGTAGCTGCCCATTCATTTTCCCACTGTAGATGAATTAAATGTTTTACGTGACAAAGAAAGTCAGACACGATTACACGTTGAGTGCATGGCGGCAGAAAAGTTGCTTCCTTTGCCGCATTATCCGCTACAGTGTTTCCAAATATTCCACAGTGACCAGGAATCCAGATAAATGATACTCTTGCACATCGTAGTTCAAGTCTATGGACAGAGCACAGAATATCTTGAACAAGAGGGTTTACCGAATACATATCCCGGATTGCCTGGAGGGCACTTTTTGAATCAGAACAAACTACGAAATGCAAACTATCGAATTCAATAGTGTTCAGAGCCTTTAAGATGGCAAAGAGTTCGGCCGTAAAGACACTACAAATTGAGGGTAATCCATACCTATATGTTTCGTCCAGTGAATAAAACGCGCACCCAACATTATCATTCATCTTTGAACCATCTGTGAAAATAAGTTTAGCAGATAGATTTGAATTAGTCAGTCGAGAAAACTCACGTTGATACACAATGTTAGCAGTGTTGTCTTTCAGGTATGTACACAAGGAGAAATCAAAGGTCGGCATATTGATTATCCATGGAGGGACAAGACAAAAGGACCTTTCAAACATTGGGGGTAGTTCAATTCACAAGTCTTCAATAACACGGGTTGTTCTAATGCCAACAGGGGCTGTAGCGTGCGGTCGGGATTCATATTGTTGGAGCAACTGATTATGGAAAATTGTATTATAAGCAGGATGCCATGGTTTATATAATATATTACATACATAACTTAATTGTAACTGCTGTCTCCGTCGAGAGAGTGAAGGTTCCCCAGCATCGGCGAGAATACTCACGACGGGACTTGAACGGAAAGCACCAGAAACAAGGCGGATTGCCGAGTTATGGACGGGATCTATTTTCTTTGAAATCGATGGTCTAGCAGATGAATAAACAATGATGCCATAATCAATTCGCGAACGAATTACGGCACGGTAAAACATCAGCATACAGGTCCTATCAGCACCCCATCGAGACCCACTAAGAACCCTCAACATATCCAGGATTTTATTACATCTTAATTTTAAATCAGGCACGTGAGATCTCCACGAGAGCCTTTCGTCGAGTATTAAAACCAAGAATCGAACGGATGCAGAGGTCCGAAGCTGCATACCATCAAGATATAACGACGGAGCCTGGATCTGTCTACGGCGACTGAAAGCAATACACTGAGTTTTAGCAGCGGAGAATTTAAAGCCAGTAGTTCTCGTCCAGGTCTGCAACCTATTTATTACCAGCTGAAGGGTTCTTTCAGCTGTTGCCATGTTTCTGGTGCTTACGTAAATAGCAAAATCGTCTACAAAGAGAGAACATCTGACAGGGGACCGTACGTTAGACGTTATGCTATTGATTGCAATAGCAAACAGAGTAACACTAAGTACACTCCCCTGTGGAACACCATTCTCTAAGTAGAAACGATCTGATAGCGTACTACCAAGACGCACCCTAAAATACCTATTACTGAGGAAGTTTTTGATAAAATGCAGAATCCTGCCCTGTATACCCCATGATTTTAATGTGTTCAAAATTCCCCTTCTCCAAGCCATATCGTATGCCTTCTCTAGGTCGAAAAAAACAGCTACTAGTGTTTGACGCAAGAGGAACGCATTTTGTATCGCAGATTCCAAAGATACTAATTGATCCACAGAACATCGTCCTTGCCTAAAGCCGCACTGGTCTTTGCAAAGTAAATTGTTGGTATCCAAATACCAAACAAGGCGACGATTTACCATTTTTTCTACCAGCTTGCAAAGAACGCTAGTAAGAGAAATCGGACGATAGCTACTTGCATCAGTTTTATCTTTACCTGGCTTAAGAATAGGAATTACTATTGCTTCCAACCAACTGTCAGGGAAAGTATGTTCATCGAATATACGATTGTATATCTCGAGGAGGGCAAGCCTACCTGACGTTGGGAGGTTTTTGATCATGGAATATACGAGGTTGTCAGGACCGGGAGCTGTGTCCTTCGTTGAAGACAGTGCAGATTCCAGCTCATGCAGAGTAAACAGACTATTAAGTGGAGAGTCGTCACAAGTACCGATGGTGAACGGCAATGGTTCGATTGCGCTTTTGTATTTACAAAAGGCAGCGTTATACGTCGTAGAACAGGAATAGCTAACAAAAGATGATCCTAATGAATTTACAATATCGGAACACCGAGAAACTAACTCTCCATTCGGCCGTTTAAGACCCATCAACTCCGTGGATGGAACACGGCCAGATATAGAGCGCAATTTCTTCCAGACAACAGATGTTGGCGTTGTTCTGCATATTGTTCCGATATATTGCGACCAAGATTCCTTTCTACTTTGTCTAAAAATTCTTCGAGCTTTAACTCTAAGAATTTTGTACCGCTCAAGATTTTCATCTGTCGGGCTTTTGTTGAATATCCGTAGTGCTTTTCGGCGTAGACGCAAAGCCTCCTTACAGTCCTCGTTCCACCAAAAACGTGGTGGGTATGCGGATGTTTTAGGGATAACATCCTCGGCTACATTTAAAATTGTATTGGTGAATTTCTTAACCACTGTGTTAATGCAGTTCACTTCAATGTCTGGAGGTACAAATCTTTTTGCAAATTCTTCCCAATTTGCCTTTTTAAGGATCCAACGTGGCAGGCGTCGTTGCACATGAGCGAAAGTACAAAATGAAATATTAATGGGAGTATGATCACTGCCATACAGATCTGGTAACACCGACCATTCAAACTTTGTTGCCTAAACTGGACTACAAAATGACAAATCGACAACTGTCCATCCGCCAGTAGAAGCTGATAAATGAGTCGGGGAACCGTCATTTAGAAGGCATAAATCTAAGTTTGACCGTATTCCTTCGATTCGTATTCCCCTTGAGTTACAGGATAAGGAACCCCATGAAGTTTGGTGAGCGTTAAAATCACCTGTCAATAAAATCGGTTGTGGAAACTGAGATATTAAATCATATACTTCATGATGTTGGAAATTGTAACTAGGCGGCAAGTAAAGGCAACAGACGGTAACTTTGAATGGAACGGTAATCTGAACGGCAACAGCTTGTAAAGGAGTTATTATATTGACAGATATGGACTGGACAGAGTTGTGAACCAATATGGCTACACCACCTCTGGCTCTTTCCTCAGTGACGAAATCTGCTCTGAAAATAGAATAACCCCTAAAATTGAAGGTGTGGGATTCATGCAAGTGCGTCTCTTGGAGACAAAGTATTAAAGGCGATGAATCTCGCACAAGAACTTTGATATCTTCCATATGGCTTCTTATCCCATTAATATTCCACTGTACCACATTGTTATTAATTGGAAATGCAGACATTGAAGTAAAATAAATTAATATAGCAGCGGGTTCTGTTCGTTTTTGTCATGTACAACTTTTGATTTATCAGAGTCTACCGACATCGAATCACTACTGTGATTCATGTCGGACTCTGTAGATACATTTGTTTTGGCAGAAGTCGCTTTTGATACGGCTTCAGTTTTAGTTTTAGTTTTTAACTTGCTTAGAGGTAGAGGTATTTTTATCCGCATCCTTAACCCAACTACTGGTTATGCATTTTAAAAAGACAAGTCCAACTACTTTGGTCGGTTTTATGTACTTTTGATTTTTTAAAAGATGGAAGCAAGTCCAGGAAGAAACAGACTTTACTTGATTTTTAGAGATTTTTTGACCACTTGTGACTTCAGATGTTCGGACCATCAGTTGAAATTTTGAAGTCAGATGGAACTGTCTTTCTAGACGCGAACGCAAACGACTTACCCTCAATTATTCTGGTTTTGAAGATTTTTAGCTTCTGAAAATGAAACTTTATCCCTTGCCATGATAGTCAAAAAGTGACTTGGGGCAGCTGAAGGAACGAGCCGGATGATTTTTGGAACACTTTGGGAGATTGTTTTGGCCATTCGAACCACAATTGATTTTCGGGCTTTTTAGAAGACTCACGTGTCCAAACCCCTGACATAAAGATTGATGGAACGTAAGCTCGAACAGAAAGCCTTGATATCCGGCAAATATATATTCCGGGATTGAGTCAGAATGAGGGAAGCAGTTGGTACTTTTTTTCCATTTTCATTACGCAGAATGCGATGAACATCCGTAACTGACTCTGATGCCAACTCAGACTTTATCTCCTCAAGGTCTAGGTGGAGGAGATCTCTGCACGTTACCACTCCTTTAGCAAAATTCAAAGTTCTGTGGGGCTCCACAGAAACCTTGATCCGATCAAAAAAGGATGACTTTTTTTTTTTTTTTTTTTTTTTTTTTTTTTTTTTTTTTTTTTCGGCGAAAAACCGTTCGGGTTATCATCACCGTAACGAAAAATGAAAGTACATAAAACAAAATTTAAACAAAATTTTACGTAAGAATAAAACAACAACAACAAACTATAACATTAAAATAAGTTAAAAATTTAGATAACAGGTATAGATTATATTACACTTAAGAACTAAATAACAATAAATAATCAATAAAATTTAATAACATTTCTTAAAACTATGCATAAACATAACAGAAATAAAGCTTTTAGATAAAATAAATAAATAAATAACACAAGAAATAACAACTATATAAATTAAATTTTATTTAAAACATTCAGACGATGAAGGAAGTCTAGAACCCGATCAACGGCCGAGGCACTATCTCCCAACATCGTCTGCAAACAGTTGCTCAGACCACACATAAAACGCACATTTTGGAAACCATCACAATCGAGCAATATATGTCTTATTGTGATGGTTTCCCTACAGAACTCGCATTTAGGTGGGTCCCGCGTTCCATCAGAAATCCATGCGTTAACATGGAGTGACCGATGCGAAGGCGGGTGATCACCACCTCTTCTCTACGACTTGCACGTATTGACGACCCCCAAGGACGAACAGTACTTTTAATTACCCTCAATTTGTTACAGCTTGTAGCTGCCCATTCATTTTCCCACTGTAGAAGAATTAAATGTTTTACGTGACAAAGAAAGTCAGACACTATTACACGTTCAGTGCATGGCAGCATAAAAGTTGCTTCCTTTGCCGCATTATCCGCTACAGTGTTTCCTAATATTCCACAGTGACCAGGAATCCAGATAAATGATACTCTTGCACCTCGTAGTTCAAGTCTATGGACAGAGCACAGAATATCTTTAACCAGAGGGTTTACCGAATACATATCCCGGATTGCCTGGAGGGCACTTTTTGAATCAGAACAAACTACGAAATGCAAACTATCGAATTCAATAGTGTTCAGAGCCTTTAAGATGGCAAAGAGTTCGGCTGTAAAGACACTACAAGTTGAGGGTAATCCATACTTATACGTTTCGTCCAGTGAGTAAAATGCGCACCCAACATTGTTATTCATCTTAGAGCCATCTGTGAAAATAAATTTAGCAGATGGATATGAACTAGTCAGTCGAAAAAACTCACGTTGATACACAATGTTAGGAGTGTTGTCTTTCTGGTATGCACACAAGGAGAAATCAAAGGTCGGCATATTGATTTTCCACGGAGGGACAAGACAAAAGGACCTTTCAAACATTGGGGTAGTTCAATACGTAAGTCATCAAAAATACGGGAAGTTCTAATACCAAGAGGAGCAGTAGCATTCGGTCGAGTTTCATACTGTCGCACCAATTGATTTTTGAAAACTGTATTAAAAGCAGGGTGCCATGGTTTAGATGATAAATTGCTTAAATAAGTTAACTGTAGTTTCTGTCTCCGTCGAGAGAGTGAAGGTTCCCCAGCATCGGCGAGAATACTCACGACGGGACTTGAACGGAAAGCACCAGAAACAAGGCGGATTGCAGAGTTATGGACGGGATCTAGTTGCTTTAAAATCGATGGTCTAGCAGATGAATAAACAATGCTGCCATAATCAATTCGCGAACGAATTACGGCACGGTAAAACATCAGCATACAGGTCCTATCAGCACCCCATCGAGACCCACTAAGAACCCTCAACATATCCAGGATTTTATTACATCTTAATTTTAAATCACGCACGTGAGGGCTCCACGAGAGCCTTTCGTCGAGTATTAGACCCAAGAATCGAACGGATGGAGAAGTCCGAAGCTGTATACCATCAAGATATAACGACGGAGCCTGGATCTGTCGACGGCGACTGAAAGCAATACACTGAGTTTTAGCAGCGGAGAATTTAAAGCCAGTAGTTCTCGTCCAGGTCTGCAACCTATTTATTACCAGCTGAAGGATCTTTCAGCTGTTGCCATGTTTCTGGTGCTTACGTAAATAGCAAAATCGTCTACAAAGAGAGAACATCTGACAGGGGACCGTACGTTAGACGTTATGCTATTGATTGCAATAGCAAACAGAGTAACACTAAGTACACACCCCTGTGGAACACCATTCTCTAAGTAGAAACGATCTGATAGCGTACTACCAAGACGCACCCTAAAATACCTATTACTAAGGAAGTTTTGATAAAATGCAGAATCCTGCCCTGTATACCCCATGATTTTAATGTGTTCAAAATTCCCTTCTCCAAGCCATATCGTATGCCTTCTCTAGGTCGAAAAAAACAGCTACTAGTGTTTGACGCAAGAGGAACGCATTTTGTATCGCAGATTCCAAAGATACTAATTGATCCACAGAACATCGTCCTTGCCTAAAGCCGCACTGGTCTTTGCAAAGTAAATTGTTGGTATCCAAATACCAAACAAGGCGACGATTTACCATTTTTTCTACCAGCTTGCAAAGAACGCTAGTAAGAGAAATCGGACGATAGCTACTTGCATCAGTTTTATCTTTACCTGGCTTAAGAATAGGAATTACTATTGCTTCCAACCAAGCGTCAGGGAAAGTATGTTCATCGAATATACGATTGTATATCTCGAGGAGGGCAAGCCTACCTGACGCTGGAATGTTTTTGATCATGGAATATACGAGGTTGTCAGGACCGGGAGCTGTGTCCTTCGTTGAAGACAGTGCAGATTCCAGCTCATGCAGAGTAAACAGACTATTAAGTGGAGAGTCGTCACAAGTACCGATGGTGAACGGCAATGGTTCGATTGCGCTTTTGTATTTACGAAAGGCAGCGTTATACGTCGTAGAACAGGAATAGCTAGCAAAAGATGATCCTAATGAATTTACAATATCGGAACACTGAGAAACTAACTCTCCATTCGGCCGTTTAAGACCCATCAACTCCGTGGATGGAACACGGCCAGATATAGAGCGCAATTTCTTCCAGACAACAGATGTTGGCGTTGTTCTGCATATTGTTCCGATATATTGCGACCAAGATTCCTTTCTACTTTGTCTAAAAATTCTTCGAGCTTTAGCTCTAAGAATTTTGTATCGCTCAAGATTTTCATCTGTCGGGCTTTTGTTGAATATCCGTAGTGCTTTTCGGCGTAGACGCAAAGCCTCCTTACAGTCCTCGTTCCACCAAGGAACAGATGGACGAGGTGGGTATGCGGATGTTTTAGGGATAACATCCTCGGCTACATTTAAAATCGTACTGGTGAATTTCTTAACCACTGTGTTAATGCAGTTCACTTCAATGTCTGGAGGTACAAATCTTTTTGTAAATTCTTCCCAATTTGCCTTTTTAAGGATCCAACGCGGCAGGCGTCGTTGCACATGAGCGAAAGTACAAAATGAAATATTAATGGGATTATGATCACTGCCATACAGATCTGGTAACACCGACCATTCAAACTTTGTTGCCAAAACTGGACTACAAAATGACAAATCGACAACTGTCCATCCGCCAGTAGATGCTGATAAATGAGTCGGGGAACCGTCATTTAGAAGGCATAAATTTAAGTTTGACCGTATTCCTTCGATTCGTATTCCCCTTGAGTTACAGGATAAGGAACCCCATGAAGTTTGGTGAGCGTTAAAATCACCTGTCAATAAAATCGGTTGTGGAAACTGAGATATTAAATCATATACTTCATGATGTTGGAAATTGTAACTAGGCGGCAAGTAAAGGCAACAGACGGTAACTTTGAATGGAACGGTAATCTGAACGGCAACAGCTTGTAAAGGAGTTATTATATTGACAGATATGGACTGGACAGAGTTGTGAACCAATATGGCTACACCACCTCTGGCTCTTTCCTCAGTGACGAAATCTGCTCTGAAAATAGAATAACCCCTAAAATTGAAGGTGTGGGATTCATGCAAGTGCGTCTCTTGGAGACAAAGTATTAAAGGCGATGAATCTCGCACAAGAACTTTGATCTTCCATATGGCTTCTTATCCCATTAATATTCCACTGTACCACATTGTTATTAATTGGAAATGCAGACATTGAAGTAAAATAAATTAATATAGCAGCGGGTTCTGTTCGTTTTTGTCATGTACAACTTTTGATTTATCAGAGTCTACCGACATCGAATCACTACTGTGAATCATGTCGGACTCTGTAGATACATTTGTTTTGGCAGAAGTCGCTTTTGATACGGCTTCAGTTTTAGTTTTAGTTTTTAACTTGCTTAGAGGTATTTTTAACTAATTTCTTATCCGCATCCTTAGACCCAACTACTGGTGGGTATGTATTTGATTTTTTTAAAAAGTAAGCAAGTCCAGGAGAAACAGACTTTACTGTCGGTTTTACCACTTGTGACTTAGTTCGGACCATCATTTTTGAAGCAGATGGAACTGCTTCAGGAAGAGTAGGTTTTGAAGATTTAGTCACAAGTGACTTTGGAGCTTGATTTTTAGAGATTTTCGACTGATTTTCTTTAGAAGAGATAGACATAGATTGATCAGATGTACTGGAAGCAGGAGTGGTAACAGTTGAAATTACGGATAACAGCTGAGCTACTTGCTCAGTCAGTGCTTTAACAGTTTTAGTCAGTTCATCGCAATTTCTACATGAGGTCTTGCTACTAGACGCGACCGACGCAAACGACTTACCCTCAATTATTCTGGAACTTTTGAATATTTTTTTAGCTTCTGAAAATGAAACTTTATCCCTTGCCATGATAGTCAAAACTGCTTTCTCGTCCTTATACTTGGGGCAGCTGAAGGAACGAGCCGGATGATCGCCACCACAATTGGAACACTTTGGGTCATCCGTGCAATTGTCACCACCATGGCCATTCGAACCACAATTACCACATACTTCGGGCTTTCTGCATGTAGAACTCACGTGTCCAAACCCCTGACACTTAAAGCATCTTCTCGGGTTTGGAACGTAAGCTCGAACAGAAAGCCTTTGATATCCGGCAAATATATATTCCGGGATTGTGGGTTTACCAAAAGTCAGAATGAGGGAAGCAGTTGGTACTTTTTTCCATTTTCATTACGCAGAATGCGATGAACATCCGTAACTGACTCTGATGCCAACTCAGACTTTATCTCCTCAAGGTCTAGGTGGAGGAGATCTCTGCACGTTACCACTCCTTTAGCAAAATTCAAAGTTCTGTGGGGCTCCACAGAAACCTTGATCCGATCAAAAAGGAAGACATCTTTAGGAGCGACAAGCTCTGCTTGTCGCTACTAGTCTGAACTAACAGCGTACCATTTTGTAGCTTCCTAATAGACGCTACAGGACCTACTCTTCCAACGATAGCCTTGTTTATGAGGAAAGGAGACACTTTCGATAGGTCGGACCCTTCCTCAGAATTTCTAAAAACTAAAAATCTAGGAGAAGGGAGCTGAACAACTGCAGCACCCATCTCCTTTTCTTCCATGTCAATACTCCCACTGCTACTCTCAGACCTGTCCGACGTAGTCGAACGAGGCCTCTTTAACACATTTTTGGCGATTACGGATAACATCTGAGCTACTTGCTCAGCCAGTGCTTTAACAGTTTTAGTCAGTTCATCGCAATTTCTACATGAGGTCTTGCTACTAGACGCGACCGACGCAAACGACTTACCCTCAATTATTCTGGAACTTTTGAATATTTTTTAGCTTCTGAAAATGAAACTTTATCCCTTGCCATGATAGTCAAAACTGCTTTCTCGTCCTTATACTTGGGACAGCTGAAGGAACGAGCCGGATGATCGCCACCACAATTGGAACACTTTGGGTCATCCGTGCAATTGTCACCACCATGGCCATTCGAACCACAATTACCACATATTTCGGGCTTTCTGCATGTAGAACTCACGTGTCCAAACCCCTGACACTTAAAGCATCTTCTCGGGTTTGGAACGTAAGCTCGAACAGAAAGCCTTTGATATCCGGCAAATATATATTCCGGGATTGTGGGTTTACCAAAAGTCAGAATGAGGGAAGCAGTTGGTACTTTTTTCCATTTTCATTACGCAGAATGCGATAAACATCCGTAACTGACTCTGATGCCAACTCAGACTTTATCTCCTCAAGGTCTAGGTGGAGGAGATCTCTGCACGTTACCACTCCTTTAGCAAAATTCAAAGTTCTGTGGGGCTCCACAGAAACCTTGATCCGATCAAAAAAGGAAGACATCTTTAGGAGCGACAAGCTCTGCTTGTCGCTACTAGTCTGAACTAACAGCGTACCATTTTGTAGCTTCCTAATAGACGCTACAGGACCTACTCTTCCAACGATAGCCTTGTTTATGAGGAAAGGAGACACTTTCGATAGGTCGGACCCTTCCTCAGAATTTCTAAAAACTAAAAATCTAGGAGAAGGGAGCTGAACAACTGCAGCACCCATCTCCTTTTCTTCCATGTCAATACTCCCACTGCTACTCTCAGACCTGTCCGACGTAGTCGAACGAGGCCTCTTTAACACATTTTTGGCGTTTTGTTTTTTTTGTTCCATGCTTTGTTTTGCCGAGCGATTCATGAATGAAGACTTTCGAACAACTGGCACAGGGTGCACCCAAACGACCACCAGCAGCCCAGGATACTCGAACTAAAGCGCGAAACCCCAAAAAAAAAAAAAAAAAAAAAAAAAAAAAAAAAAAAAAAAATGAAAAATGAAGAAAAAAATGGGGGGACCTCCAGATATCCTGGAGCCGAAATACATGGTCTGTCAGCACTCCAGAATATTTTTGGAATGGGTTCCGGTACATCGTTACGGTTCCCCAAACCCAAGTACCACTGGCAGCCGCTCTCTATGTACTCACAGAATGCAACCATTTGTTTCGATAGACCCAGCTATGGGCTCCGACACCCATAACTCAACATTCATGCGCTTGCCAAGCGCCTATAGGCTGCTCGGTTCCAGAACCTGTCCCATCAGAGGTCCTCGGCAGTGCTAGGCACACATCAGGTTCCACATACTTGGCCCCGCCAAAGGAAACCAAGCAGAATCGCCACTCCCAGACGTAACGGAACAAGCACAGCAAATCCCTAAATGTATGTGTGAGTGTGAAGTGTTTACATCGTAAGTGTAGTGCTGTAAGTGTAAGTGTCTGCTAGACTCGGGTGCCGCGAGGTTCGTCTAGGTCCTCTCACTAGGTGCAGCTAGTCTGCACCCCCCTGCGGGTTCGATATATTGATAATCCATGGGGAAGCTCAATGTCAAAATCAGACACATCGGTTCAAAAGACATCACTATTGGACCGTGATAGCAATATATTGTACAAAACCAACAATATATATAGAACAAAATTAAGCAATATATGTGTTTTTGTGATGGTTTCCCTACAAAACTCGCATTCAGGTGGGTCTTCGCCTCCCATCAGAAATCCATGCGTTAGCAAGGAATGACCAATACGGAGACGAGTGATCACCATTAATCTCCTCTAGGTCTAAATGGAAGAGATCTCTCCTGGTTACCACTACTTTTAATCCATGACAAAAATGTAGTCTCCCAAAAAAAGATTTTTTTCTTTATATTTTAATTATTTTTTTTATTGTTATTGTGATGGTGTTGGTGGTAATGATATGGTAACGGAAGTACGTTTCCTGTTTCCTTGATTGCAGATTACACAAAGGCAGCGGATGAGGTCGCGGTGTTGATGGAAGGGGATTGGAAGTGGTGGTGGATACTGACTATATGCAAAACGAACACGCACACGCAAAATCAGACGCCGATACACACGCTGAGTGTTAGGAATACTATGCATACGCCGAGTGTTAGCATGGCTGAACAACCGACGAGACAGAAGTTTCCAGTCTACTTGAGAATGACTGTGGCCGCATTAGTAAGGTGAGTGTACTATTTTTTTTCTTTTCAGTTTTTCTCCGATTACTTTTAACAGACTAACTTTATTATTACAAAAATGTTTTTTTTGCTTTTTCTGTAACAATAACAATTTACAGTACAACTGTAGTAGTAGAAATAACGATTTTCAAGTTGATCGACAGGTTCTTTTTGAATATAATATATTTAGCCATCGTCTGTTTAATTTCGAAAACATTTATGTTAGTATTAGTATTATTATTAATATCGTTACAATGCTGTTAGCGATTTCTCGAATAATATGTTAGCTCAGTTATATTTGACGTAATAAATTTCAGGTGAATCACCGTATTAGTTACTTTATTATGATTTTTACAGAACATATGTTTTTCAGCTTTTGTTTATTTACTTTCTATATTATTATTATTATTATTATTATTATTATTATTATTATTATTATTATTATTATTATTATTATTATTATTATTTTATTATTATTATTATCGGGTTCAGAGAGGCCATTGAATTTGAAAAAAGAAGAAAAGAACACAATTACCAACACCTTACATTTTCATTTAGAGGTAAATTCCGTGATACGTCAATAAATACGAAAGAATCAAAGGTAAAAGCTGCCGAATGCAATTTAAGGTGGTGCGGTGCCCCAGACCATTGAAACGGTTTCGGCCTAGGTGTAGTCGAAACACGTCGACGGTGGCTTCGGACACGGATTATTGTTTTCGGCATCCTAGACTTCCTCCTCCTCCGTATCCTGAAGGATCTATCTTTACCTTCTTTGAGAAGGATTTTGTTTTCCTCTCCTCCTCCTCCTATTCCTAATGCTGAACCACTTTTAAATTTGATCCCATTCCTGCCTAAGCAGGAAATCAATAGGCTACCTTCTCCAATTCTACAGTCCTCTTTTGAGCTGGAACTCTCCTTTTCTGCGCTTTCGCCTTCGATCATAGCTTCTTATTTATTGAGGCTATCCGATTCATCAACTTCCACGTCACACCTTCAGCAGGGATCATCAACTTCTTCTTCTGCCACGTCACACCTTCAGCATCATCATCATCATTATCAGCAGCAGCAGCAACAACAACAACAACCACGATTGTTGCCGACCTCACCGGAGACCAAATGCCACCGATGTCACGTCAACCTGAACCGGTGGCATTAACGGACATTAAAAATGCTATAGTGTGCGTTAAAAATGATGAATATAACTTGGAAGGCATTATGCTTTCCCAACAAGATTGGGAGTTTGTTTGCGCAGTAACAACACTGTGCAACTGCGCAATCAAATTTAGCAATCTTCTTTTTACAGCGTAATGTTTATATGAGGGGAGTCTACATTTTTTTCTTTTATGTGTTGGTAGACACCGAAAGAAACGTGAATGGGGCTTCCTTCCAAGGATACACTATCCATGCTCTGCCCTTTGTGTTCAGCTTTTTCTTTTTAATAGTATTAGAGTCACTTTATTCAATTAATACATGTATATTATAGCTTGTAATAATAATATAGATAATTTCTTCAAAACGTTTATTTACTTACTCTTTGTAGAAGATATATTTCTTTCGTTAATAAATGTATATTTTAGCTTTTAATAATAATATTAGTAATAATAGAATTAATTTATGTACTTACTCTTTGTAGATTATACATTTCTTCAATTAATAAATGTATATTACATTACACGTTGTTTTATTTCACACAACACTATCAGACGTTACAACGTGCTCTACTATATTTATAAAAGGGCGTTTGAATAATGATAATCAATAGGTTGAGGGGTTTACATTTTATAACTACACCAATCAGGTTAACATGTCATGTCATGTCACTTAAGAGTTAGGAAGGAATATACATGTACGCTGTACGTCTGTAACCGACTCTAATGCTAATTCCGACTTAATCTCCTCTATTTTTTTTTTTTTTTGCGGCGAAAAACCGTTAAGGTTATCATTGATGTCATGCAAAATGAAAGTATATTAAAAAAAAATTAACAAAAATTACTTAAATAAGAAAAAAAATAGCAATATATTGTACAAAATCAACAATATATATAGAACGAAATCAAGCAATATATGTGTTTTTGTGATGATTTCCCTACAGAAATCGCATTCAGGTGGGTCCCTGCCTCCCATCATAAATCCATGCGTTAGCAAGGAATGACCAATAGGGAGACGAGTGATATCCTCTAGGTCTAAATGGAGGAGATCTCTCCAGGTTACCACTACTTTAGCGGAATTCAACGATCTGTGTGGTTCCACCGTAACCTTAATTTTGTCAAAGAAACAGGTCATTTTTAAGAGCTTGTCCCTACTTGTCTGCATTAAGAGCGTCCCGTTTTGTAGCTTCTTGATAGACGCTACAGGACCTGATCTTTCCACGATAGCTTTGTTAATGAGGAAGGGCGCACCTTACACAGGTCCGAACCTTCCTCAGAATTTTTCAATATTAATAATCTAGGGGATGGGAGCTGAATAGGTACAGCACTCATCTCCATCTCCTCCAAATTTTCACTACTCCCACTACTATCAACAGACCAGTTCGATAGTATAGTATAGTATAGTTTTACCCCATTCGTAAAAAACCTCTTTAGCGAATTTTTGACGATTTGTTTTATTTTATTATCCATAGTTTTGTTACCGAGTGATTCCACGAATTAATATATGTTTTAAGAGAATCTCACATTACTTTTTAAAGGGAAGTTTCTTTTATTTTACATTAGTTACATATTTGTTTAAACAACTTTGAGACGAAATAATTGTAATTTGTTTAAAATTGCATACCAGAAAAGCTTACCTTTCTGTTTTGGATATAGACTACAACTTTTGCAGGTAGTGGATTACTTCGTTCTATTTCTGCCTGAGAAACTTTGTAACAAAATTTAGTTAGTTAAATCTGAAATGATAATTTGTCCAGCAACATCTCTTATACTTTTATAATTTCATTATATTTCTCTTGTAGAATGCAGCATAATGGGCATCACAAACGTCTCTGTTTTTCTTTTAAAGTTACGCATCGCCTAGAATAATAACAATGCCATTATTGTTATTAGAACTCTCCTTTTCTCCGCCTTCGCCTTCAAACATAGCTTATTATTTATTAAGACTATCGGATTCATCAGCTATCCAATTTCATCAATTTTACCGCAGCCATCAACTTCCACGTCACACCTTCAGCAGGGACCATCAACTTCTTCTTCTGCCACGTCACACCTTCAGCATCATCATCATCATTATCAGCAGAAGCAGCAATTATCAACAACAACAACCACGATTGTTTGCCGACCTCACCGGAGACCAAATGCCACCGATGTCACGTCAACCTGAACCGGTGGCATTAACGTACATTAAAAATGCTATAAAGTGAGCTTAGGGAGAAAGCCAGTATTTTCAAAACAAAAAAAAGAAGACATCACTAAATATGTGCTGTTGTTAGCAAAGTCATTTTATGGGATATCTTCCATGGAGTTAAGAAGATTGGTCTATTAATATACGAAAGCCAATCATATTAAACATACATTTAATAAGATAATAAGTACAAGAGGGCAGGGCAGGATTGGCTCATTGGATTTCTAAGTAGAAATCCGTGAATCAGCATGCGAAAGTCTGAGGCTAGAAGTCTGAATCAGATCTCAGCTTTCAATGTGAATGAAGTTAAACTGTTTTTCACTAATCTATCGTCTGTGATGACACTTTGAGAATTAATAACTTCGATGAGACGGGCATATCTACCGTTCAAAAGCAGGGGAAGATTTTAGCTCCGAAGAGGGCCGAACAAGTTGGCTCTGTAACGAAGTGGGAGTGTGCAAGTGGAACATATGTGCCTCCCATGTTTAGGAGAAGGTAGCATAAAATGACTAACTCTGTTTTTCTCTAATTCAATCAATTTTTTTTTTTGCGGCGAAAAAACGTTAGGGTTATCATCGCCGTCATGCAAAATTAAAGTATATAAAAAAATAACAAAATTTACTTAAATAAGAAAAAAACAACAAACTATAATAGTAAAAATAAATTAAACAAATATTTAAATAACAGTTATTTATATTACAATAACGAATACTTAAAAACTAAATAACAATGAATAATGAATAAAATTCAATAACAATTCGTAAAAGTATAAATAAACATAACAGAAATAAAATAATTTAGAGAAAATAAATAAATACAATAACACAAGCAATAACAAATGAAGGAAGTCTAGGACCCGGTCAACGGCCAAGGCACTATCTCCCAACATCGCCTGAAAACTATTACTCAGTCCACACATAACACATAAATTTCTGAAACCATCACAATCGAGAGTAGGAATGGCGAGAGGGTAAAGCAACCCCATTTACCCTCCCTTCAACCCTTTACATGTATTTCTGCACTTTTAAGATCCTCCCCTACCCCCACCCTCTCACCCTCCGAGTTTTGTGATTTGTTCTTCCTCCCCTCCGCCGCTTTCCCTCGTGCTGTGACTGGTTCTTATGAACGCTCCCCCAGTGCGGTGGTTGGTTGCCCCTCCATGCACCGCTCACACTGGGCACGTTCTGATTGGTGCACCCATCCAGATCGGTTGTGATTGGTTTTTCCCTCTATCTCTGGCGTAGTTGCACCACCCTTCGCCATTTTCCCTCCGCGTAATAGCACCCCCTGGACGTGCCCCGCTACGTCCGCGCAATTGAACGTATTGTGCTACACTTGCAAACAGGTTTTAAGTTGTGCAATGCTTAAAAACCAGCAAACAGGTTTTAATGTCAATATTACAAATTGTTTTTATTGCAGTTGACCATTTCCTCGGACCGTCCGCGCAATTGAGCCTGTTTTGTGAGATAATGAGTTGCACTCGTGCGATATAAATTGTTACGATCAGCGTCTGCCGCGTGCATACGTAGGAGATAGCAAGCCAAGCGTTCACGTGGTGTACACTCTGTACATATAAGGGCGCACGCGTAGCGAGGAAAGCATTGCCGGGCAACATGCCAAAGTGGAGAGAGACGAAGGCATTAAATAAATACGAAGAAGAGACAGTGGCGCAGATTGCAAGTTATGAAGCAACGTCCTGCAACCTCCAAAACCTGTTGTTGAAAGTATGTAAAATTATACAGTCATAAGTATATGTTTCAGGGAGGTGAGACGCATAATAAGCTCTACTAGGAGCATCGATGGCGGAATAGAGGAGATCAATCTACGTCATATTGTGGTCATCTCGTGTAAAGTAGGTACGGGGACCGAAAAATCTGAGCACGTGAGCGACTACAGATGGTCACGAAGTTGGCTCACAGATGCTCCCTGCAGCTCCCAGTCCGCCAGCGACCTCCTAATGTCCGAGATAGATACACTCTCGGACATGAGCACAGTTTCTCCACACGGTGAAGACCTGGATACATTGGAAAGTATCTTAGAGCAAGGTATAATAAACCAAGGTCTGTGAGGGAAAAATTCAATCACTTTTTGGCATATATTATTTATATTTATTTTTCAAAATTTCCCCCGACAAAACTCAGAACGTTGACGTCGTTCGGGGGCTTTCGAACTAATGGCTGAGTTAGATTGAATTTTTTCCTCACACAAACACATAAAAAATATAACAATTTACCTTGGATTGTCCTCTGTGTTCTACGGGGTTGGAACCGTCGAACCTGTGCGGTAAAGCCGTCACAGTCGCCCACATTACAATCCGGGGTAGGCAGAAGGCCTACCCCTTGTGGAAGTAGCTCCAACCATCGCTACTTCCGGTGACTACCACTCCATAACAAAAATGTAGTCCCCCATTTTTTTTTTTGGATTTTTATTTTTTGTTTAATTTTTTTGTAACGATTTACACAATGCTAGGCACAACACACGTAGTTTAGGGGAGAATTAACTCCACGCCAGGGACCGGTTTAGAGGAGAATTAACTCCGTGCCAGTGACCAACACACACACGTGCGCAGGTTTAGAGGAGAACTAACTCCGTGCCATTGACCTACACACACACACACACACACACACACACACACACACACACACACACACACACACACACACACACACACACACACACACACACACACACACACACACACACGCCCTAAGCAATGAGTAAATCGAAATAATATTTTGCGCTCCTAAGAGCACATTTACTAGACGCGTTGTTGTGGTGGGGCAAAACGCACTTTAAATATGTACAAGTATTTTCGGCAATATTAACTGTCTCCGGTAATGCAGACACGTTTGGGTGAAAACGTCTCAAAAACCGCGCCTTTTCCAAACCTTTTGTAAAAATGGTCGAAAAAGGTTTTAACAATTCTCTAACGGTATTACTTTCAAAAACAACATTCACGTCGTACCAATCGATTTGATGGTAACGCGTCTGAAGCCAGCGTGCAGTTTTTCTACTTTTATCGTTAAGATTGTGAAAATCGTACGGCGGCTTGAAAACAGTAACGTTGTAAGAAAATCGGCTTACAACGGCTAATTCCTTGACTATATATTCACCGTCGTTGTCTACAAAAGCGTGAAACTCAACAACTGCTCGCTGCATGTTTTTTGAACAAGACTATCTCGTCGTATAATCTATCAGCCTCCGGTAGTGTGCTGGAAACGAGTTTGTCGCTGGCCAGACACTCAATGATGTAGGATATTAAATCCTGTTCTATATAAAGCAACTCGCCGAGTCTGCGCGATACCAGTGGTGCAATATCGCGGAACAGGTTCCACTCGATCGGGGTCAAAGAGATTGCGTGTTTACCCGCCCCGCCGTACAACTGGACGTACCGCTTACCGAAAACATTTTTTACAATGACATGGCCTGCACTAAGTGGAAATTTATTGGTAGCTGTCGTGGCAGCGTTGACAGCTGTCGAAATATTTGACAGCTCCACCATCACCTCGTTGAACTGAGAGTGTGTAAAGTAAGTCGAAATTCGACCGGAATGTATCAACACGCCCAACGCATGCGCAGAGTTTTGGAATAGGCCAGTCGCGATAAACTTAATGCATTCGCTGTTGAGAAAATGAACCGATTTCAAATAAACTCCCAACGGTAGGTTAGGCGGGACCATACCTTTAGTAGGAGCACGCTCCACGTCCATCCTCTCTGACGCCATGGCTCATAATGAGCCTGATGAAGCATCACACGTACCTCCCTTCCTCCCCCACTCTTAAAAGCCTACTATATTTTTAATCGCCCCCGTAAGTAGAGAGTAGCTCATATGTCTATCGTAAAAGATAATACAATAGGCAATGGTATTGGTGGAAAAATTCTCGGAAGCTTCAATTTCTAGTCTCACGTCGACAGGTCCCGACCTGAATGAATCTTTATGCTTCGAACAGTCGATAACAAAGATAGGAGTTTTCTCTGTAAACGTTTTTAAATCGACACACGGGGCCGACTCGCCACCATAATAGGACTGTTGGAATTCACAGAACTTGTGGTAGGCTAGAGCCTTACTACCCCGTACGCGTTCGTAAGGGTGAAAATCCGAATTAAGATGAACACGTACATCGCTAATGTTACAGTAATCGAACTCGGAAGCGTCTTTTGCTATATTATTTGACCTGTCCGTTTGAAAGACCAGTGCTATGATCTGAGGCATCTGGTCTATCGTAGCCGTTTTGAGGACCCATGATTCCTGTTTTATGACCGCCCACCAAGGTCACCAACAAGGTTTTATGGTCACCAACAAGGTCGCACTATAACATCCCACTGGCGATACGCTATATGCGCTGTGATATGGTTTTGAATCTTTTTCAACGTATCAACCTCGTGTTTTCCGTCCAAAGTAATTTGATGTAACAACCACGTAATACCGGTAATTACCAGTTCAATCGAAGCCGCATCGGCGCTATAAACAGCGTTCAAATCGGAAGCCGATCGCAAGAGTATCAGTTCCTGTTTAACATTAACCACAATTCTCCTGTAGTCCTCGAAGAAACCCATCAACATTTTTAGAGGAATGAGAACCGAAAATTTGTCACCATCGGGCGACATGTAATTACCAGGCCCCACCCATCCGGCATTCCTAAGGTTGTTTACTCTGTACTCGGGAGTGGAAAGTAAGTTTTTAACTGTACTGACTATACCCAATTGCCGTGTACTGTCCACTTCGTTGCCCGCTATCTCGTATCTGATATTGTCAAATAGAAACGCTACTCCGTTGTTAACAAAGTCCACTTTAGCCCTGGAGCAAACTTGTTTTTTCCCAGTCAAAGTACCCGTGATATAAAGCAAACTCTCGTACGGCAAGGTAATAACATCCTGCTGGTTCACAGGAATCCGAATCTCATCGTTATTTCCGAACGTAGAAAAGGCGTAAGGTTTGTGGTAATGGTATTCTTTACCGGTTATCGTGTTATCGTAAACCGGTTTTCCTTCCAACGCCAGCATGTCCATTATTTCGAAACAACAATTTTAAAACCCAGAGACCTGAGAAATCGAATATTCCTCGGTGTTAACACTCTCGTGTTTGACTGTAGACTAACAATAGGCCTGTTATTTTCAGAGTTAAATACAAGACCCATACTACTACTGCTGACGTCTCTGACGCAAGTGCAGTCTGATCGAAATGGTTTCTTTTCTGAAATCAATCGGATCACCGTTCTGATCCATTAGACTCACGGTAAGGTTATGAATCTTTTTCACGTTGACAGGTAAATATATTACAGTCGACGGTATCTCTACAATCTTATAACCTGGCGCGACCTGGGGATAAAATTCGTGTAGAACGTGACTCTCTTTACCGTTCTTAAATGACCCGGATACAATGTTACATTCGATCTGTATCACACTCACTCTGATGATGTCTACCGGTAAGTCCGAAACGTGAACCTTTCCGGCCTCTAGAATGTTTTCCTGAAAGCCTAATAATTTTCCGACGGAACGATCGCCGCTGAAATCTACAGCTTCCGAACAGTATAATTCCACTTTTAAAGTGTTATTGTTCGGTTTTAACCAAAGCATAACGCCCGGATTGAGTTTAGACAAAAATGTTCTATTTTTTTAACAGGTTTGTTTCCTGCAATGTTAGATTTTTTATTTTTTAAACCAACTGACGGAGGAGCAGTATTCGATTTCTTCTTCAGAAAGTATTCCAGGCCAGGAGAGATCTTCTTGTCAACAGGCTTAAGTACCTGTGACTTTGAAAGAAGAGGTTTTTTTGAGACAGTCGTTTTTGTAGTCTGGCTTACATCGGTTGTGTCAGGAGTAAAAGGTGTCTTAACATTAGACGATGTTAATTTTTTTGAAGCGGATGATAGTGAAGTCGGAGTAGGTGTGGTACATGATGGAACAGAAATTTGTTCAGATGCAGAAGCAGGAGTAAAACCTTTAGAAAGTAGGGCCATTAGTTGTGCTACCTGTTCCGTCAAAACCTGGACGGTCTTGGTGAGCTCACAACTGGTGCAGGATGCCTTCTTGCTGGTAGAGACAACCGTGGCAAAAGATTTGCCTTCAACCGGAGACTTTGACAGCTTGTACAACTTTCTGGCTTCAGAAAAAGAAATTTTATCCGTAGTCATGATAATTAATATTGCTTTTTCTTCTTTATATTTTGGACAGTTCAAAGATCGAGCAGGATGATCACCCTCGCAATTTGGGCACTTTGGATCATCCTGACAGTCCTTACTATCATGACCTTGGACACCACAATTTCCACATACTACAGCTTTCTGACAACCTGCACTCATATGTCCAAAACCCTGACATTTGAAACAACGACGAGGGCTAGGGACATACGGACGTAACAGCAAAGCCGCTGGTAGCCTGCATAAATGAAATCGGGAATATTTGGTTTCCCAAATGTGAGAATAAGGTTTTTTTTTCGGCGAAAAACCGTTCAGGTTATCATCGCCGTCACGAAAAAAGAAAGTATATAAAACAAAATTTAAACAAAATTTTACTTAAAAATAAAACAACAACAAAATTTTTTTTTTTTTTTTCCGGCGAAAAACCGTTAAGGTTATCATCGCCGTCATGCTAAATGAAAGTATATAAAAAAAAAAGGAATTAACAAAATATACTTATATATATATATATATATATATATATATATATATATAAATAAAACTACAACAAACTATATTTGTAAAATTAAATTTAACAAAATTTAAGTAGCAGTTATAACTATATTAATAATAAATACTTAAGAACTAAATAACAATTAATAATGAATAAGATTTAATAACAATTCGTAAAGGTATATAAAAACATAACAGAAATAAATTTATATAGATAAAATATATAAATAATATAACACAAGAAATAACAACTATATAAATTAAATTTTATTTAAAACATTCAGACGATGAAGGAAGTCTAGAACCCGGTCAACGGCCGAGGCACTATCTCCCAACATCTTCTGCAAACAGTTGCTCAGACCACACATAACACGCACATTTTGAAAACCATCACAATCGAGCAGTATATGTTTAATTGTGATGGTTTCCCTACAGAATTCGCATTCAGGTGGGTCCCCGCCTCCCATCAGAAATCCATGCGTTAACATGGAGTGACCAATGCGAAGACGGGTGATCACCACCTCTTCTCTGCGACTTGCACGTATTGACGACCCCCAAGGACGAACTGTACTTTTGATTACCCTCAATTTATTACTGCTTGTAGCTGCCCATTCATTTTCCCACTGTAGATGAATTAAATGTTTTACGTGACAAAGGAAGTCAGACACGAATACACGTTGAGTGCATGGCGAAAGAAAAGTTGCTTCCTTTGCCGCATTATCCGCTACAGTGTTCCCAAATATTCCACAGTGGCCAGGAATCCAGATAAATGATACTCTTGCACCTCGTAGTTCAAGTCTATGGACAGAGCACAGAATATCTTGAACCAGAGGGTTTACCGAATACATATCCCGGATTGCCTGGAGGGCACTTTTTGAATCAGAATCTCCCGAAGACCCATCAACTCCGTGGATGGAATACGGCCAGATATAGAGCGCAGTTTCTTCCAGACGACAGATGTTGGCGTTGTTCTGCAGTAGAAGGGGTTACATTATAGATCAACGGTGACGTCAGGGTGACGTCACCCATGTGACGTCACAGGTGTGACGTCAGCCTGTGTGACGTCACACGTGACGTACTGTGTGACGTCACACGTGACGTATCTGTGTGACGTCACACGTGACGTATCCGTGTGACGTGAGAGTCGTGTATGTGTAACCATGCCCACACTGTGTCCCCTGTGTGTGTGTTTTGGGGTGACGTCAGGGGGGGTGTGACGTCGGGGTGTGACGTTGGAGTGTGACGCGTGATGTCGGAAATTAAATAAATAAATAAATAAATTTATAGTCGAAAAAAAGTTGTGCGTTTCAGGCGGGGCTCGAACCGTGGACGTTGCGCTTGTGAGGCGCTCGCTATAACCACTGGACCACGGGGACGCCTGGTATATCAGTGCGAATACGAGGTATATGAAAGTAACGATCCGCGTTCGGTTCGCCCGATCGAATCTCCATCGTGTTACGTGCCTAGCCCGAAAATGCGCGCGCGCGCGTGTGTGTGTGTGTGTGTGTGTGTGTGTGTTTGTGTTTTTATTTTTGGTTTAAGGACGGGCGGCTAGTTCGGACCGCCGATTTATAATTTTGATTTTTAATTCGTATTCTGTGTAAATAATAAAGCTATATTTGTTTGAACCGTGTGTGTTTGTGTGTTTTGGTTTAAGGACGGGCGGCTAGTTCGGACCGCCGATTTATAATTTTGATTTTTAATTCGGGCGGCTAGTTCGGACCGCCGATTTATAATTTTGATTTTTAATTCGTATTCTGTGTGAATAATAATAATAATAATAATGCTATATTTGTTTGAACGCGTGTCTTATCCGAGCTACTTTAACACTCTGGTGGATCGGGGAGTAGAATGAAACAACAATATATATATATATGTGTATATATTTTAAAAATAAATAGCTAGATACAATATGTCTTTAGTTGTTCAACATTTTTAATTGAATCTGCCTAAATAGTTCTCCCTCCACTCGAGCAGTAGTTGCTCAACAGTCGGCTCCTGTTCCTCGTCCGATTCCTCCTCCCCTGAAAAAAATGGGTCCCAAAAGTCCGACGGGTATTCCAAGTCGTAGTAGTCAAAGTCATCCTGTACAAAAAAATAAAACAATCGATATAACAGAGCGTGTGTACTCATCTTTTCGACGTATAATCGTCTTCAGTAATGTTTTCACCTATGTACAATAATACAAAAATATAAACATTAAACATGTATTATAAATTGCGATGACAAGCAGTCTCTTCGTCTACGAAGTGTGGAACAACATCTCCTTGCTCAATTTGTTTGAACAAGTGCAAAAATAAAAACACAAACACACACACACACACACGCGCGCGCGCGCGCATTTTCGGGCTAGGCACGTAACACGATGGAGATTCGATCGGGCGAACCGAACGCGGATCGTTACTTTCATATACCTCGTATTCGCACTGATATACCAGGCGTCCCCGTGGTCCAGTG
The DNA here is from genome assembly GCA_022606455.1 of Callitettix versicolor. Classification (NCBI taxonomy): domain Eukaryota; kingdom Metazoa; phylum Arthropoda; class Insecta; order Hemiptera; family Cercopidae; genus Callitettix; species Callitettix versicolor. The sequence continues at coordinate 39,016,883 of CM040186.1, read as the reverse complement.
GTTATAGCGAGCGCCTCACAAGCGCAACGTCCACGGTTCGAGCCCCGCCTGAAACGCACAACTTTTTTTTGACTATAAATTTATTTATTTATTTATTTAATTTCCGACATCACGCGTCACACTCCAACGTCACACCCCGACGTCACACCCCCCCTGACGTCACCCCAAAACACACACACAGGGGACACAGTGTGGGCATGGTTACACATACACGACTCTCACGTCACACGGATACGTCACGTGTGACGTCACACAGATACGTCACGTGTGACGTCACACAGTACGTCACGTGTGACGTCACACAGGCTGACGTCACACCTGTGACGTCACATGGGTGACGTCACCCTGACGTCACCGTTGATCTATAATGTAAACCCCTTCTACTTTCTGCATATTGTTCCGATATATTGCGACCAAGATTCCTTTCTACTTTGTCTAAAAATTCTTCGAGCATTAGCTCTAAGAATTTTGTACCGCTCAAGATTTTCATCTGTCGGGCTTTTGTTGAATATCCGTAGTGCTTTTCGGCGTAGACGCAAAGCCTCCTTACAGTCCTCGTTCCACCAAGGAACAGATGGACGTGGTGGGTATGCGGATGTTTTAGGGATAACATCCTCGGCTACATTTAAAATTGTATTGGTGAATTTCTTAACCACTGTGTTAATGCAGTTCACTTCAATGTCTGGAGGTACAAATCTTTTTGCAAATTCTTCCCAATTTGCCTTTTTAAGGATCCAACGCGGCAGGCGTCGTTGCACATGAGCGAAAGTACAAAATGAAATATTAATGGGATTATGATCACTGCCATACAAATCTGGTAACACCGACCATTCAAACTTTGTTGCCAAAACTGTACTACAAAAAGACAAATCGACAACTGTCCATCCGCCAGTAGATGCTGATAAATGAGTCGGGGAACCGTCATTTAGAAGACACAAATCTAAGTTTGACCGTATTCCTTCGATTCGTAATCCCCTTGAGTTACAGGATAAGGAACCCCAAGAAGTATGGTGAGCGTTAAAATCACCTGTCAATAAAATCGGTTGTGGCAACTGAGATATTAAATCATATACTTCATGATGTTGGAAATTGTAACTAGGCGGCAAGTAAAGGCAACAGACGGTAACTTTGAATGGAACGGTAACCTGAACGGCAACAGCTTGTAAAGGAGTTATTATATTGACAGATATGGACTGGACAGAGTTGTGAACCAATATGGCTACACCACCTCTGGCTCTTTCCTCAGTGACGAAATCTGCTCTGAAAATAGAATAACCCCTAAAATTGAAGGTGTGGGATTCATGCAAGTGCGTCTCTTGGAGGCACATTATTAGAGGAGATGAATCTCGCACAAGAACTTTGAGATCTTCAATATGGCTTCTTATCCCATTAATATTCCACTGTATCACATTGTTCTTAATGGAAAATTCAGACATTCAAATATACGAAATTAATATAGCAGCGGATTCCGTTCGTTTTGGTCACATATTAATTCAGATTTATCGGAGTCTATCAACATCAAATCACTAGTGTGATTTATGTCGGACTTACTGTGATTGATGTCCGACTCTGTAGAAATAGTAGTTTTGGAAGGAGGCACCTTGGAAGCAACTCCTTCCTTTGATTTTTTTTCCTTCTTTGTTAGTATTTTTTCTTTTTTTGACACAACTACTGGTGGGTATGTGTTTGATTTTTTAAGAAAATGGGCTAGTCCAGAAGGAACGTTTTTAGACGAAGACTTTAACACTTGCGACTTTGTTCTTACGCCTAGATTGGAAGAAGATGGATTTGCTTCCAGAATTACAGGCCTTGGATTCTTTGTCACAAGGGTTTTACTAGCGACTTTCGAAAGGTGAGTATCCTTTCCTTTTGAAGACACTTGAGAGAGGAAGACATTTCAGACGATTTAGACAGCGAATCGGGAATGGAACCCGCAGAAATCAGAGTTAGCAATTGAGCTACCTGTTCCGATAATGCTTTTACCGTTTTAGTTAGCTCTTCGCAATTAGCACACGATGATTTACTAGTAGAGGTGGCAGCAGCAAACGATTTACCTTCAATTATTGATTTTGAGCTTTTGAAAACCTTCCTTGCTTCTGAAAAAGATATCTTGTCCTTGGCCATGATAGAAAGAATGGCTTTCTCGTCCTTAAACTTGGGGCAGTCAAAGGAACGAGCGGGATGGTCTCCACCACAATTCGAACACTTTGGAACATTTCTGCATTGCTCACTATCATGACCATTACCACTACAATTACCGCATACCTGATCCTTCTGGCATGTGGAGCTCACGTGTCAAAAACCCTGGCATTTAAAACACCGTCTCGGGTTTGGAACGTATGGCCTTACCGAAAGGCGCTGGTACCCGGCATAGATGTGGTCTGGTACGGTAGGTTTACCAAAAGTCAAAATCAAAGAGGCAGTAGCTACTTTTGCCCCTTCTCGTTACGAAAAATACGGCACACGTCTACAACTGATTGCTTTGCCAACTCTTGTTTAATCTCCTCTAGTTCAACATGGAGGAGATCTCTGCAAGTCACCACTCCCTTAGCAGAATTTAATGTTCTGTGGGGTTCCACAGAAACCTTGAGGCTATCAAAAAATGATGTCATATTTAACAGCGATAGGCTCTGCTTATCGCTATTAGTCTGAACCAGTAAGGTCCCGTTCTGCAGCTTTTTAATTGAAGCTACGGGACCTGCTCTTCCAACAATTGCCTTATTAATCAAAAAAGGGCGATACTTTAAGTAAGTCCGCCCTTCCATCGAGTTCTTAAAAATTAAGTATCTAGGAGATGGTAACTGAAGTGTTTCAGTACTCATCTCCTTGCCTCCCACATTTTCATCCTTCTCCACTAAACCAACAGACCCGTTTGACAAAGTCGAACGAGGCGTCTTTAACGGAACTTTGGCGATTTTGTTTATGATTTCCATAGTTTGTTTTACCGAGCGATTCATGAACGAAGATGTTTCGAACAACTGGCACAGGGTGCACCCAGACGACCACCAGCAGCCCAGGATACTCGAACTAAAGCGAGAACCCCCAATAAAAAAAAAAAAAAAAAAAAAAAAAAAAAAAAAAAAAATTGGGGGGGACCTCCAGATATCCTGGAGCCGAAACACATGTCTGTCAGCACTCCAGAATATTTTAGGAATGGGTTCCGGTACAACGTTACGGTTCCCCAAACCCAAGTACTACTGGCAGCCGCCCTCTATGAACTCACAGAATGCAACCATTTGTTTCGATAGACTCAGTTATGGGCTCCGACACCCATAACTCAACATTCATGTGCTTGCCAGACGCCTATAGGCTGCTCGGTCCCAGAACTTATCCCATCAGAGGTCCTCGGCAGTGCTAGGCACACATCAGGTTCCACCTACTTGGCCACGCCAAAGGAAACCAAGCAGCATCGCCACTCCCAGACGTAACGGAACAAGTACAGCAAATCCCTAAATGTATGTGTGTGTGTAAGGTGTTTAAATCGTAAGTGTAGTGCTGTAAGTGTTAAGTGTGTGTTAGACTCGGGTGCCGCGAGGTTCGTCTAGGTCCTCTCACTAGATGCAGCTAGTCTGCACCCCCCCTGCGGGTCTGTAAGTGTTTGTGTGAGAGAGTGTGTTTGTGGGTGTTGTGTGTTGTGTGTATGTGGAGTAAATGAGTGAGAGTAGAATGAGCTAGAGGTATGGTGGGGTCGCTAAGCCCATCAGCTGCTCACGTCAGCTGCCTCCGCCGGCAACTGTATTAAAAGCAGGGTGCCATGGTTTAGATGATAAATTGCTTAAATAAGTTAACTGTAGTTTCTGTCTCCGTCGAGAGAGTGAAGGTTCCCCAGCATCGGCGAGAATACTCACGACGGGACTTGAACGGAAAGCACCAGAAACAAGGCGGATTGCTGAGTTATGGACGGGATCTAGTTTCTTTAAAATCGATGGTCTAGCAGATGAATACACAATGCTGCCATAATCAATTCGTGAACGAATTACGGCACGGTAAAACATGAGCATACAAGTCCTATCAGCGCCTAATCGAGATCCACTAAGAACCCTCAACATATCGAGGATTTTATTACATCTTAATTTTAAATCACGCACGTGAGGGCTCCACGAGAGCCTTTCGTCGAGTGTTAGACCCAAGAATCGAACGGCTGGAGAATTCCGAAGCTGTATACCATCAAGATATAACGAAGGCACAAATCTAAGTTTGACCGTATTCCTTCGATTTGTAATCCCTTTCTTAGTACTTGTGACGTTGTCATTAGAGGCTACGTCACTGGAGATTTAGACTCTTTACATGAACTAGACCCAGAAGTAACTTTAGTAGGAGAAAGTAATGAAGGACCTTTCTTAGCAACCGGAACCGAAATATGTGTGACATTGGAGGATAACAGACTTAACAATTGAGCTACTTGATCTGTCAAAACTTTGACAGTTTTGGTTAGTTCATCAAAATTCACACAAAATGATATTTTTGGATTAGATGTGACAGCTGCAAAAGATTTTCCGTTCAGAACAGACATAGAGCTTTTGTGAACTCTCTTGGCTTCGGAGAAGGAAATCTTATCTTTGGCCATTATCGATAAAATTGACTTTTCTTCTTGAAACTTGGGGCAGTTTGGAGATCGGGCATGATGACCACCTCCACAGTTCACAAAATGTGAGCTAGCCTGACAACCTTCACCACTATGACCCGCAGTACCGCAATTGCCGCAAACCTCGGGCTTCGAACACGAGGAACTCATATGGCCGAAACCTTGACATCTAAAACAACGCCTCGGGTTCTGAACATAAGGTCTGACCGACAGCCTTTGGTATAAGGCATAGATATACTCGGGTACAGTGGGTTTTCCAAATGTAAGAATTAAGGAGGCTGTGGGAATTTTTTGTCCCTTATCTACTCGCATTATTCGGTTTACATCGATTACTCCTTCCAAAGCCAGCTCCGTCTTTATTTCTTGGGTATCAACGTAAACAAGATCTCTGCATGTTATGACACCCCTTGCAAAATTCAAGGTTCTGTGAGCAAATTCCTAAATGTAGGTGTGAGTGTAAGGTGTTAAATCGTAAATGTAGTGTTGGTGTAAGTGTAAGTTAGTGTTAGACTCGGGTGCCGTGAGGTTCGTCTAAATCTCCTCAATAGGTGCAGCTAGTCTGCATACCCCTGTGGGGGAGAAAATACTGTAACTGAGAATCTCAGGACTATAGAAATGGGGGCACACAATAGATCTACAAAGGTCGCAGTGTGTTACTGACCCCTAAATATTTATTCAATCATCACATTTGCAGACATCGTTATGTTATTACTAATAATGACAAAACTTTCAACCCATATCTACCGACATGCGATAATAAATTTTCTTGTAGACCAAGATTCTCTGTTTGTAGCATAGTATCAGGAATATAACATTACCTGGTATTTCCATAGTTACAGACATCTATTGAATTTAATATTAATAACAACCAAACCATAGATATCACTGCAACTACAGTACCAATAAAAAAAAAATTTTAAATCCTTAATCTTGGCAAGGGGCATCACAAGCCATGTTTTTTGTGGTCTGGACGAGCTGAACGAAGATTTATTTTTAAGATATATTTGTTACTCCTAATGTACAGGAGTAACACCAGCGGGTGTTGCTCTAATGCTATGGCTATTAATCACACAAAAATCACAGTGATAACATATCATAGAAAAGCTGATATCACTGAGGTTGATTATATTTTGGATGATGCACTGTTGGAGATGCATTGTTATGATGGACCTTAGTGTTATGGTTGACTCCTCTTTGAAGCTTGACAAGCACATTAGTCATATATGCACTAGAGCTTCTTGCACTCCTGGCTTGGTTATTCGAACTGTGGGTGGTTATTCGAACTGTGGGGTCATGGGTTGGACTCCATCATCCTGTACAAGTCACTTGTCCGCCAGCTGCCCGAAGACGCTTCAGTTGTCTGGTTTTCTATTCTCCCTCTACAAGCTACTCAACAACCTGATAGTCTGCCTGTATCTACTGGATAGGGTTAACTTCAGGGCTCCTACTAGAACCAGAGCTTTTGCTTGAGCTGGAATACAGTGGAAGAAACTACATCCACCAAAGCCCCTTTTCTAACATCTTGCGATCTGGCAATAACACCTGTGCCCCTGACTTTTTTTTTGTGACAGTCAGGGAGTAACTCCGCTATGCCGGTGGCAAGCCCGGGCCCCAAGGGGAGGAGGAGCCGGAGGAGTAACAACCTCGTTAAAAAACCAGGGTCCATCTGGCTCCGGAGGGTAGTACCCTGTAAGGGCCCCTGCCTAGGGTTACTAGGTGAAAAATGATCAACGGCCTCGAAGGTGGATGAGGAATTCCGAACAGCGGAGAGGGCGGAAGAATCTAGAGGAGACAACCTCGAGTAAAAAAAAAAAATCTCATATAATCATGATAGCAATGGAAAAACAAACGGATCGTAATACCCCAGGTGGCAGACCAGCCTTGCTGGAAAATCCACCCTCTTCGGAGGTAGGCCCCATGGATTCTGGGGGGGGGGCCAACTATTGCTGGATGATGATGACCCATTTAAGAAAAGTTCTATTTTGACAAGATCACCTAATAGAAAAGAAAACGTATATTCAGAGAAAACAAATAATAGATTATTAAAAGAAAATGAGGATCTGCGGCAAAAGCTAAAAGAGTTAGCTAATGTTGTTGATCAGCTGAGGAAAGAAATGAATGACCTAAAAACGGAAAACAGTCTTCTTAAAGAAACACCAGAGTAGATTGGATCTAGCTAACGTAGAATCAAGTGAATACCATACGGACGAAGAGGAATTAGCTCGGGAAACGGAATGGATTCTTCAAAAAAGAAGACCCTTCAAGAAAAGGAAAGCTGAATTCTCGCCTGAAATACAAGAGCGTCAGCAAAGCAGGAGAAGGTAGATCCTCTCAACCAAGGATAGAGGAGATAAAACAATCTAAAAAAGAAAGAAGTGCAATGAAAGAACAAAAACCTCCACCAATAAATATTGTCGGGTTAACAAGCCACAGTGCTTTGCAGACAATACTAAAATCTGTTACAGATCAGGATTATAAAGTAATTGCTTTAAACAATGATGTCTGGAAAGTTAACATGCCCGATTCAAACAGTTACAGAGCCTTAGCACAAAAATTGAGAGAGGACAAAATACAGTGGTATTCGTATGAGGACAAAAATGAAAGGCCGATTAAAGTTATGGCCAGAGGATTACATTCAACATGTGACAAGGATGACATTATAGAAAATTTAAAACAACAAGGCCTCAAGATTGTTGATGCAGTCAACATTCTTAAAAAAGAGAAAATTGAAAATGACAAGGGCGAAATAGTGACACAAAGGAGAGGGTTACCTTTGTTTATGTTAATTTTTGAAAAAAAAGAGGTAGTTGCTAACATTTATAATATAAAATCGATCCTTAACATTGTGGTTAAAATTGAGCCCCTAAGAAGAAATTCCACTCTGATTCCACAATGTAAGCGGTGTCAAGGTTATAACCACACTCAAGCATATTGTCAGAGGGAACCGAGGTGCGTGAAATGTGCTGGTAATCATATTACTTCTGGATGTACGATGAGTAAGAATAACCTACCAAAATGTGTAAATTGTAAAGGTAAACATCCGGCAAATTATCGTGGGTGTGAGGTTGCCAAGGAATTGCAAATGCGCAGAAATGCGGTGTTACGAATTAAAAGTCAAATTCAAAGAAACACAAATGATCCCATAGAACAAAAATCTGACGGGGCTAAAACTCTGACTAATGCTCCCAGTAGGGGTTCGACAACCTATGCTAAAGTTTTAAGTAGAAGCGTTACAGAAATGGTAACAATAGAAAAGAAGCTGGAGACCATATTGGAAAAACTAGATGAACAAAAGCATACAAATAAATTAATATTCGACAGAATAAGCAGGCTAGAAAGCAATAAGAATAAATACAAGCAGAAGTGAAAATATGAATCAAACCTTAAGAATAGCTACCTGGAACGCTAATGGTCTTGTTCAGAAAGCCATGGATTTGGAATTGTTCCTCATTAATGATAGAATTGACATCTGTCTGATTTCGGAAACTCACTTTACTAATCAATCTCACCTTAAGATTAAAGGATTTTGTATATACCATGTTGATCATCCTTCAAACAAAGCCAGGAGGTTCTGCAGTGGTTATTAAAAACAACATAAAACATTTTGAAAGTACAGAAATAAAGCTGGAAACAATGCAAGTAACAACAGTTACGGTGAATATTAGAAACAAATATTTTAATATTTCATCTATATACTGTCCACCTAGATATAATTTGAAAAAAGAAAACTACGCAAAGCTTTTTAAAACAATAGGACACCATTTCATAATAGGTGGTGATTTTAATGCAAAGAATACCTATTGGGGGTCTCTTTTTTTTTTTTTTTTTTTTTTTTTTTTTTTTTTTTTTTTTTTTCGGCGAAAAACCGTTCGGGTTATCATCGCCGTAACGAAAAATGAAAGTACATTAAACAAAATTTAAACAAAATTTTACGTAAGAATAAAACAACAACAACAAACTATAACATTAAAATAAATTAAAAATTTAGATAACAGGTATAGATTATATTACACTTAAGAACTAAATAACAATAAATAATCAATAAAATTTAATAACATTTCTTAAAACTATGCATAAACATAACAGAAATAAAGCTTTTAGATAAAATAAATAAATAAATAACACAAGAAATAACAACTATATAAATTAAATTTTATTTAAAACATTCAGACGATGAAGGAAGTCTAGAACCCGGTCAACGGCCGAGGCACTATCTCCCAACATCGTCTGCAAACAGTTGCTCAGACCACACATAAAACGCACATTTTGGAAACCATCACAATCGAGCAATATATGTCTTATTGTGATGGTTTCCTACAGAACTCGCATTTAGGTGGGTCCCCGCGTTCCATCAGAAATCCATGCGTTAACATGGAGTGACCGATGCGAAGGCGGGTGATCAACACCTCTTCTCTACGACTTGCACGTATTGACGACCCCCAAGGACGAACAGTACTTTTAATTACCGTCAATTTGTTACAGCTTGTAGCTGCCCATTCATTTTCCCACTGTAGAAGAATTAAATGTTTTACGTGACAAAGAAAGTCAGACACTATTACACGTTCAGTGCATGGCAGCATAAAAGTTGCTTCCTTTGCCGCATTATCCGCTACAGTGTTTCCTAATATTCCACAGTGACCAGGAATCCAGATAAATGATACTCTTGCACCTCGTAGTTCAAGTCTATGGACAGAGCACAGAATATCTTGAACCAGAGGGTTTACTGAATACATATCCCGGATTGCCTGGAGGGCACTTTTTGAATCAGAACAAACTACGAAATGCAAACTATCGAATTCAATAGTGTTCAGAGCCTTTAAGATGGCAAAGAGTTCGGCTGTAAAGACACTACAAGTTGAGGGTAATCCATACTTATACGTTTCGTCCAGTGAGTAAAATGCGCACCCAACATTGTTATTCATCTTAGAGCCATCTGTGAAAATAAATTTAGCAGATGGATATGAACTAGTCAGTCGAAAAACTCACGTTGATACACAATGTTAGGAGTGTTGTCTTTCTGGTATGCACACAAGGAGAAATCAAAGGTCGGCATATTGATTTTCCACGGAGGGACAAGACAAAAGGACCTTTCAAACATTGGGGTAGTTCAATACGTAAGTCATCAAAAATACGGGAAGTTCTAATACCAAGAGGAGCAGTAGCATTCGGTCGAGTTTCATACTGTCGCACCAATTGATTTTTGAAAACTGTATTAAAAGCAGGGTGCCATGGTTTAGATGATAAATTGCTTAAATAAGTTAACTGTAGTTTCTGTCTCCGTCGAGAGAGTGAAGGTTCCCCAGCATCGGCGAGAATACTCACGACGGGACTTGAACGGAAAGCACCAGAAACAAGGCGGATTGCAGAGTTATGGACGGGATCTAGTTGCTTTAAAATCGATGGTCTAGCAGATGAATAAACAATGCTGCCATAATCAATTCGCGAACGAATTACGGCACGGTAAAACATCAGCATACAGGTCCTATCAGCACCCCATCGAGACCCACTAAGAACCCTCAACATATCCAGGATTTTATTACATCTTAATTTTAAATCACGCACGTGAGGGCTCCACGAGAGCCTTTCGTCGAGTATTAGACCCAAGAATCGAACGGATGGAGAAGTCCGAAGCTGTATACCATCAAGATATAACGACGGAGCCTGGATCTGTCGACGGCGACTGAAAGCAATACACTGAGTTTTAGCAGCGGAGAATTTAAAGCCAGTAGTTCTCGTCCAGTTCTGCAACCTATTTATTACCAGCTGAAGGGATCTTTCAGCTGTTGCCATGTTTCTGGTGCTTACGTAAATAGCAAAATCGTCTACAAAGAGAGAACATCTGACAGGGGACCGTACGTTAGACGTTATGCTATTGATTGCAATAGCAAACAGAGTAACACTAAGTACACGGCCATTGATGGAGTTGATGGAGCACGGCCAGATATAGAGCGCAGTTTCTTCCAGACGACAGATGTTGGCGTTGTTCTGCATATTGTTCCGATATATTGCGACCAAGATTCCTTTCTACTTTGTCTAAAAATTCTTCGAGCTTTAGCTCTAAGAATTTTGTATCGCTCAAGATTTTCATCTGTCGGGCTTTTGTTGAATATCCGTAGTGCTTTTCGGCGTAGACGCAAAGCCTCCTTACAGTCCTCGTTCCACCAAGGAACAGATGGACGAGGTGGGTTTGCGGATGTTTTAGGGATAACATCCTTGGCTACATTTAAAATCGTACTGGTGATTTTCTTGACCACTGTGTTAATGCAGTTCACTTCAATGTCTGGAGGTACAAATCTTTTTGTAAATTCTTCCCAATTTGCCTTTTTAAGGATCCAACGCGGCAGGCGTCGTTGCACATGAGGTAAAGTACAAAATGAAATATTAATGGGATTATGGTCACTGCCATACAGATCTGGTAACACCGACCATTCAAACTTTGTTGCCAAAACTGGACTACAAAATGACAAATCGACAACTGTCCATCCGCCAGTGGATGCTGATAAATGAGTCGGGGAACCGTCATTTAGGAGACACAAATCTAAGTTTGACCGTATTCCTTCGATTCGTAATCCCCTTGAGTTACAGGATAAGGAACCCCATGAAGTATGGTGAGCGTTAAAATCACCTGTCAATAAAATCGGTTGTGGCAACTGAGATATTAAATCATATACTTCATGATGTTGGAAATTGTAACTAGGCGGCAAGTAAAGGCAACAGACGGTAACTTTGAATGGAACGGTAACCTGAACGGCAACAGCTTGTAAAGGAGTTATTATATTGACAGATATGGACTGGACAGAGTTGTGAACCAATATGGCTACACCACCTCTGGCTCTTTCCTCAGTGACGAAATCTGCTCTGAAAATAGAATAACCCCTAAAATTGAAGGTGTGGGATTCATGCAAGTGCGTCTCTTGGAGACAAAGTATTAAAGGCGATGAATCTCGCACAAGAACTTTGAGATCTTCCATATGGCTTCTTATCCCATTAATATTCCACTGTACCACATTGTTATTAATTGGAAATGCAGACATTGAAGTAAAATAAATTAATATAGCAGCGGGTTCTGTTCGTTTTTGTCATGTACAACTTTTGATTTATCAGAGTCTACCGACATCGAATCACTACTGTGATTCATGTCGGACTCTGTAGATACATTTGTTTTGGCAGAAGTCGCTTTTGATACGGCTTCAGTTTTAGTTTTAGTTTTTTTAACTTGCTTAGAGGTATTTTTAACTAATTTCTTATCCGCATCCTTAGACCCAACTACTGGTGGGTATGTATTTGATTTTTTTAAAAGTAAGCAAGTCCAGGAGAAACAGACTTTACTGTCGGTTTTACCACTTGTGACTTAGTTCGGACCATCATTTTTGAAGCAGATGGAACTGCTTCAGGAAGAGTAGGTTTTGAAGATTTAGTCACAAGTGACTTTGGAGCTTGATTTTTAGAGATTTTCGACTGATTTTCTTTAGAAGAGGTAGACATAGATTGATCAGATGTACTGGAAGCAGGAGTGGTAACAGTTGAAATTACGGATAACAGCTGAGCTACTTGCTCAGTCAGTGCTTTAACAGTTTTAGTCAGTTCATCGCAATTTCTACATGAGGTCTTGCTACTAGACGCGACCGACGCAAACGACTTACCCTCAATTATTCTGGAACTTTTGAATATTTTTTAGCTTCTGAAAATGAAACTTTATCCCTTGCCATGATAGTCAAAACTGCTTTCTCGTCCTTATACTTGGGGCAGCTGAAGGAACGAGCCGGATGATCGCCACCACAATTGGAACACTTTGGGTCATCCGTGCAATTGTCACCACCATGGCCATTCGAACCACAATTACCACATATTTCGGGCTTTCTGCATGTAGAACTCACGTGTCCAAACCCTGACACTTAAAGCATCTTCTCGGGTTTGGAACGTAAGCTCGAACAGAAAGCCTTTGATATCCGGCAAATATATATTCCGGGATTGTGGGTTTACCAAAAGTCAGAATGAGGGAAGCAGTTGGTACTTTTTTTCCATTTTCGTTACGCAGAATGCGATAAACATCCGTAACTGACTCTGATGCCAACTCAGACTTTATCTCCTCAAGGTCTAGGTGGAGGAGATCTCTGCACGTTACCACTCCTTTAGCAAAATTCAAAGTTCTGTGGGGCTCCACAGAAACCTTGATCCGATCAAAAAAGGAAGACATTTTAGGAGCGACAAGCTCTGCTTGTCGCTACTAGTCTGAACTAACAGCGTACCATTTTGTAGCTTCCTAATAGACGCTACAGGACCTACTCTTCCAACGATAGCCTTGTTTATGAGGAAAGGAGACACTTTCGATAGGTCGGACCCTTCCTCAGAATTTCTAAAACTAAAAATCTAGGAGAAGGAGCTGAACAACTGCAGCACCCATCTCCTTTTCTTCCATGTCAATACTCCCACTGCTACTCTCAGACCTGTCCGACGTAGTCGAACGAGGCCTCTTTAACACATTTTTGGCGTTTTGTTTTTTTTGTTCCATGCTTTGTTTTGCCGAGCGATTCATGAATGAAGACTTTCGAACAACTGGCACAGGGTGCACCCAAACGACCACCAGCAGCCCAGGATACTCGAACTAAAGCGAGAACCCCCAAAAAAAAAAAAAAAAAAAAAAAAAAAAAAAAAAAAAAAATTGAAAAATGAAGAAAAAAAAATGGGGGGGACCTCCAGATATCCTGGAGCCGAAATACATGGTCTGTCAGCACTCCAGAATATTTTAGGAATGGGTTCCGGTACATCGTTACGGTTCCCCAAACCCAAGTACCACTGGCAGCCGCTCTCTATGTACTCACAGAATGCAACCATTTGTTTCGATAGACCCAGCTATGGGCTCCGACACCCATAACTCAACATTCATGCGCTTGCCAAGCGCCTATAGGCTGCTCGGTTCCAGAACCTGTCCCATCAGAGGTCCTCGGCAGTGCTAGGCACACATCAGGTTCCACATACTTGGCCCCGCCAAAGGAAACCAAGCAGAATCGCCACTCCCAGACGTAACGGAACAAGCACAGCAAATCCCTAAATGTATGTGTGAGTGTGAAGTGTTTACATCGTAAGTGTAGTGCTGTAAGTGTAAGTGTCTGCTAGACTCGGGTGCCGCGAGGTTCGTCTAGGTCCTCTCACTAGGTGCAGCTAGTCTGCACCTCTGCGGGGTGTGTATGTGTTTGTGTGAGAGAGTGTGTTTGTGGATGTTATGTGTTGTGTGTATGTGGAGTAAATGAGTGAGAGTAGAATGAGCTAGAGGTATGGTGGGGTCGCTAAGCCCATCAGCTGCTCACTTCAGCTGCCTCCGCCGGCTATTGGGGGTCTCGATTGACTACTGTAAAAGGTAAAGCTTTATATGAGTCAGGGATGGAAATTAAATGTGATTTTTACTCAACTGGTGTTCCAACTTATTGGCCGTCAGATATTGGAAAGATCCCGGACCTTATTGATTTTTTCATTGTTAAGGGGCTATCAGATAAGTATGTCTATGTCTGTGAAGGTTATGGGTTAGCCTCTGACCATTCACCAGTTATTCTGACAATAAGCGGAAGTATAATACAAAAAGATGAAGCTCCTAAATTAACAAACTTTAAAACAAATTGGGATGACTTTAGAAATGAGCTGAGCAATCATATAGAACTACGGATACCACTCAAAACTCCTGAACAGGTGGAAGAAGAAGTCGAATCTTACATTCATTGCATCCAACAGTCAGCTTGGAATAACACACCCTGCCAAACCAAATACAAAAGTAACACTATTTATCCAATTGAAGTTCGCGAATTAATACAGAAGAAAAGAAAAATCCGCAAAAAGTGGCAGATAACCCGAGCACCACAATATAAATCAGAGCTAAACCAACTGAGCAATAAACTTAAAAATCTATTGAAGCAAATTAAAAGTGAATCCATCTCTAAATTTCTTGAAGGGCTGTCGGCTGATAAGGAAAATGATTTTAATTTATGGAAAGCAACTAAAAGTTTTAAAAGACCAAAATTCATATTCCACCAATAAGGAAAGCGGACAACACTTGGGCAAGAAGTAATAAGGAAAAATCTGATATGTTTGCTACTCATTTAGAGGGTATATTTGTGCCTTTTGGAGCACAATCGGGAGGTGAAAACTTAATAGCAATTGAAAAGAATGATTCTATTGATATCAGTAAAGTGACATACAATGAGCTTGTACAGGAAATTAGAAGCCTGAACATCAAGAAAGCACCTGGATATGAATTAATAACTGGGAAAATATTAAAGGAACTACCAGGAAAGGCCATCCTGAAGTTATTGCATCTGATAAATGCTTCATTCAGGCTCAGATATGTTCCGAGGCAGTGGAAATTTGCTGAAGTCATCATGATACCAAAGCCAGGAAAAGACCTCAGGGAAAAAACATCATATCGGCCCATTTCTCTTTTGCCGATTATTTCAAAAGTTTTTGAAAAACTTTTGATAAAACGTCTTAAACCAATAATTAAAGAAAGGGAACTAATACCTCAGCATCAGTTTGGGTTTAGAGACAAGCATTCAACAATTGACCAAGTACACAGAATTACAAATGTTATAGAAAAAGCACTTGAAGAACGTAAAGTTTGCTCGTCTCTGTTTTTGGATGTGTCACAGGCGTTCGATAAAGTCTGGCACGAAGGCTTACTCTATAAACTACAAAGAGACTTGCCAAACCAGTTCTATCAAATATTGAAGTCATACTTGACTGAGAGGTGCTTCAGGATCAGGTATGATGGTGAATTCTCAGAGGTAAGGAATATAGCAGCGGGTGTTCCACAAGGAAGTGTTCTTGGACCACTTCTGTACCTGTTGTATACAAGAGATATACCTCACGACCCTGATACAGTCATTGCCACATTTGCGGATGACACTGCAATTATGGCAGTCGGGAATAGTGGGGAAGAAACAAAACAAAATTCAGAATGCTATTGATGGAGTTAGTATCTGGTTGCATAAGTGGAGAATAAAGTTGAATGAATCTAAGTCAAGCTATGTAAATTTTACCAATAGAAAGATAAACCCAACACATATTATAATAAATGGTCACTCAATAGCTTCGGAAAATACAGCGAAATACCTAGGAATGACGCTTGATGCTAAGATTCATTGAAAAGAACATGTCAAAAAGAAAATTATAGAATTAAATATAAAATTCAGGAAAATGAATTGGCTGATTGGTAGAAGATCTGCTTTAGAACTTCACAATAAACTCCTAGTTTATAAGCAAATATTAAAACCAATTTGGACCTATGGAATACAGCTGTGGGGTTGTTCTAAAAAAACTAATGTTAAAATGATTCAAACGTTCCAAAATAAAGCATTGCGGAATATGGCTAATGCACCATGGTTCGTACGTAATGATGATCTTCACCGTGATCTTGGGATGAGTTCTGTCACAGAGGAAATTCAGAGATATGCGATCTTGCACAGGAACAGATTGCAAAGACATGAAAATTCAGAAATGCTTGGTCTACTGGATAACGCAGACGACGTGCGGCGCCTGAAGCGAACAAGACCCTTGGATATCAGTGGATGTTAGTGTAATCCACATGAAGAGTGCCTGCACAATCATAGGACTCCATCACTGGATGGTGTTCCCAACACAGTGACAATATTGTGAAAGACAAATTGCTGGATAAGTGTAAAACTTAGTTGTAATAATTAAAAATAAATAAAAAAAAAAAAAAAAAAAAGTCAGGGAGTACTCAAGCACCCTGCTACTGAGACCTGGTCCCATGTCTCTGAAAATTGTGTTTTATTGGAATCTCCGTTATTGTTATATGATAAGCCTTACTATTTTTTTTCATGTATGTACGTTATATTTGTTAATTTTGCTGTTTGTTATCATTATAGCTGCCTCGGTGGCCTAGTGGATAGCGTACTAGGTTTTCATCCCGAGGACCCGGGGGTTCGATTCCCGACGAGGGCTTGGCATTTTCATACGCTATAAATCATCCCATCGTCTGTATTAGCCCAAGTGTGCACAATAGTCGGACGTTAACAAAAAAAAATGTTATGTTTTTTATGGTAGTGTTAGTATGTCATTAATATGTCATATAGCTTTGATTGACATGTTATTCCTTGTTCAGTTTTGTTATTTGTTATAATTCCTTGTTATTTATTGGTTTTATATCTTCTAGTTGTTGAATTTTGCAACTATTACTTGGTTAATGTTGTTATTACTGCATATTGATATTTAAAATATCATAAGGTCCTATTAACTTGCTTGTAAAATAGTAATTTTTCCGTTGAACTAAAATAAATAAAACTTTCAATATGTCTACTGAAATAAGGTAGTAAATCTTCTTGTAGAAACCAGTTATTCTCTATTTTCATATGTAGCATAGCATGAGGATTATAATGTTATCTGGTATTTCCATAGTTACAGACATCTATCCATTAAAGTTAATATTAATAAACACCAACAAAACCATAGATATCAATGTAACTACAATACCAAGCATAAAAAAGTCAAAAATCCTTAAACTTGGCAAGGAGCCTCCAAGCCATATTATCTTGTGGTCTGGACGAACTGAACCAAGAATTGTTTTTAAGAGGTGTTACTCCTATAGTCATCCTTTCTTAACATGGTATAAGGCCACGAGCTTGGAACTGTCATAGTAGTTTAAATAGATTGGTTTCTATCATAGCTGAAACATCAATCTTGTAGCTGTTACAAATAAATAACAAAACTTTCAATATACCTACTGTCATAAGATAGTAAATCTTCTTGTAAAAACCAGTTCTTCTCTATTTTCATATGTAGCATAGCATCAGGAATATAATGTTATCTGGTATTTCCATAGTTACAGACATCTATCCACTAAAGTTAATATTAATAAACATCAAGAAAACCATAGATATCAATGTAACTATAGAAAATAGAAAGCATAATAAAAGTCAAAAATTCTTAACATTGGCAAAGGGCCTATCTTGTTATCTTGTTGTATGAATGAGCTGAAACAATGTTTGTTTTTGTGAGGTGTTACTCCTGTAGTCATTCTTTCTTAACATAGAATGAGGCCATGAACTTGAAACCGACAGCAGTTTAAGGTTTTACGATCAAAAAAACAATTATGGATATTTTGGCTTAAAATAACTCACACGTTTGGAGACACGTTATTTTCACATAGAAATTAAAAAAAAAGCGTTTTGGGGTATAAATGGCCTTTTTTGTGTTTTAGTTAATCTACACCCACATTTTTTTTTTTTTTTTTTTTTTTTTTTTTTTTTATATATATATAATTAATTACAACTGAGGCGTGCCCCATCTAGTAATTTTTCTTTATCATTGTGTTCACTGTGTGCTGGGGTGCAGTCCGACGGCTGGTCCCAATGTGTTTACGGCCTGGAGAGGTCAATTGGCTTGGTCCTCTTCAGCCTTCACTGCGGCATAGTAGTTGGACAATCTCTGTATTATTATGCTGTTCTAACCTGCAATAATGCTTAACCGAGAGCTTTTTAATGGCTTCCTGAACAGATTCAACACCTAGGTCCTTACGTATGTTTTCATTTCTCACATACCAAGGGGCGTTGACAATCGTTCTCAATACTTTATTTTGAAAAACTTGAATAATTTTACTATTGCTTTTTCTTGTACATCCCTAGAGTGGTGCACCATAGGTCCATATTGGTCTTAGAACTTGCTTGTATAGCAGTATCTTGTTGGCTATCTGAAGTTCTGAATTTCTTCCAATAAGCCAAAACATTTTATTGAATTTGAGCTGTAGCTCCTCTTTTTTCTTTTTTACATGCACCTTCCATCGGAGCTTTGCATCGAGTGTCATTCCTATATATTTAGCACTGTTTGCATATATTATACTCCTTTCGTTTAATATTATTGGTAATGGTTCATATTTTCTATTCGTAAAATTAATGTGTATAGTTTTTGCTTCATTAAGCTTTACTCTCCATTTTTTTGTCCATTGACTTACTGCGTTGGTGGCATTCTGTAATTTCTCTGTGACTTCTAAAATATTGTCCCCAACTGTTAAAATTGCTGTGTCATCTGCAAACGTTGCTACTGTGGAATTCCCAGTAACTGGTATATCTCTAGTGTACAGAAGGTACAGTACAGGGCCAAGAACACTTCCCTGAGGTACTCCTACATTAATTGTTTTAATTTGTGAGTATTCGAGTTCATATCTAACCCGAAAATGTCTCTCACAAAGGTATGACTTTAAAATTCTGAAGAATTGCTCTGGTAAGTCCCGTTGTAGTTTATGTTCCAGCCCACAGTGCCAGACTCCATCAAACGCCTGCGCCACGTCAAGAAATATACCTGAGCAGATTTGCTTCTTCTCCATAGCTTCCTCTATTATATCCACCACTCTATGAACTTGTTCAATTGTAGAATGTTTTGCCCGAAAACCGAACTAATGTGCAGGTATGAGCTCCCTATCTTCTATAATAACCTTCAGTCTTTTTAAAAGGAGTTTCTCAAAGAGCTTAGACAGTATTGGCAATAATGAAATTGGTCGATATGAGATTACCTCATGTAGTGGTTTACCCGGCTTAGGTAACATAATTACTTCTGCTACTTTCCATTGATTCGGAACATACTGTAACCTGAATGCTGCATTGATAATGGACAGCAGTCTCCTCAAGGCTTTCTCTGGAAGTTCTTTGATTATTTACCCTGTAATTAGATCATATCCTGGAGCTTTTTTAGGATGTAAATTCTGACTGATTTCGTTTATTAGTTCTTGTAGCGTTACTGGTCTAATATCTAGTTTATCTATTTTGTTTACTTTTGGTAGATGTTCATCTGCCGTTTGCCTGGGGAGAGGACGGAATATTTGTTCCAGATGATCTGCAAATAGCTCAGCCTTTTCATATGCACTTCGAGCCCAGGTCTCTTCGTTTCTTTTAACTGGTGGTATCTGCACAACAGGTCTCTTGATTCCCTTGATGGCACGCCATAAGGAGTAGCCAGTGTTTTTTTCAGCTGTTAGGTTTTCTAAATATTTATTAATTGTTTTGTTTTTAACTTCTTTTATCAATTCCTTAAGTTTATTTGTTAAATTGTTGAGTCTTCTTTTATTTTCAGGGGTACGACTAATTTGCCATTTTTTTCGGGCTCTCCGTTTCAGGTCTACTAATTGTTTTACTTCAACAGGATAGTATACGTCATTGTTTTTGTTTGTTTGTAGAACTGGTGTACTTTTCCATGCTGCTTGTTGTATGTTCTCTATCAACCTTTCTGTTTCTTCTTCCAGTTGGTATGGGTTTTTAATCTCTGCTTGTGGTTTTATATTGTCGTCAAGGAATTTCCGGAAGTATTGCCAGTTGGTTCTGTTGTTAGTAAGCCTGACTGTATTTTCTTTCTTGATTATTGTGTCACTAATTGTCATTATAACAGGTGTATGGTCTGAACTTAGCCCATCGTAGTTTTTAACGTCAATATATCTGTCTGAAAGGCCTCTGGTCACAAAGAAGTCAATTGTATCAGGTATTTTATTTGTATCAGATGGCCAGTATGTCGGCTTACCACCGGAGTGAAAGCTACAGTGGCACTCTTGACCAGCTGCAAACATCTCTCTACCTTTCGCTGTAGTTAGTCGTGAACCCCAATAAGTATTTTTAGCATTGAAGTCTCCACCAATGATACATCTATTCCCTAGAGAACTGAACAAAGTGATATACTCTTCTTTTTTAATACTATGTCTCGGAGGGCAATATATTGCTGAAACAGTGAATTTCTTGTTTTTCCCCATCTTTACATTCACAGTTGTTATCTGCATTGATTCTTCTTCGACTCTGACGTTTTCCCAGTGTTTCAGATGCTGTTTTATTAGTATTGCTGATCCCCCTCTTGCTCTGTTAGCTGGGTGTATAGAACGATAACAAAAATATCCTTTTATTTGTACTCGAGTTTCTCTGGTGAAGTGGCTCTCCGATATCAGGCAGATATCTATTTTTTCTATTTTAAGGAATACCTCCAACTCAGAGATGTCGCAGCAGTCCATTGGCATTCCAACAGGCTATATTAATCGTGCTGTTCATTCACGGTTTCTTGTTCACTTTACGTGCTCTCGATTCCAGATACTGCAGCTTTGTGAAAATATTCTTATTTATCTCCGTTTGCTCCTCTAATCTTTCCGTCAATAATGTGAGTTTTCTTAGTATATTTTCAATCATGTTTTTGTCGTTGCTTTCATTTGTCTCTTTCCTTCTTGGGTTCTTAACTATTTCTACATATGACTTGCCCTCATTGCTTTCACTCTTTTCGTCACTTCTTTTATTTTGTATTTCTTTTGTTTTTGAAATGATTTTTCTGTATTGTATATTTCTCTGTTTTGATTTCTTATTTTCTGCAAGTGCTTAGCTACCTCACATCCATGGTAGTTAGCAGGATGTTGCCCACCACAGTTCACACACTTTGGGGGCGTATCTTCCCTCACTGGACATTTACTTGTGTCATATTTACCAACACATTTCACACACCTGGGTTCCTTTTGACAATATTTTTGGGTGTGGTTAAAACCTTGGCATTTCTTGCATTGAGGTATGGTGTCCGTTGTTTTGCGCAGCGGTTCTGTTTTGACTTTCATATTTAAAATAGTTTTTATATTATAGATATTATGTACCTTTTCTTTATTGTCAAACGTTAACATGAAGAGTGGCAAACCTCTCTTTGTAACCCTTTCATTTCCATGTTCATCCACTTGTCTTTCTTTCTTCAAGTTATTAACCACGGCTGTTATACTCAGGCCTTTTGCCCTCAGATCTTCTATTACTTTTTCTATTTCACAAGTTTGATGAAGCCCTCGAGCCATTACTTTAATAGGCCTATCTTGTTTATTTTCATATGTGAACCACTCATATTTTTCTTGTGACAATTTATTTGCTAGTGCTCGGTATGTTTCTGAGTCTGGCGTGTTGATTTTCCAGATATTGTTATTTATCGAGACTACCTTATAATCTTTGTCTGTTATGGACTTCATCAAGGTTTGTACAGTGGCATATTCCTTGATTCCGCTAATGTTAATCGGAGGTGGCGGTCTTTCTTTAGTTTGCGCTTTGGTGTTTCCAATCTGTTTTGAATCACTTCTAAGTTTTGATTGATCAAGTTCAGGAGAGAACTCTGCTCGTCTTTTTTTACCTGGTCTTTTCTTTTGGAGCAGCCATTCGGTTTCTTTGCTTAATTCTTCTTCATCTGTCACATAATCTACAGTTTCAACTCTTACATTACTGTAAGATGTTTCCTGCATAGGATTTGTATAACCCACCATCTTCAAGGCCTGATTTTCTTTTTTCAGCTCTGTTATTTCATTACTCAGTTTCATCAGAATCTGCTCTATTTCATCAAGTTTCTTTCGCAATTCCGCATTTTCCTCTTCATAATTCCTAGTGGTCCCCATCTTGGGTGGGGTTCTTTGTGTTGTAGAACTTCTAAGGAATGGATCCTGTTTGAGCTTCGATAAGTCATCGTGTGTCTGGTCACCCCCAGAATCCATGCGACCGGCGCCGGCCACCGGGGCTTTCACTCGATCAGAACCGACGGTGAGATTCACCTTTTCAGGCTTACCCACCTGGGGTATTTCTAGTTTTGGATCACACATCATGAGAAATCTTCAAATGTTGTAAAAGGGATAAGAGAAAAAGAAGTTGAAGACACCCTAGCCCTCGAATACTCTAATAGCATCGGGGTCGAAAAGAACAAGAGGTGGTCAAGAGAGACCTGATAGGAAAGGTAAAAATAGGAATCTAATCTAAGACCTGTTGAAATAAGATTAGATTCAGCTCGGGTACCCCGGGGTCGCCAACCCCGTACTCATCAAATGTGAGCCCCTGGAGGTAATCCACACCCACCTGTAAAAGAAAGAAGCAATTTAAACCAAACTTTGAGGTTATATGCTACTAAACATGCCCAATACCTCAATGATCCTCATTTTGTCATATCAGACATTTTTTTAAAAAACTGTTTTTTTGAAAAAAATATAAAAAATATATTTTGTATTGAATCAAAATTTAAACTTCATAGCGAGTTACAGATAGGTTTAAAGGTTATTTTCCAAAAAAATATCTGTTCTAGACGAAATCGTTTAGCTGTAGGGGTGTATTAAAAAAATTGGCTTACTCCTGCAAATGAAACGATGCAACCTGCAATCTTCGTTCTCAGTCTAACAGTCATGCTCTCTTTTGCACCCTCTCCTCCACCAGTTTGTCAATTCCACCACTACTTGGTCACTCATTACATTCGTCAGTCAGTTCTTTTCCTAAAACCTTCTACTGTAACTGTCCGATTGCCTCTTTGGCACTACTACTGGATTTTTCTCATTATACTCCTCATTTTTGATTCATTGTTACAAGTAAATGAACAGTAATGTTACACCAATGCCTTTATTGGTTTTTCCTGAACAATTACACATTTAATTCTTTTAAAAAAATAATTATAACAATTTGTTTCAGAATAATATGTTAAAAGACAAATTTTTCATAGTCTTTTGTTTTGATTAAAACCAGATTAAGAGTTTTTGAGATAAAATCTCTTTTAGCGTGATTGTTATCCGTGATGTCCTGAATGTAACTAAAAATTTTCAAATCTTTATTTTGATTCTACACACACAGTTATTAAATTCTTCCCCATATACTGTACATTCCGCTTGTAATAATACTGTATTAATAAAATTATATGCATATAATGGGCATGATACCATTAGTTGAAAAGATATACAATACATTTCAAAAAAGAAAATGATAAATATTTTTTTCAATTATTATTGAATAATTATTTATAACTGATAATTATAAAAGATACAAGGTAAGTTACAATCTGTAAAGGTACTTATAAATAATAAATTTTTGTTTTGAAATTCAAATAAAACAAATGCTTGTTTGAAATAATAAACATTAAGATTGAGTACAAAAAGAGGGAAGGAATAATGAATGAATTCGACTGCATTAATCGGTATTGTACTGCATCTGGGGAAAATAACTTTACAACATTTCGGAGAATCGTGTAGTGTACAATGATCAAGTACTCCATTCAAATCAAAGAATCGAGTACTCGATTCTTACTAGATTATCCTCTTAATACGAAAGTGGAAATTAGAGGGGGAGGGTGAAAATTATTTTCACATAACTTGTATTACCGTAAATGGCAACCATATAACATAGGTTTTTATCATTTTTAAGAATCTGCAATAATTAAAATAAATATTTATTTGACTGTGGGCAATTGAAAAATGAGAGGAAGCAGGAAGTATGTATGCTATGTGGTTTTGCTAGGTCCCGTGTCCTCTGGTGGTGAGAGGTGAGACACTTACATGACTTTGCATCGTTTAGCCACATCAGTACAGCCCAGACGTAAACAAACTTTTGATAAGTGATTATAAGGATCATAATACTTTACAATATTTACATCCGATACATAGCTTACGATATCTATGTACACCTTACTTTGATATTTACATACAATAGCTACATTCTTTACAATATTTACATCCGATACATAGCTTACGATATCTACTTTACAATATTTACATATGATACCTACATTCTTTACAATATTTACAATCGATACATAGCTTACGATATCTAAATACACTTTACTTTACGGTATTTACATACGATAGCTACATTCTTTACAATATTTACATCCGATACATAGCTTACAATATCTATGTATGCTTTACTTTACAGTATTTACATACGATACCCACATTCTTTACAATATTTACATCCGATACATAGCTTACGATAGCTATGTACGCTTTGCTTTATGGTATTTACATCCGATACCTACATTCTTTACAATATTTACATCTGATACATAGCTTACGATATCTATGTATGCTTTACTTTACGGTATTTACATACAATACCTACATTCTTTACGATATTTACATATGTAGCTAATCTTAATATATAAAAGAAGAAGGCTTGACTGACTGAATCATAATCAATCAATGCAGAGCCAAAACTATTTTAACAAGCGACTTGAAATTTTGAAGGTACATTTATGTTACCATTTAAGCGTGCACACTAAGGAAGGATTTTGCAAAAATTTCATCTTGACACCATTAAATTACTTACCCTTCCCAACTTTTAAAATCAACATATAGACGAGACTATTATAGCTCGACTTGCACTAAGAAATGATTTGGCAAAAATTTTATTTTAATGCCATTAAACTACTTACCCAGTCCAACTTTAATAATCAACGTATAGCCAAGACTATAATTGCTAAAGATTTAAAATTTTCAGGGTTACCACCACCACATGTAGGGGTGCACTGAAAAAAAAAATTTCCAGTATTCAACCCCTAAAGAGGTAAAAAAGAGGTACAACAATTTTTATTGGAAAAAATATCTTTTTCATTTGACCTTCTTAAAAGGTAACATAGTCACTCTTAAATATAAGTAATGAAATACATTTTTCACTACTTCCCAAAATGCATCCCCTAAAGAGATTGAAAGGGGTAGAAAATGTAAAAAATGGTATACACTTATGCATTAAAAAAAAAAAAAATTTTTTTTCTTGATCGTTTATTCTAGAAATATGCTATGAAACACATTTTCTTAAGCCTGTTGACAAGAAAATCCCCCCCTGGCCCTGAGTATTTTTTAAAAAAAAAATCGAATACTGCTCCTCCGTCAGTTGGGGAAAAAAATTTAATTTCTAACATCGCAGGAAAAAAACCTGTTAAAAAAATTGGAAAAAGTTTTAAAGGAGGTCCCACTGCTAAACCTCCACAAATCAAATCAAAAAAATCATCTGACTGATATCAGTCACAGTAGTGATTCGATGTCTGTAGAATATAATATATCAAAATTACTATCTGAAGAAAGTAAATCGAATCCTGTAATAAATTAATCATTTTTATATAATTCAATGTCTGCAACTTGAATGAAAAGTAATATCATACAATGGAATATTAATGGAGTAAGAAGCCATATTGAAGACCTGAAAGTTCTTGTGAGAGATTCGTCTCCTTTAATAATATGCCTTCAAGAATCTCACATTTTCAACTTTAGGGATTATTCTGTTTTCAGGACGGATTTCCACGCTGAAGAAAGAGCCAGGAGTGCTGTCGCCCTCCTGACTAATGACTTAATCGCATCGGTTCCTGTAAACATAGTAACAACGCATTTGGCAGCATCCACCGGCGGATGGACAGCTGTTGATTTGTCATTCTGTCAGTTTTGGTGACAAAGTCTGAATGGTCAGTATTACTTGATCTATATGGCAGCAATCATAATCCTATTAATATTACCTTTCGTAACCTCCCTGTTATGAATCAACGTTTGCCGCGTTGGGATTATTAAAAAAGCGAACTGGGAAGAATTTTCAAAGAGATTCGTATCACCAGGTATTGGATATCATACATGTATCAATGCCATAGTAGACAATTTCACAAAACAAATTCTATGTGTAGCAGAGGAAACTATCTCGAAAACCTCCCAACATCCACCAGTCCCTTGGTGGAACGATGAATGTAAGGATGCCATACGCCAGCGTAGAAGAGCTCTTAGTAGATTCAACAAAAGTCCGACGAGTGAAAATCTCGAAAGGTATAAAATTCTACGAGCCAAAGCACGTAGAATTTTCAGGCAGAGTAGGAAAGATTCTTGGACCCAATATATCTCAACAATATCTAGAATGACGTCTCCATCCATTGTTTGGAAGAAACTTTGTTCTGTTTCTGGTTCTAGTGCATCCAATTTATTGATGGGACTTAAACAGACAAACGGAGAAATATTAACTGACTAATCCATATCCATCTGCTAAACTTATTTTCACAGATGGTTCTAAGTTGAATGATAATGTTGGGTGTGCGTTTTATTCACTCGACGAAACATATAAGTATGGATTACCCTCAATTTGTAGTGTCTTTACGGCCGAACTCTTTGCCATCTTTAAGGCTTTTTTGAACACTATTAAATTCGATAGTTTACATTACGTAGTTTGCTCTGATTCAAAAAGTGCCCTCCAGGCAATCCGGGATATGTATTCGGTAAACTCTCTGGTTCAAGATATTCTGTGCTCTGTCCATAGACTTGAACTATGAGGTGCAAGAGTATCATTTATCTGGATTCCTGGTCACTGTGGAATATTTGGAAACACTGTAGCGGATAATGCGACAAAGGAAGCAACTTTTCTGCCGCCATGCACTCAACGTGTAATTTTGTCCGACTTTCTTTGTCACGTAAGACATTTAATTCTTCTACAGTGGGAAAATGAATGGGCAGTTACAAGCAGTAACAAATTGAGGGTAATTAAAAATACTGTTCGTCCTTGGGGGTCGTCAATACGTGCAAGTCGTGGTGATTACCCGCCTTCGCATTAGTCACACCATGTTAACGTATGGATTTCTGATGGAATGCGGGGACCCACCTGAATGCGAGATCTGTAGGGAAACCATCACAATAAATCATATTGCTCGATTGATGGTTTCCAAAATGTGCGTATTATGTGTGGTCTGAGCAACTGTTTGCAGATGATGTTGGGAGATAGTGCTTCGGCCGTTGATCGGGTTCTAGACTTCTTCAACATCTGAATGTTTTAAATAAAATTTAATGTATATATTTGTTTTTTCTTGTGTTATTTTATTTATTTATTTTATCTAAATATCTTTATTATGTTTATATATACTTTTACGAATTGTTATTAAATTTTATTCATTATTCATTGTTATTTAGTTCGTAAGTTTTCGTTATTGTTATATAGTTATACCTGTTATTTAAATTTTTGTTTTAATCTATTTTTTCTATTATAGTTTGTTATAGTTTTATTTTCCTATTTAAGTATATTTAGTTAAATTTTCTTTTTTATAGTTTCATTTGCATGACGGCGATGATAACCTTAACGGTTTTTCACCGGAAAAAAATCTTTCGGCTAGAGGAACGCCACTGAACTCATATATTTAAATAAAGTATATAAATAAGCTAATGAACGAGGTGATCAGAACACTTACATTTTCTAGTGTGTTCGCTCCGTCACTTAATACTAAACATTACGAAATATGGAAAAAAAAACTTGACATACTGAATAAAAATGTTTTCAATTACATGATCAAAATAGCAGAGGAAGGTGTGGACGGCAACACGGGGGATGGAATGGGATAACTGCATTGGGCTTCGACAAAGGCCCCATTTTTCTGAACAAATTTTCTCAAGGATAATAATAAACTTGGCCATATTTACTTAATACATCTGAAGGCATGTTTACCCATTATACACCATTTTTCTTTATCCACTAAGCAAGACGACTTAGATGTGAGCATCACACCTGTCACTAGACAGTTGGTGACAGGTAATATTGTAAGGTTATGTCATTCTGTAATCACAGGCACTGTAATGGCTGATGCTTACAGATTAGAGGTAAACAGAAATGTGTACTACCTAAACAAAGTGGCTGTAATTATTTAATCTTAGCACTTAGTGCTTGGCCTTAAAAGGCACAATGAAAAATTGAGTCAGAAAACATGTTCTGGTTCCAGACTCTACCTTCACTATGATCTTTATGATAATCAATTGTCAATAATAATACAACATTTCATTTGCGAAATATTTCTACTAACAATATCATGCCAGTTACTTTACATGTAAAAATCATCTGATAATATTATTACAAGCGGAATGAACTGTATACCAGAAAAAAATTAATAAATATATAAAATTAAAATAAATATTTGAAAAATTTGTTATATTCAGGTACATTACAGGAAACAATTGCTGCAAAAATAATGTTTTTATCCCAAAAACTCTCCACTTGGTAAAATCTTCTATACATGGTTAAAGTTCAACAAGAGCAAAACGATTTTGGAAAAATTGTTGTTTTAAACATATTGCTCTCAATAAAATTGTATATAATTCTTTCAAAAAATTATATATGTGTAATTGTTCAGGATAAAACAATTTTTTTTTTTTAACGTCCGACTATTGTGCACACTTGGGCTAATGCAGAAGGTGGGATGATTTATAGCGTATGAAAATGCCAAGCCCTCACCGGGAATCGAACCCAGATCCTCGGGGTGAAAGCCTAGTACGCTATCCACTAGACCACCGAGGCGGCTATAATGTATAAATACAGTTACTACATTATTTTCCATTTGCTTGTTAACAACAGATCAAAGTCGAGGTATATAATTAAAAATCCAATGTAGGCAGTTACGTTAAAATAAATGGCCTGGTACTAGGTAATAGGCTAACTAATCTAAAAATACCTTGTTAGGTTAAGTTTGACAAAAATGTATGATTATTTTGTAAATTTATCAAAACCATTGGGTTAAAAGTAGTAACATGTCAATCCTTAAACTCAAGAAATTACTTTGTTTTATTAAAGCCCATTTTAATTGTTTGGTAGAATTAGAAATTTCATAAAAAAAAAACTGAGTCATAATTACATTAGGTAAACGTGCAATATACATCACTTCCTTTAAATTTTTTTTACCCAAATATTTTATTTGGGTAAAATACCTAGTCCAATTTTATTAATCAACATACAGCCGAGATTATTATACCTAGAGACTTGAAATTTTCAAGGTACATTCTTATAACAATGTCAAAGTGCACTAAGGAAGGATTTTGCAAAAATTTGATTTTAACTAATTTTAAACTACTTACCCAGTACAACTTTAATAATCAACGTATAGCCAATAGTATAATAGCTAAAGACTTGAAATTTTCAGGGTTATCACTACATGTAGGGGTGCACTGAAAAACGATTTTTCAGTATTCAACCCCAAAAGAGGTAAAAATGAGGTACAACAACTTTTATTGGAAAAATATTTTTTTTCGTCTGATCTTCTTAAAACATAACATAGTCACTCTTAAAAATGAGTAATGAAATATATTTTTCACCATTTCCCAAAACTCATCCCCTAAAGAGATTGAAAGGGGGTAGACAATGTAAAAAAACAGTATACAATTTTGTATTGAAAAAATATTTGTTTTGGATCTAGGTATATTCTAGAAATATGCTGTGAAACACAAATAATGAAACACATATTTCAACATTTTTCCAAATTAATTCCCTAAAAGATTAAAAATGTAAAAAAGAGGTATAATTGGAGAAAAAGAGTGTTTTCATTGGAAAAAAATATTTTTTATCGGCTTTTCTTAAAGAAAACAAAATATTCTAAAATACAAATTATGATACACATAATTCAGATTCCCCCCCCAAATTCATCCCCTAAAAGGACAAAAATATAAAAAAGGTTTGTATTGGAGAAAAATATTTTTTATCAGATTTTCTTAAATTCGAATAGAATTTTTAAATAAAACAACATATTCAGGTTATAATGTTTTTTTCATATTCACTGTAAAATAATCACGAGTTTAGATGATCACGCTTTTATTAATATATTTTTTTATGTTTCTAATTATTACATTACTGAAACAGTTTAAGTTTCGCGGGCGAAGCCGCGACCGGTAATGCTAGTTTTAAATAAATAATAACCTAACCAATAAGCCTATTATTGAATTAAAGTTGCTAACCTTGTAATTACCCTTGCAGAAAATATAAAGCACTCACTGATAGTGTATGAAATCATGCACGCTCCATGCAATGATGTCAAAAAATAGTTATGTTAAAATTTGTATAAAATTGTATCTTATAATAGGAACAATCTTTCACAGGTCATTTCTCAATTGAATATGTGACAGGAAAAACATTTTAAAATCATGAAAATAAAACACATAAGATTATGTCTTATACAACTTTATGCAACTATTTTGTGACATCATTGTTATCTATATTTACATTACAAGGAAAATGCATAATTTAATTTGCTAACAGTGGCTACTTCATAACCACCAGTACTTACCCTTGTATATAACTTTCATGTAATAGTATTAGAATAATATAGACTACTTTTCTTTTATTTATTGAGTTACTAATACTGTTTAAATTATAAGAATACATGTATAGTGTTAATGTAAGAAAAAACATTATATATTTTTTTATGCATTTTGGAATATTACCACTTTCAAACCTGTTCTTTTAATAAAATAATAAAGCACAATTAAAAAAAAAATGAAAAAATCTTAATGTATTTAGCAGGCCTAATCACCTGAAAGTATAAAATCCAACTTAACACAGTTGTTGAGTAAAAACTTGACATGGTTGTGCCTGGAAAACCTTATACAGTTTTTGATAAAACAGGTTTGGCACTATCCTTGTAATGACCAGTATTATCATTTTAAGCATTACTTGGTAGTCCACTAATGGCTTAAAATCTCGACTTACCATAATAATTTTAATATTCCGTGAGTAAATATCTATTAATTCAATGATAAAGTACAACATGAAAGAAAATATTTTCTAAAAATCACTACTTCAGTATGAGGCCCACAAGTGCTATTAAACCCAGAAGGCTAGTTAGTATTAAAAGGAAAGGAACCAAAAAAAAATAAGAATAACTTAGTTCCATTCTACTTCTTATACCAACAATATTAATAATCAACGTAATTTTATTACCATCCATAATCTGATGTTCGTCATCCCTTGCGAGGCGTTCGGCAGTTCAACATCAGACGTAATTACATAACACATCCAGTATTATTATGGCGACATGAAAAATAGGACATGACATACCATCAATTTGCAATGGCGCCTTTCCGGTATATTATATTGCCTCCATGTCGAACGGAATATACTCTATGTCTGGACCATATATTATAAAGAACAAATTAAAATTATTACAACATACACTCACAATTTGATGTAGTGTAATGTAGAAGTATGACCACGACTTGTGGCGTCACGAAAACTCTGTGAGCTTTTGAATGTTTAAGTATTGGTTAAAGGGAGTCTAACTTTCCATTTAACGCAATATTAATTTTCACATTTTCCAGTACCGCTTTCGCCTAAACCGCTCAAGATAACAATTTCAATTTCTTACACTTATGTAACGTACACTTTTCTATAAAGTTAACGATTTTTTTCCTAAGAATACTAAAATACTTTCCTGACAATATTTTTGAAGCGTTAGCTTCTTATACCGCGTTGTGCACTTTCTATTTGTCACCATGGAGTGATTCAGTTTCATTGAGAAAGCTTACGAAGTGTAAGTAACGCGAGTAGGGGAAGTATTATACATACTTCCTCCTCCAGTTCTCAGCTCTTTTTTCTTTTGTCTGCCGGTTCCGACTGAATTGGTCGTGCGTGTATGTATGTTTAGTGCCTGTATGTACATACAACTTGCATGCATCTATCTATCGCTGTCTCTCTCTCTCTCTCTCTCTCTCTCTCTCTCTCTCTCTCTCTCTCTCTCTCTCTTTCTCTCCACTTTTCTTCTCATGTTCTCGTCGCGCGAGCATATAATGATGTTGTGTCCATTGTGTGTATTGACAGCAGCAACTGTTCAATGGAATACGGTTTATATTCAATAATAACAAGTGCGTTAGATTTTATTGTTCTTATATTCTCGAAACGTTAAACATCTTATATTTTATATTTCCTATATTCTGGAGACCTTATATATATATATATATATATATATATGATTGTACCATTTTTTTTACAAAAAACAGTAAAACTGAATCTAAAAATTTATTGATTACCAAATTCCTTTTATACATATATATATATATATATATATATATATATATATTAAGCCGCCTCGGTGGCCTAGTGGATAGCGTACTAGGCTTTCACCCCGAGGACCCGTGTTCGATTCCCGGCGAGGGCTCGGCATTTTCATACGCTATAAATCATCCCATCGTCTGCATTAGTCCAAGTGTGCACAATAGTCGGACGTTAAAATATAGTCGGACAAAAAAATATATATATATATATATATATATATATATATATATAAAAGGACTTACAGGGGCATAAATGCCCGTACATAGGTTTGGTCCTATAGACACACACACACACACACACACACACACACACACACACACACACACACACACATATATATATATATATATATATATATATATTATGTATAATCTAAAAAATTTGCAATCAATATTTTTTTATTAAGGAAAAAAATATTATTAATTCTATAAAAACATGTTAACTTCGTTTAATTAGTTAGTCTAGGCATGTGATAAAAATATAAAGTGTCTAACTTTTGTAGTTTTTGAAAAAAGTGTACCGAAACACCAAAAGAAAACAGTTTTCGGGAAATCAGATTTTAAGCTAAAAGAATTACAATGTCCTTGTTAATCTAATCAATTCCAGGCTCACACACTTCATCTTCTTCCTCCAGCTCTTCTAGCCTCCTCTTTTTGTTTCTACTCACTGTCCTTGCCTTTTTTGTCACTTCAATTTTTTTCAGCTTTACACAATCTTGATCTATCAAGATTCATAAGCCTGATCACACAATTAGAACTTGCGTCACCGAATAAATTTTAAAGGACTTCAATTCTTCCCAAATAGCTTGTATTGTAGGTGATAACTGCATCCCATACACAAATTTGTAATGTGTCTAGCCTTAAAAAACAAGTTGAGGTACCCTTGTCCATGCAACATTATTGAAAGACTCATTTTGGATTTTGAGCTTTCTCATGAACGCATTTTCTAAGAAGGTCTTTCAATGACAGGTCTTGGTATACCGGTTTTATTTTAGTCATAAATGCATCTGGGAGAGAGTTTTTATAACTGTGATGCTCTTTATTTACTAAGGATCGTTGTTATTTGCACCAAGAATCCTCGCTCGTAGGGCACAACTTGTGCTGAGGACGTTCATCAATCACTTAGTTTGAGGAAATATGTTGTCCACACAGCTTGGTGCACCCCGTATTTAGAAAGCTGACGACATTTTTGCGAATGGTTAAACTATAATATGTTTGTAGTTCATCAGTAACATTCAGTACAGTATTAACCTAGATTTACCTCCTTGCGACTTTCCATCTTCAAGTTTTTTTTCATTTTCGCTCACAATTTTTGTAGTCTTGCCACCATTTTTTTTTTTTTAATGTGACCTACACACTCCAGCTTCTTAATTTATTTATTTTCCATTAGGTTCTGAGTCTTCTACAAACTGAAAAGCTTTACTGTCACCATCCTCTAAGTATTGCATGTATCGAACACAATTTTGTGCAATGGAGTAATTAAAAATAACGTACTCCGGCAAGTGTGCCTATGCAGTAATAATTTTAAAATTTTATTATACAACATAGAAGGATTTTTTTTTTTTAACGTCCGACTATTGTGCACACTTGGGCTAACGCAGACAATGGGATGATTTATAGCGTATGAAAATGCCAAGCCCTGGCCGGGAATCGAACCCGGGTCCTCGGGGTGAAAGTCCAGTACGCTATCAACTAGGCCACCGAGGCGGCAACATAGAAGGAAAAGTCCATGTGTTATATATTAAAATGTTCAGAAAAATCAGAGGAAACAAAAAACACAAAATGTCAAAATTTTCGGAAATTGGACGTTGGATTCCCTTCTAAACGTGATCAGAAAATTATAACAAGAACAATATATAGCCCATCAATAATACTCTGTATATAATAAGACTATGAAATAATAATAACCTGTATAATAATCTTACTTAAAGTACAGTATGCTTTATTCAAATATTATCAGTAGTTTAAATGTAGCATTTGTTGTTACGTTAATTTTTTAGTTTCGTTCTTCATAGCATAAATATAATTTGTATATTTCCAGTTCTATTTCGAAGTCAAGAAACTCCGAGAAACCATGACATTTTATTGGTTATCAGTTAGGCCATACACATCTATGGTTTATGGCAACTGTTTACTCTATATGCACTGAATATGCAATCGTTGGGGTTTCTGACGTTCGATGGGTAAAAATTATCGATAGTTTAGTAAATTGAAACGTACTTTACTACGTTTTAGTTTAACTTACTACTTTTAAAACGTAGAATAATGTATATAGACCCTCTTGCCATGCTATTAGTCTTTAATCTATAATACTATAAAGACTCTTAGTCAAAATAACAAAGATTGAATACTAAGAAGACTTGTTATTATATATATATATATATATATATATATATATATATATATATATATAACATATAATAAATGTATGAAAATTTATTATTTTTACTTCCAAACTTTCTATACACAGAAAATGTATCTGTGAAGGCTTACTTTCAGCGATCTTTTCAAAATAACACCAATTATTTGACTGGGAACATTTCTGAAATATTATAACAAGAAAGAAATATCGATCGATAATAATTTAAATATAATGAATGATACTGCGGATTATGATAACTTAAGATCTTTAAAACTCAGTCAAAGGACTGAGGTAAAATTATAGGTCCTTATTCTCTTATCCTATTACAGAAATAATCTTTATTATGCTCTTTAATATGCTGAAGAAACTTGTAGACAGGAACGTGGCTTCTACTTAGTAACTACAGTCTACCAATGCAAGATATAATGATGTAAATCAAGCAGCAGCAATATTTATTAATCTGCTGCTGCTGATTTCTTTTGTATATTAAAGTTGTACTTGCAAGTGTACTATGATAGAGGTTAAGAGTAGAAGTTAAAAACTACTATCGATAGTTGTTAAGAGCTATCAGTAATTAATGAGGGTTTTGAACAATCGATAGTACTATCGATCTATCGGCAATCCAAAACAGCAGTAGTGATAGGTAGGGATGGGCATTTCTGCTATTTTTACAAAATATCAACGAACTTTTTGTTGAAAAAAAAACTTTTTGGAAAAAAACAGTTTAGAAAACTGAATCTCGAAATTGTATTAGCAGCTAAAACAAGCACAAACAATGCAATGAATTTCTAATAGAAGCATTCTTTTTTTTTACTTAAAAATTAAATAGCCTTTGCATATTTACTGAAATGCAAACAATTTAGAATATTTTTAGTTGATTAAAAAATATTGATGATTGATAATAAATATAAAAAATACGTATAAATAAAATTAGGTTATGTATTTACAAATTGGGTTAAAATCATCCCACCGTCTGCATTAGCCCAAGTGTGCACAATAGTCGGACGTTAAACACCAAAAAAAAAAAAAAAAAAAAAAAAAAAAATGTATTAAAATTAGGTTATGTGAGATGTTACTGTCATATTTTTATTTGGGAGAAAGTAGGTTTTCATTTTTCAACACTGAAAAAAGTAACCTTAATAAGTAAAATATAGTAATAAGAACGTAGGGCAAATATGTTTAAATAAAATTGGCTTTATATAGTTACAAAATTATAGGTTATTAACATTAGCATTAGCAAAAATATAAGTTTTCCATTTTATAACACAGAAAAAATATAAAGTTTATTGTAATAACATATTTAACAAAACAAATGTTTTTAAAGAAAATTAGGCTCCGGATAAAAATAAAATATGATATTTGTAATATTTCCCATCCTAAAAAACAGGGTTTTCACTTTTAAACACTGAAAAAAAAACACTAAAAAGTCCACACATCCAATAAATAATTAAAAACTATGCACTTAATTCTAAAAACATAAAAAGAGTAAAAGAAAACTTTCAAAATTGTCCTCTAAATATTTCTAAATTTCTAAACACAAAGTAAACTACGGAAAAAACACAATTATGGCTGTTTTTACAGTTAAAAAAATGTTTGAACAACAAATTTTACATTTAAAACTTTCAAACAACTCGCAACAAAATAAAGAAAAAACTTTGACAACGCACAAACAGTTCTTATTTCACTACGTTGCAACAAGAAATAGAGGGAAAAAGTATAGCAAGTTAAAGAAAAGGTATTTGTACTGTTTGAAGGAAAACAGTTTAACAGGAAAAAAAGCAGGAAAAAAGTTTTAGCGCTTGCGGCAACGTTCGAATAGAACGTAGGTGGTGGGAATGTCCAAACTGTTGTTCCTTGTTTAACAAATCACGATCCAGTCCAATTCAAACTGCTTGTTTCCGTTTGGAAAAGCAGTTTGTTTTTCGTATATAGAAAAACAGTTTGGAGTTTTCTTACCCATCTCTATACTATCTATCTCTATACCCATCTACTAGGGATGGGTTCTTCTGCTATTTTAAAAAAATATCAACGAACGTTTTGTTGGAAAAAATAACTGTTTGGAAAAACAGTTTGAAAAAACAGGTTTAGAAAAATGAAACTCGAAGTTGTATTAGCAGCTAAAACATAAGAACAAACGATCAGTTTTCTAAGACTACTTTTTCATTGCCATTACCACCATGTCATTAACTGTTTTTGGGTGTAAAACATTTAGAAAAAAATAATCCTTATAAGTGTAGTAATAATTAAATTACATTCTCAAAACGTAATATATATGATGCCTGTTTTTTTTTTTTTTTTTTTTTTTGTGGCGAAAAACGGTTCAGGTTATCATCGCCGTCACGCAAAATGAAAGTATAAAAACAAACTAAATAAAATTTTACTTAAGTAAGAAGAAAACAAAAACAACAACAAACTATAACAGTAAAAATAAATTAAAAATTTAGATAACAGGTATAGCTATATTACACTTAAGAACTAAATAACAATGAATAATGAATAAAATTTAATAACAATTCGTAAACGTATACATAAACATAACAGAAATAAAGTTATTAGATAAAATAAATAAATAAAATAACACAAGATATAACAAATATATATATATATATATATATATATATATATATATATTAAATTTTATTTAAAACATTCAGACGATGAAGGAAGTATAGAACCCGGTCAACGGCCGAGGCACTATCTCCCAACATCGTCTGCAAACAGTTACTCAGACCACACATAACAAGCACATTTTGGAAACCATCACAATCCAGCAGTATATGTTTTATTGTGATGGTTTCCTTACAGAACTCGCATTCAGGTGGGTCCCCGCGTTCCATTAGAAATCCAAGCGTTAACATGGAGTGACCAATGCGAAGGCGGGTGATCGCCACCTCTTCTCTACGACTTGCACGTATTGACGACCCCCCAAGGACGAACAGTACTTTTAATTACCCTCAATTTGTTACTGCTTGTAGCTGCCATTTCATTTTCCCACTGTAGAAGAATTAAATGTTTTACGTAACAAAGAAAGTCAGACACC
This sequence comes from Callitettix versicolor, assembly GCA_022606455.1. Taxonomy (NCBI): domain Eukaryota; kingdom Metazoa; phylum Arthropoda; class Insecta; order Hemiptera; family Cercopidae; genus Callitettix; species Callitettix versicolor. The sequence goes on along the minus strand of CM040186.1, from coordinate 38,979,337 downwards.
ATTACACGTGGAGTGCATGGCGGCAGAAACGTTGCTTCCTTTGCCGCATTATCCGCTGCAGTGTTTCCAAATATTCCACAGTGACCAGGAATCCAGATAAATGATACTTTTATACCTCGTAGTTCAAGTCTATGGACAGAGCACAGAATATCTTGAACCAGAGGGTTTATCGAATTGCCTGGTTTATCCCGGATTGCCTGGAGGGCACTTTCTGAATCAGAACAAACTACGTAATGCAAACTATCGAATTCAATAGTGTTCAGAGCCTTTAAGATGGCAAAGAGTTCGGCTGTAAAGACACTACAAATTGAGGGTAATCCATATTTATACGTTTCGTCCAGTGAATAAAACGCACACCCCACATTATTATTCATCTTAGAACCATCTGTGAAAATAAATATAGCAGATGGATATGAATTAATCAGTCGAAAAACTCACGTTGATACACTATGTTAGGAGTGTTGTCTTTCAGGTATGTACACAAGGAGAAATCAAAGGTCGACATATTGATTATCCATGGAGGGACAAGACAAAAGGACCTTTCAAACATTGGGGGTAGTTCAATACGCAAGTCTTCAAAAACACGGGTTGTTCTAATGCCAACAGGGGCTGTAGCGTGCGGTCGGGATTCATATTGCTGGAGTAACTGATTGTGGAAAATTGTACTGTAAGCAGGATAATATACAATACAAGGATAATATACAATACAGTACAAGGATATGTACTGGTTTACATAATATATTACATACGTAACTTAATTGTAACTGCTGTCTCCGACGAGAGAGGGATGGTTCGCCAGCATCGGCGAGAATACTTACGACGGGACTTGAACGGAAAGCATCAGAAACAAGACGGATTGCAAAGTTATGAACGGGATCTAGTTTCTTTAAAATCGATGGTCTAGCAGATGAATATACAATGCTGCCATAATCAATTCGCGAACGAATTACGGCACGGTAAAACATCAGCATACAAGTCCTATCAGCGCTCCATCGAGACCCACTAAGAACCCTCAACTTATCGAGGAATTTATTACATCTTAATTTTAAATCACGCACGTGAGGGCTCCACGAGAGCCTTTTGTCGAGTAATAGACCCAAGAATCGAACGGATGGAGAAGTCCGAAGCTGTATACCATCAAGATATAACGACGAAGCTTGGATCTGTCTACGGCGACTGAAAGCAATACACTGAGTTTTAGCAGCGGAGAATTTAAAGCCAGTAGTTCTTGTCCAGGTCTGCAACCTATTTATTACCAGCTGAAGGGTTCTTTCAGCTGTTGCCATGTTTCTGGTGCTTACGTAAATAGCAAAATCGTCTATAAAGAGAGAACATCTGACAGGGGACAGTACATTAGACGTTATGCTATTAATTGCAATAGCAAACAGAGTAACACTAAGTACACTCCCCTGTGGAACACCATTCTCTAAGTAGAAGCGATCTGATAGCGTGTTACCAAGGCGCACCCTAAAATATCTATTACTGAGGAAGTTTTGGATAAAATACAGAATCTTGCCTTGTATACCCCATGATTTTAATGTGTTTAGTATTCTTCGTCTCCAAGCCATATCGTATGCCTTCTCTAGGTCGAAAAAACAGCAACTAGAGTCTGACGCAAGAGGAAAGCATTCTGTATTGCAGACTCTAGCATTACCAACTGATCAATAGAAGATCGTCCTTGTCTGAAACCGCACTGATCTTTGGATAGTTATTTATTAGTTTCTAAATACCAAACAAGGCGACGATTTACCATTTTTTCTAACAGCTTGCAAAAGATGTCTATAAAGAGAGAACATCTGACAGGGGACCGTACATTAGACGTTATGCTATTGATTGCAATAGCAAACAGAGTAACACTAAGTACACTCCCCTGTGGAGCACCATTCTCTAAGTAGAAGCGATCTGATAGCGTACTACCAAGACGCACCCTAAAATACCTATTACTAAGGAAGTTTTGGATAAAATATAGAATATTGCCTTGAATACCCCATGATTTTAAAGTGATCAAAATTCCCCTTCTTCAAGCCATGTCGTATGCCTTCTCTAGGTCAAAAAAACAGCTACTAGTGTTTGACGCAAGAGGAACGCATTTTGTATTGCAGATTCTAAAGACACTAATTGATCCACAGAACATCGTCCTTGCCTAAAGCCGCACTGGTCTTTGCAAAGTAAAATGTTGGTTTCCAAATACGGCGACGATTTACCATTTTTTCTACCAGCTTGCAAAGAACACTGGTAAGAGAGATCGGACGATAACTACTTGGATAAGTTTTATCTTTACCTGGTTTAAGAATAGGAATTACTACTGCTTCAAACCAAGCGTCAGGAAACGTATGCTCCTCAAATATACGGTTATATATCTCGAGGAGAGAAAGCCTACCTGACGTTGGAAGATTTTTAATCATGGAGTAAACAAGGTTGTCGGGACCGGGAGCTGAATCTCTAGTAGACGATAGTGCAGATTCTAGCTCATGCAAAGTAAACAAACTAATCAAAGGAGATTCTCCAGATTTGCCGACGGTGAAAGGGACTGCTTCAATTCTATTTTTGTACCGACAAAAGGCACTGCTATAGGCGGTAGAAGAAGAAAAGCTTGCAAGAGATGACCCTAAAAGATTTACAATATCGGAACAATCAGTTAATATTTCTCCGTTTGCCTGTTTAAGTCCCATCAATAAATTGGATGCACTAAAACCAGAAACAGAACGAAGTTTCTTCCAAACAATAGATGGAGGCGTTGTCCTAGATATTGTTGAGATATATTCGGTCCAAGATTCTTTCCTACTCTGCCTGAAAATTCTACGTGCTTTGGCTCGTAGAATTTTATACCTTTCGAGATTTTCACTCGTCGGACTTTCGTTGAATCTACCAAGAGCTCTTCTACGTTGGCGTATGGCCTCCTTACATTCATCGTTCCACCAAGGGACTGGTGGACGTGGTGGGTGTGGGGAGGTTTTGGAGATAGTTTCCTCTGCTGCACATAAAATTTGTTTTGTGAAATTGTCTACTATGGCACTGATACACGTACGATGTCCAATATTTAGTGATTCGAATCTCTTTGAAAATTCTTCCCAGTTCGCTTTTTTAATAATCCAACGCGGCAAACGTTGATTCATAACGGGGAGGTTACGAAAGGTAATATTAATAGGAGTATGATCGCTGCCATATAGATCAGGTAATACCGACCATTCAAACTTTGTCGCCAAAACTGGACTACAGAAAGACAAATCAACAGCTGTCCATCCGCCGGTGGATGCTGCCAAATGCGTGGGTGAACCGTCATTAAGAAGACACAAATCTAAAGTAGACCGTATTCTCTCAATACGTATTCCCTTTGAGTTGCACGATAACGAACCCCAGGATGTATGATGGGAGTTAAAATCGCCTACTAGTAGGACCGGCGGTGGCAACTGGGATATCAAATCATACATTTCATAATTTTGAAAATTATAGCTCGGCGGCAGGTACAGGCAACAGATAGTAAGTCTGAATGGAACGGTAGTCTGAACGGCAACAGCTTGTAGTTGAGTTACTAAGTTTATAGGAACCGATGCGATTGAGTCATAAGTCAGGATAGCGACACCACCCCTGGCTCTTTCTTCAGCGTGGAAATCAGTCCTGAAAACAGAATAACCCCTAAAGTTGAAAATGTGAGATTCGTGAAGGTGCGTTTCTTGAAGGCATATTATTAAAGGAGACGAATTTCTCACAAGAACTTTTAGGTCTTCAATATGGCTCCTTACTCCATTAATGTTCCATTGTATGATATTACTTTTCATTCAAGTTGCAAAATGATTAATTTATTACAGGATTCGATTTACTTTCTTCAGATAGTAATTTTGGTGTATTATATTCTACAGACATCGAATCACTACTGTGACTGATGTCCGAGTCAGATGATTTTTTTGATTTGATTTGTGGAGGTTTAGCAGTGGGACCTCCTTTAAAACTTTTTCCTATTTTTTTAACAGGTTTGTTTCCTGCAATATTAGAATTTTTATTTTTTTCCTTAACTGACGGAAGAGCAGTATTCGATTTCTTTTTTAAAAAATACTCAAGGCCAGGAGGGATCTTCTTGTCAACATGCTTAAGTACCTGTGACTTAGACAGAAGAGGTTTTTTATTTACAGCATTTTTTATAGTTTGGCTTGCATCGGTTGTTGTTGAAGTTTTTGTTTTATCAGGACTACGTGATGAAACTGTAGAAACGGTCTTCTCTGGTGTAGAAGCAGGAGCAGGAGCAGAACCAGAGGAAAACAGAGCTAGCAGCTGAGTTACTTGATCGGTTAATATTTTAACAGTTTTTGTTAACTCGGCACAATTGGCACAGGATGACTGCTTATTGCTGGATGCAACAGCGGCAAATGACTTGCCTTCGACTGCGGACTGGGAAACCTTAAACCTTTTTTTTGCATCCGAAAATAAAGTTTATCCTTGGCCATGACAGCAAGGATAGCCTTTTCTTCTTTAAATTTTGGGCAGCTAAACGATCGAGCAGGATGATCGCCCCCACAGTTTGGACACTTGGCGTCATTCTTGCAACCATCACTAACATGGCCTTTCGTTCCACACTGGCCGCATACCTCTGGCTTTGCGCAAGAGGAACTCATATGACCGAAGCTCTGACAATAAAACAACGTCGAGGGTTTGGGACATATGGTCGCACTGAAAGCCGTTGGTATCCGGCATAGATGTATTCGGGTAATGTCGGTTTCGCAAAAGTCAAAATTAACGAGGCAGTAGGTACTTTCTGCCCATTGTCATTACGCAGTATCCGTGCCACATCCGTAACAGCCTCCGATGCTAGCTCTGCTTTAATCTCTTCGAGACTAATGTGCAGAAGACTCTACAAGTAATCACCCCCTTTGGCGAGTTCAAGGACCTGTGGGGCACCACAGAAACCTTGACCTTTTCAAAAAAGGAGGTCATTTGAAGTAACGAGCGGCTCTGCTTCTCGTTTTTAGTCTCTACTAATAGAGTTCCGTTTTGTAGCTTCTTGATAGAAGCTACAGATCCTGCTCTACCTGATATTGCTTTCTGTATGAGAAAGGGAGATGTCTTTGAGAGATCTGCTCCTTCCTCCTGATTACTAAAAACTAAAAATTTAGGAGTTGGTAACTCTGGATTTAAACTCCCTTCGTCATTTTCAGCTGAACTGATAGACTCGTTTGAAATAATTTAACGATGTCTCTTCAAATTGGTTTTGGCGTTGTTAGTATGTTCCATGGTTTGTTTTGTCGAGCGATTCATGAATGCAGATTTTTCGAACAACTGGCACAGGGTGCACCCAAACGACCACCAGCAGCCCACGATACTCGAACTAAAGCGAGAATCCCCAATAAATTGGGAGGGGACCTCCAGATATCCTGGAGCCGAAATACATGGTCTGTCAGCACTCCAGAATATTTTAGGAATGGGTTCCGGTACATAGTTACGGTTCCCCAAACCCAAGTGCCACTGGCAGCCGCCATCTATGTACTCACAGAATGCAACCATTTGTTTCGATAGACCCAGCTATGGGCTCCGACATCCATAACTCAACATTCATGTGCTTGCCAGACGCCTATAGGCTGCTCGGTTCCAGAACCTGTCCCATCAGAGGTCCTTGGCAGTGCTAGGCACACATCAGGTTCCACATACTTGGGCCAGCCAAAGGAAACCAAGCAGTATTGCCACTCCCAGACATAACGGAACAAGAACAGCTAATCCCTAAATGAACGTGTGTGTGTGTGTGTGTGTGTGTGTGTGTGTGTGTGTGTGTGTGTTTGTGTTTGTGTGTGTAAGGTGTTTAAATCGTAAGTGTAGTGCTGTAAGTGTAAGTGTGTGTTAGACTCGGGTGCTGCGAGGTTCGTCTAGGTCCTCTCAATAGGTGCAGCTAGTCTGCACCCCCCTGCGGGTGTGTATGTGTGTGTGTGTGTGTGTGTGTGTGTGTGTGTGTGTGTGTGTGTGTGTGTGTGTGTATGTGTGTGTTGCGTGTATGTGGAGTAAATGAGTGAGAGTAAAATGAGCTAGAGGTATGGTAGGGTCGCTAAGCCCATCAGCTGCCTCCGCCGGCTATATATGATGCCATTTTATATTTACAAAATGCAATGAATTTCTAATAGAAGCATACAAGTCAAAATTACAATTCTTTTTTTACTTCAAAATTAAATAGCCTTTGCATATTTACTGAAATGCAAACAATTTAGAATATTTTTAGTTGATTAAAAAATATTGATGATTGATAATAAATATAAAAAATACGTTTAAATAAAATTAGGTTATGTATTTACAAATTGGGTTATGTATTAAAATTAGGTTATGTGAGATGTTACTGTCATATTTTTATTTGGGAGAAAGTAGGTTTTCATTTTTCAACACTGAAAAAAGTAACGTTAATAAGTAAAATATAGTAATAAGAACGTAGGCCAAATATGTTTAAATAAAATTGGCTCTATATAGTTACAAAATTATAGGTTATTAACATTAGGTTATTACAGGTTAATGATAGGTTATTAACCTAAAATTATTCAAGATATATACAAGAGTAGATATTGTGAATTTTAAAAAGTCCACACATCCAATAAATAATTAAAAACTATGCACTTAATTCTAAAAACATAAAAAAAGTAAAAGAAAACTTTCAAAATTGTCCACTAAATATTTTTAAATTTCTAAACACAAAGTAAACTACGGAGAAAAACTAATATAAAACACAATTATGGCTGTTTTTACAGTTTAAAAAGTGTTTGAACAACAAATTTTACATTTAAAAATTTCAAACAACTCTTTTGAAAAATAGAGATAAACTTTGACAACGCCCAAACAGTTCTTACTTGACTTCGTTCCAACAATAAACAGAGGGAAAAAGTATAGCAAATATCAAGTTAAAGAAAACGTGTTTATACTGTTTAACAGCTTAACAGGAAAATAGCAAGAAAAATGTTTTAGTTCGAATATAACGTAGGCGTTGGGGAAGTCTAAACTGTTGTTCCTTGTTTAACAAATAACAATCCAGTCCAATTCAAACTGTTAGTTTCCTTTTGGCAAAGCAGTTTGTTTTTCGTAAATAGAATAACAGTTAGTTTTAACAGTTTGGTGTTTTCTTACCCATCTCTACCATCTACATTGTGCCTTGTTGCCTTGCGCCTAGAAATACAAACAGTAGAGTAAAAGTTTGAGAATCAACTGTCAAGGACATGGTTTTAAGCTTTGTACTGCCTGAAAAATAACTACATACAAGTAATTTTTTTATATACTAGTGTATTACAATTAGATATTACATTTGAAGTATGGATCAGTATAAGTAATGAGTAATACAGTTTTATTAATTATGGTTTAAGTGATTTGGTGCTACTAATAATTATTATTATATAGTTATAATGATTAGCTTTATGGTTATGAAAAACATAATTATCTTAGGTAAAATTTGGTTTACTCAAGCGTTTTATACTTTTTTGTACAGACATATGAATTGAATAAAGCAAACTGTTTTTTTTAATAATTGTAACAGTAAGTATAAAATTGGTATCTGAGTTTCCCATTTCAAATTAGGTTTAGAGGTTAAAGTGTCTATTTTCGATATTAAATGTACACCATTTTCCACTTACAAGTTTTAGAAGGAACAACTTCTGGTACAAATTTGAGAAAATAAAAATGGTATGACCTACGTTGGATTGGATTATTTTGTATTATGTACTTTATTATTGAATTAAAGAGACATTCTTTTAAGGAAGATTAAATTTTTTGATAAAAGTGAACTTTCGAGACATAAATTTTGGTAATTTTTGCACTAAAACACTGTATTATATGCCCAATATTAATAATCCAAAATGTAGAAGTGTATGAACAATAAGAAGTTGGAAAATAACATGACTTCGAAATGATTAGAGCGCAAAAGTAGGTGACATGTTTTTCATCGCAAAAAAATTAATTAAATGCATGTTATAAGTAATGAAAAGAATAAAAACCTTAAGAAAAAATTAGGAACCTAACGACTCCTTTGTTGGGTGTTTAGCAAACTCTATTCAAACGAAGTTTTCAGTACAAAAAGTGTATAAGTACCTTGGTGAATAACGTTGGCATAGTAATCTTGTGTAGTAAATCTAGCTACTGCATGCAAAGTAAATAGTAATGACATCACATTATAGTTCCATTAAAAATGGCTTAAAATCATAACTTATAATAAGGGTAATCTTCTGTAGGTAAATATCTCTTAATTTATTAATAAAGTACACAATAAAAATAAAAATTGTTAAAATCACTACTGTAGTAAAAGTCTCAAAAATTCATAAATACCAATTTATTGTGATACGTTATGATTTTAAGCCATTTTAAATAGAATTGTAACGTTGTTGCTGTTCATTTTGCATGGAACATGTTATATTTACTATGCCAATGTCATTTCTCTAGATACTGTTTATGTGTGTTATAAGTTTTATACAATATTGTAGGTCGGGCGCTTAGATAACAGCCTGCTAAGAACACCAGTGGGTCAGAGAGAAAAAATAATAGATAGGTGGTGTCCATTTTGTTACCAAAACTATAGCCATCTCTCCTTTTGTTCTTCACTATCGTTGAATAGTAACAGTTTGTAAACAGACTGGCAGACATCTGTTGTCACTAGACTGCTAGAGGGAGCTGTAGGGGAATTCTCTTACATGTGCAATATTTAAGAAATTCTCTATGTGGCTCACAATTAGTGGTTCACTATATGGCTGGACTATAGTATATATAGTACATGCACAATATATAGACACATAACCTTGTCATCCCCGCAGGTGGGTGCAGACTAGCTGTTCCTTGCGGTACCCGAGTCTAATACACACTTATGACTTTAACACTTTATACTCACACTTACATTTAGGGAGGTGATAATAGCCTCAATGTGCTTTTCACCTTAAAATAACAACAATAACAAAATCTTGTAGGTTTTTCGCCCAAGAACCATGTTAGTTAGGGTCTTAAGTCTTTTTTGTGATTAAAAGCACATTATCTACTTTCGCTAGTCAATTTGAGGTTATATTTATCACTTTTATTTTTATTTTTTTTTCTATCTTCCCATTGTTTCTGCACTTCTATATTTTGGATTATTGGGAATATAATAAAGCGTTTTGGTGCAAAAATGACCAACATTGATGAAAGAGCATTTTTACTGGCTGTCTTGCAAAAAAGTCTCATTTTGTTCCTACTGTGGAAATAAGAATCTTTGTCTATAGCTAGTACAAATGTAGAAGTGTAGGCACCTAAGTTGAGTTTTATGTTTAGAAGAATTAGTTTAATAAATTTCTGTGATAAATTAAATGAGACATTATTTATTCAAAATTTGTTTGCTAAAGTGTTTAAATTATGTGTGTATATAAATAAGAATCCAAAGTATTATTTTGTGGAAAGTGGTGGAAGTCTTGAAAAATATTTAAAATAACCTAACTAACACGGTTTTAGGAAACTTACTAACCATATTGGAGCTCCGCTAGGATGGTATGTCATACTGTCTGCTTAACTTCAGCATTGCCTACTGACTACTTTGCTGAGTGATACTTTGTATAGCATATCATCAATACTTTGTATAGCATATTACCCATTACTCCATGCAGTGTAATGGGTAATAATATATCACAAAACTGCATAAAATCATAGCAATAAATGCTCTGCAGATACATGTTACTAAATTTCATCAAGCAGTAGGTAGCTTAGTCCTATAGAACTATAGTATAGAAACTTTAGTACAATTAGGTTTACATGATAGTAATTGATGACCTCTTAACACATTGGGGTATTAGTGGAGAATAGCATGACCACTATTATCCAAAAGTTGTTTTATTTTTTGTAAAAATATATATTATTGTGTGTGTGTGTGTGTGTGTGTGTGTGTGTGTGGCGTTCGTGTGTGTATTAATTTAAACATTACTCAATGAACTTAAAAGGTAATTGAAGTGGCAATTAACAATAAAATACAATGTATTAAGTTTTATTTGATACAATAAGCATCATACATTGATGTTTAGTATTGTTTTTTCCAATTATTTTTTTTTCTAAACATGGCAGTTTTTGAATTCATACAATTTTCTTGCACTTTCTTTTTTACATACATTTCTTTTTTTAAAAATTAACTGTTTGGAAATATTTAAAGAAATTAATATTAAACAATTTTTCAGATGTCACAGCAATTGGTTGGGTGTCCACTGTGCTGTCAAGCAACGTTTTCATCTACTAACACCTTGTGTGTAGCACTTATTGCAGTAGCTTCAAAAAGCTTGAAGTGTCCACTTTGTGAAGAAGTTTTGTGTGGCCTTGATAAACTAACAATTCATTTATTAAGCCATTTACTGATAACACACAATGAGCAATACAGTACATCTATTTATAATATAAGTGAACAAAACAGTCTAAATGACAAACAGAACAAACTCAGTACGCCTGGTGTTAAGTTTATTGAGGAACACCATAAATGTTTAAAAACCATAAAGAATGAGTTTGGTATTATTAAAAAAACAGATGAAGGAAGTAGTAGCGAGATGCTTCAGACTCAAAAAATAATGGTTGATGATGAAGTAATGCTAGTTTTTGACAAACATAAAAAACAAAAAGAACAGTCTGAAGAAAACTTAATGTTTAATTTTGTAACTACTAAAAATGATTTGGAAAATAAAACTGATAATTTATATCAAAACACTTCTTCAGCATTATTACTAAATAGTATTCAATCAAAAGATAACTTCGATACAGAAATATGCTTAAAAAACCAAATTTCTGACAATAATGTTGATGTTATTTCGGAATTAAACAGTCCAAAACCATCTGAATATTGTATAGAAAATAGAAAGTTATTAGGAGTTTCAGAACATTCTATTGCTAAAGATGAAATTATGTTTAGAGAAATCGATAAACCTGTTGACATAAATTTTGGATATCAAGCTGATTATCCAGTACAGTTCGATAATTTATCTAATTCACAGTCAGACCAGAAATCCAATAGTTGCTATGGTTTATGTAGCGTGTCAACAAATAATAGTTTTACTTCTGTTGGTTTACAATGTGCAAAATGTATGACTTCATTTGTGGATCAAAAAATGTTGTTGATGCATCAAGAGCTGGCTCATTCCAGCGAAAACTCTGATGAAAAGAAGAAAGTATATTCATGTAAACTGTGTACAAAATCATTCAAAATGAAAGGGAGTCTTGTAGTCCACACCAAAGTAGCGCATTCAGCTGGTCCTACAGGTAAAATTTAAGAGTACTTCTGGTTGAATTACTAATTAAAAAGTAATAATATTTAATATGAGAAGTTTGAAATAATTATGTTATGCAGCTGTCTCACTGACCTGTTGGGAATAAATTCACGAAACGTAACATCAAGTAAAAAAAATCAGGTTAATGAACATTTTTATATCCTGAAATCAAACGTAATTAATAAAAAAAGGGATTTTATATATGCTCTTAAACTGTAACCCTCCCTTTGAGACATGTTCCCCAAATCTGAAGATACACTGTTTTGGTTTGTTAAACAGTCTTTAGCTCTGACACATCAGCACTATGGGCCTACCAGTTTGTAGTTCAGAGATAATAATATAATGTGGCATGGTGACACTTTGATTAGAAATGATAACTGTAACAGATTAACCCGATACATCATGCTGTCATATAATATCAAACATACGATCTTTATAACTAACTTTATTGTTCAGTCCTTGTCCTAATTTTTTTTAGAAAATGAAGTAGATATAATGTTTCTTTAATTTTAACATACAATTTCAAATTTTCCTTTTTTCCTAAATTTATTATTTTGAATTTTAATGTATTTTAGTGATAAAATACAACATTTTAATCTACAGCTTTTTAAAATTTCAAGGTAATCAGCAAAAGTAAACATTTTTATAATTTTCCATATGTTGTAGTATAATCTGCTTAGTGCAGTTACTTTTAGAATTCTTCAATTTGGAAACCAATTATAAACGTTAAGCGAGGGATACCTGTAGTTTTGACAGATTTGTTATCCTGCAAAAATTTGTTTCAAAATGGTGCTAATTCAAAATTTTATGTAAATAACTTTTTATCTAGCTTTTTTCTGATTTTACTATCGAAATCAGCATTAAAATGCATTTTGAATGTGCATAAATAAGAATGTGAAATTATCAGTTTTGTTAAAAATATAGGATTTAAAGACTGGATTTTACCGCTTAACAAAATTTTCAAAGCTATTACTGAAATAAATTACATTTGTGTGTCAAATTTGATTCTTGTGACAATTCAGAATTGTTTACATGATGTTTTGTAATGTTGTCAATTTTCAAAATTTTATATCTGCCTTAAGCTATCTGCAATACACATGCCTACCATGTAATTATAGTAATACATATTTAATAAATGAATGATATGATAATGATAGAAAATATCTTACACTTTAATTTATATAGTAAAAGAATTTGTTTCAGCACTTTCAAAACTGCTAGAGGCATCAAGAAGGAATGAAACAGCATCTGTCGGTTGTGATATTACTCCTTATACATGTTCACTGTGTGGAAAAGGATTTAAAAAGGTGGGCAAAAGAGTTTAAATACTCTGGTTTCAATATAATGCACAGTTAAAATTGAACTACACAAATAAGTTCTTAAAACCCATAAACATTTAAATTTCTGTTATATAAAGAATATATTTATACCAGGGGGAAAGTTTTAAGTAAACACAGCCTTTTGAATAAGACTAGACATTGGGTGAGGGTGGTAGTTGGAAGCAAGGAAAAACATGTTAAAAAAAGCGATCGATTTGAAATAATAATTTCAAATTTATGAGTCATTGTAGTATGTACATTTCAATACAGATAATTATATTTTTTTTAATAGAAATTTTTACGGGGCATTATAGTAGCTCATTTTAAACGATATTTTATATAAGAATGTAATCTTGTTGTACTTTTTGTATTTCATTTTCTTTAATGGATACAAACATATTAGTTGATTTAGTTACCCTTGAAAAGGCTACATACACTTGTCCATGAGTAAAGACAGCATTTGGTTAATGCAATCCTGCTCTTTAAAGTGTTTGTCCCTGTGACTTGTTTATAGTGTTAGCAAACACAATTTTAATAGGTAACTTTCTTCTAGTCAATTGAAAAGGCATGCTTGGATCAGATGGTGTTAAGTTTGTCGGTGGTATTATTACAGTTTTTGCAGTGTCAATCAACTGAGTATTAATTGTGAATTCATTGAGGTTAGTTTTAACCATGCATGCTCCATTGACTAAGCCCTGTTCAACGTTAAGATTTTGTATCAACATGATTATATTATTTTCCTTTAACATAAGTTTATGTGGTAGAATTATAAGTCTGATGGCTCTAATTATTTAAGAATTCTACTGGATACAATTGGTAGGACGGGCAGGGCTACATAACTTACAAGTTTAATGACTTTCAAGTAAATATTGAAATTGTTCTAAGCATGTTATGTAAAAAAGTGGCATTAGTGGGATTGTCTATTCGTGATTAATAAGTTGGCTTCATAAAATATACAAAATATTGTCTGATTTGTGATGCTGCGCATGTGCATCCATGATGCTGTTGTGCCTGACAGTTAAAAGTGTCTTATGTTAAAATTTCCCACAAACAGTAAGTTTTAGCACAAAATCGTTTTGCAATATCAGAAGCCGGTTAAAAATCTTTTCAAAGATACCTCATTTATGCCTGTATGAATAGTGTGTGTTGAGAAAAAGGGATGTTGATTCGAGAAATAATATATATGATTATGTCTATGTAATTACAGGGTGGTGAGTGTCGTGGAAAGCGGGAATGTCATGACAGTCAGGGAATTAAGTATATGAAAAAGTTAAGAAAAAAAGATTTAGAAACATAGTATTTTATAATTTAAATTTACAAAGAAAGAAAAAGATTGTTGTCAGTTCTTAAACAAGGTCACCACAAGGAAGGTGTAGAAAATAGCTGTACATACTGAAAGGTAGCTATGGTGGCATGATATATGTCTGGATGTTTTCAGCTGCTGATATTGGTTTGTTTCAGCAAGCTGCTTGGTATATTTACACAAAATTGATGCATCAGTTTTCCCATTGACCAGCATCTCAACCATTTACAAATTATCAATAGATTTCCAAAGAAAATTTGACATGATTTGTCAAATATCATTCTTATCTCATAAGGGAATCGTAGAAATAGCAAATTCTCGTCGATAGAAGATCTTTGCTACAATTACAACCTGAATAGCAAGATCATAACCTCAGAAATGGAAATTTTTGTCCTGCTGTAATCAAAAGTCACTAAAAACATAAGTAGAACAGTGCAGATATCAGGCTATAGGTAATGAACGACATACTTTACAATTAATTAGTTGTTCTACTCATTATTATAAGACATGCGAGCACACACGAAGGATCATACTTCCTTACATTAAAAACATTATTGTGATAAAAATATCACAATTAACTTGTTTATTGAATTATATAATTAGGCTATTATATTTTTTACAGGAACAGTATTTGGTCCAACATGAGAAGACGCACGAAGGCAAGCTGTGGGAATGTGATGTTTGTACGAAAACTTTCACTACAAAATACTTCCTTAAGAAACATCACCTTCTACATACTGGTAATCTTCTCTCATACACCAACACCTGCAACAATAAAAAAGTGTTAAAAAAGTTTAAATCATTTAGACTAAAGATGTCATTCACCATCCATTGATAGGCTACTTAGTGAGATTCCATTTCTAAAAGAAAAATATTTTAGCACAAACCTCTTTTTTATTTTTGAAATGCGAATATTTCTTAAAATATGAATAGGAAAAGTAAAGACACCTTATTTCGATTCATTTTTAAAATATGAAAACGGGATAAATACTCAAATCAATAAAGTTTTGCTTTTTACATTCCTTAGAAATGTCCAATTTTTGTGAATTTTACTGCTTGGAATGTTCATTTAGGGATTGTAACATTTAAATTGAAATAAGTAAAAAATTAAGTAAAAAATTACTTAAAAAATAAGTAAAAAAATTAATATTTTTTTATTATGCAGTTTTTACACTTAATTAATTATACACACATAGGATTATAATGTTTTTTTAAAGGATCGTTTAAGATTAGTGGTTAATGTATTTATTTTCTTTTAAATTTTATCTCATTAGCGTAGGGATTATGAATTTCTTTTCCATTAATTCAAATCATAATTGCAATTTCATTTGAATTAAATACAATGAACATTGATCGATCAAATTTTTAATTTAAATTAGACATCAAATTAAGTAGTAGAGTGGAAAATTAAATATTATCCTTGCGATATTAAATGATTTGTGTTATAAGTAAATATATAATTAATTAATCAAATGTTATAGAAATAGTTAATTGATTTCATAAAATATTATGTTATTGTTTTGTTTTGTTTCGATATGAGAATCATAGTGTCAGAAAATTGTTGAATCCAAAGGAATAACCATATTGAAGTATGTTGCTATTTCAGCTACTGGAAATAATATTGATAATAAACTTTGTTAACTTGAATTAATTAATTAAATTTTAATCTTTGTTTAGTGTTATCATTTGTTATTTTTTTTTTGATTATTTTTTGTAATTATATAAAAATAGACAAATTATAATTTTGTTATTTCACAAAGCCAAATTGTAAAACCATAATTCTTTAAAATCTAACAACCTGAAAGTATTTTAAAAACATCATAATGTCTTATTAATTATTCAAATTATAGACATAAGAATAAAATTGCCCTCAAAAGGCTTTAAAACTCGCCAAACACCTATGAATATATGTATGCATATATATGAGTCTCGATTAACCATCACTCTTTTAACCATAAGGTTAATTCTGTTTCTGACATTTTAAAACAGGCTTTCATAGTAAATACTTGTAATAAATAATAAAAATAACCTTCTAGACAAAACTATAACTGGACACAACTTATTTAATACAGATGATGGCACCTGACACTAATTGCTACCCTAAGCAAACATTGATAACTGAAAAGTAAACAGTACTATCATCTAGTGAAATGAGATAGGAACAATTCAAATAGTGTCAACAAATTTCAGAAGGGTGCATGCATGTTTCTATTGAAATATAAACACTCTCGCACTATTTACGATAGTATCATTCAGCGTTGGATCATATAACAATCATGTGAGTAAGTGGCACTCACGGTGCTTTTGCATATGTTACGTGAATATTTGTCAAAAGGTTAAGTACAGATAATTTACTGTATTAAATGCCTATGAATTTAAAATTTGTATAGTACATTGTTATTAGTACTTTCTGCGCTATTCTAAAGAACTGTTAAAGAATGAACTGTCAATTTTCTTAACGTGAATAATTTTTTCTATAAGTTATGTTAGGTTAGGTTTAGGGGAGGTTTAAGTACTGAAATTGCAGGACAAAACTTTGTAAATTCTTTTAAATTTGTGTTTTTCTATGTACACGAATGAGGGCAAGTAGTTTTAAAACAGAAGTAGCACATTGATACAGTGCATACAAAATACTGTATAGTTGTGATAAAGTGCTGTATAGTTGAAGGTGTTGATTTCAATATTTGAATTTTAATAACATGGTAAAGTAGAACCTCGTTAATCCATCACTAACGGGACCATTAGCATGGTTGGTACACAAAAAAGGTTGGACTATCAGAGGAAAACTTTTACTCACACAAAAACGTAGTTAAACTCTTGGTTTCTAATGAAAATACTGCAGAACTACATACAGGTCTGCTCTTAGAGACGTACTGGCTATAACAAACAGAAATTAAATCACACAAAAAAAAATATCACCAGTAAAGTCAAACTGAAAATAAATTTGAGAAGTTATGCTAACAATTTAATCATGTAGTGCTGGTCGAATAAAGTTGGTAATGTTTTTTTGCCTAGCTGATGATAATCTTAATTTTGCTGCCTCGTTCCTCCAGAACTAGAACTAGAACTTTGTTCAATTTATTTTAGAGCAATATCAGATGCATTTTTTGGCACCTGTGTGTAAAACCCGTGTTGGTTCGATTTCTTCATCGTTGTCATTGGTTGGTTGAGTTACCATTTCAATGATTTGATTGTCCGTTTGATTGTACATACTCCTAATATTAAAAAAATTATTATTACTCGAAATATAAATATTATTTACACAGTACAGTAACACTTACGGATTTAAAAAATAAGTTTAGCAAATGTAACGCGCAACTGCACGGTACAAATATCAACAGCTTAATAAATCATTTAGCCGATTCTTAGTCATTGGCGAGTTCAGCAATGACCTTTCAAAGTAAACAATCGCCGACAAAGGTACGGTCAGACCAAGCGGGGAGTCAGACCATCCGAGGTCGGATTAGCGGGGTCCTACTTTATTATGAAGTAAAAATAAGCAGACAAAAGCGTATATATAATACTGACAGTAGAGTATTCTTTTTGAAATGTAACATGTCCTTTTATCTGAGTTTAAGAAAACAATAGAAAGTCACCTCGTGTGCATACATTATTGGTGCTTCTAAGTGAAGTTGAAGGGTATGGCTGTGTTTTCTGTTTTCAAAAGATTCATCAAATTTTGGTTGTGCAAAACATAAATGTCTTAATAACGGTAATTGTTTCAGGTGAAATGCCATATACTTGTGCAACTTGTAACAAGAGTTTCACTTTTCAACAGTCTTATCATAAACACCTTCTTTATCATAGCGATGATAAGCCATATCAGTGTAGCGAGTGTGGGCGTTGTTTCAAGGAGCTGTCTACATTGCATAACCACCAGAGAATCCACACGGGGGAGAAGCCATACTCTTGTGAAACGTGTGGTTCGTTTAATAACCTTTAATAAGCATGAGTTTGTTTTTCGTAGGTTTGTGTGAGGCTGTCTCAGTAATGCCACACAGTGAGCAGGCATAGTAGCTTATTGATGTTGTAATCTATAAATGTAACCAACAATTTGAAGAGGAAGATACATTAATAAACCAACATTTATTTTCTACCCTGCTTTTTTTTTTTAAAAAAAAGCCTGTGTTAAGAAAACAATATTACCAAAATTTTGCTGTAAAGTCTTTTTTACAATTTAGTACTAATGATGTTTTTTTCTCCAAAATAATGAATTGAGAATTTTCCACAATAGGAATTCACACAAAAATGATATATGTTTATTGCAGGAATAAGTTACTTTTGCACTTTTGAAATGTTACTTTAAAAAGAAGCGATCTAGCTTTGACCAGTATCCAGAGAAACTTAACCCACTCCTAAGAATTTTCTCCGTTTCCATTTGTAAGAAGTTAAAATTTTTATTTATTTAATACTTTTTATCTAATGGCTTTCAAAAAGCTGCATATAATCATTATAAGTATAATAATATTGTGTACAATACAATAATAAAAATATGTAATATACAGATAGAACCTGTGAATATTTATTCCACTAGTCACTCTTAAATGCATTCATTATATCCATTGTAATTTTTATACAGTCAACTCCCAGTTATCTGTGATTGTTGTGGATAACCTATATATAGGGAAAATTTTTTAAAACCAGTAAAACACATTATTTCACCACATATACTGCCTGTACTGTATTTTTAAGCTACATCATCGTTTACAATTTAATTAGATGAAAGTTAAATAGTGATAAACTATTTAAATGAAAAAAGAATGATTACAGTACTGAGATGCATGACGTATCTGCTTAGCAAGCTAAGAGGCAAACATAACCTCACCGTTCTCATTGTGACTGTTTGCCTCAGTTATCATTTATCTGTCTACTTCCCTTATGATTCCTGAAACAAGCTAAAATTTAATGTTGGTTATTCATCTTGAACTTAACACTATAACACATTGATGTGTGCAGAATTACTGTATAAACAGTATGTGTGTTTATTGTTTAACAACATTATATTTAACATTATCGTATTCGGAACCTAGATTGTTTTTACAGATAGATTTTGTTTGTTGATTCTAATTTTTGCTGGTATAGGCTATTATTGCATACAGAAAAATTTTATTTACAGTTCATCTGCGATTATACAAGGTAATTAGGACCGAGACTACCTCGGATAAGGAAGAACTCGGATAATCCAGAATTTGTAAATGACGAAAAACGAGAAAATTAAGATTAATGTTAAAAAACAGATTATACACCAACAACTAAACATAATTTAGTAAAAAGCAAATCAAAATCTGATAAATCAAAATCAAAATCTGAAATATTCTGATTGTTTTCTTGCCTCTCTTGGATGCAGCAATATTGCGCCAACGGTGTAGAAACAGAAGATTGTGTAATGAGGATTCCTCTTTCTGTTCAATGTAGGCAACAGCTGATTCAGTAGCTTTTAAGCCATCAGAGTGAGATATTTTCTTAATTACCTCATCAACATTGTTCTCTTCGCCATAAGGATTGTTAACCATATAGGCAATTGTATTGTCAGTAAGTTCCATTTGCAGTAAGTTCCATATTTATTAATTACACCAGTCATGAATGTCTGCATTGTCAATTGAAAGTTCAACAGGTAGTGAATTAGCTAGCATTGACAGTTTTCATTATCCTGCTCTGGCACATTTTTTTAATATTTTTGATGCCAAAAAGTTTCATCCTTAATTTTGCATGTTCGAACGTTTTACCCTAATTTGCCAAACAAAGAAAAAAAACCTCTGTTATATTCCTAGAATCCAGTATTGGCTAAAGCGTGAGAAAGTACCAGAACAATATTTTACATCAAATTTTTACATGATGATTGGTGGAAAATAACCGCCCATGTCTTGACCGCTAATCACATTTAAACCAACCAAATAGAATCGCACATTCTAAGTAGCACAAGCTTCATATCATATCCTAAATATGATGGTAATTGAGACCTAATGTACTGTTGGTTCTTTTTAATGACACAGTCTTAGTTAATTCAGAGCCTCGGTTGACCAGGACTTGGATAATTGCAAGTCTGCTGTACTATATTTGGAACTTATTTTTGTTTTTAAAGGTAAAATATACATTTTGTTCATTTGTTTCACAGTACAAACAACTTTTTTTTATTACGATTTTTCTCACTAGATAATTAGGAGTTGACTGTAATTATATTCTTAATAAAAATAAAAAGCACCCTATTTAAGTTCTTCCAGTGCATTTTTTTGTTTGTTTGTTATTTTAAGGTGAAAAGCACATTGAGGCTATTATCGCCTCCCTAAGTGTGAGTGTAAAGTGTTAAAGTCGTAAGTGTAAATGTGTGTTAGACTCAGGTACCATGAGGGACGTCTAAATCCTTTCAATAGGTGCAGCTAGTCTGCACCCCCCTGTGGGGGCAGTGCATTTTTAAATAGATACTCATTATGCTGTAATAAATAATTGTGCTCCTTTATAAGAAAACTTCGTGTAGAATAATTTAAAATTTTTTTTTTTTTTTTTTTTTTTTTTTTTTTTTATTCACTACAATCTGTCACATATTGGGGGACATTAAGTAGTAGGTAGGTCGGGACTTGTCATGACATGCTCGGAATGCGACTAGGGTCACATCCTACTTTACTTTATTATTTAAGTATGTCTTGGGGCATTTTCCGTTTAAGTCGACGAGTTGCGCGAGTTTCTCCATCAAGACTTTCGCTAGGCGATTTGGGTGGTTTATGATCCTTTCTTTGTAGGTTTTCGTATGACGCAGAATTTCTTGTTTGACTGTATATACTTGAAGGTCGTGATGCAGCTGTTCGTTTGTCACGTACCATGGAGCGTCGGTTACCATTCGTAGCATTTTATTCTGGAATCTCTGCAAGATTTCAATGTTGGAATGAGAGGCGGTCCCCCACAATTGGATACCATAGGTCCAGATTGGTTTAAGCATAACATTGTAAAGAAGAAGTTTGTTGCCCATTGACAGTTGCGAACGGCGACCAATTAACCAATAGTACTTCCGTATTTGCAGTCCCAGCTGTTTGCGTTTGGTAAAGATGTGCTTCTGCCATGTAAGTCGCTTGTCCAGGTGTAAACCCAAGTATCTGACATGATCTGCTCGTGGAATTTCGACGTTATTAAGCGTTACTGGTGGGCATATACCCTTTTTTAAGGTGAAGGTGACATTTATTGACTTCCGTTTCATTAGCCTTGATTCGCCACTTCTTGAGCCATGTTGAAATCTCGTTTATTCCTTTTTGTAGGATTTTTGACGCCTCTGTTGGATCCTCGTGAGAGGACAAAATTGCGGTGTCGTCGGCAAAGGTTCCAGTTGTTACACAGTCTGACGTTGGTAGGTCAGACGTGTAAATCAGATAGAGTAGCGGTCCCAGGACGCTACCTTGGGGAACTCCAGCGTTAATATTGCAAAGACCCGAGAAAGCCTCTCCGTGATTCACCAAGAAATATCTATTCTCTAAGAAGGATTTGAGGATCTTATAAGTGTTGCTGGGGAAGAACGATTTTATTTTAAATAATAATCCTTCATGCCATACTCTGTCGAAGGCCTGCGATATATCAAGAAAGACACTCGCGCAATACCTTTTAGATTCAAAAGACTTGTCTATTTCGCCTATTAACCTGTGCACTTGGTCAACAGTCGCGTGTTTTTGACGAAATCCAAACTGGTGGTCGGGTATCAGTCCATGCTGTTCCACTAATGGCATAATACGTTGTAGTATTAATGTTTCGAGTATCTTTGATGGTATAGGTAACAGGCTTATTGGTCGATATGATTTTGGATCTTCAGGCTTTTTATCTGGTTTTAATAACATAATTATTTGTGCAGTTTTCCACTGTGGTGGAATAAATTGGAGTCTAACTATAGCGTTATAAATAGCTGTAATCATTGTTATTCCAGAGTCAGGTAGCTCTTGCAAAATTTTATTTGTAATGAGGTCATATCCTGGAGATTTCTTTGATTTGAATAATTTAAAATTTAATGTGCAGTTAGTTAAAAATTATACAAATTAATTTTTTATAGTTGTAAAATGTCCCTAACTGTAAGTTTGCTCTGTTTACCACTGCATATGAAATACTTTGATGAAGAAACATCTAGTAATGGCTGTTTTTAGTGATTGTAAAGCTTTTCGACAAAAATCGTGCTTTCCATTTGAAGAATGCTTCTAATTACTTGTTGATTCTAAAAACTTGTCTCATATTTGCTCTGGAAAAAATCCTACAAGAATAATTTTACACAAAGGCATATTATACTGGTTTTAAAGTGAAAAGTTAACAAACTTATTCGGTCTTTGGTGTATAAGGACCATTATTTATGTTACCCGGTCTGTTTCGAGACTAGTACGAAAGGGGAAGAATGAATTATTTCCTATAATTTAATTCTTTTGTTTTGTACGAAATTAGATTTTCATCAGCCAGTAAGAAAACAGTAACATAACAAAGAAATTTGTAATTTATGTAAAATATAGTAATAACAACAACAATAATAATAATACAAAGAATTACAGTAATGCAGAGACTAGTCCTAAAAAACTCAATACAATAGCAATGCATATACACTCAAAATTTTCATTTCTCCAGCCTATTTATTTATTTATTGGCTTTGGAGAAATGTACATATTTCCTGAAGTTACATATATCCTGAAGAGAGAGGAAGTGCCTCTCTGTGCTTAGGAGCCATAGCTTAAAAACTAAGAATTAAACACTAAAACTTAAGAAAAAATAAAACAAAAGATTTGTATACATATACACTATAGTAAATGCATGGTTTACAATTTAAATGTTTGCTTATAGACTATACTTAAAGTATTTCAAAATTATTTTCTTTTTTTTTGAAGAACTTAAAGTTCAAACACTTTTAGATCATTCGGTAATAAATTAAAATATTTTATTGCAGCGAATATACATTTTTTCATGTTCTTTATGTTTATGATATGCAATTTCCTAATCTGCTGGTAGATTTACAAAAAGTAGCACTTAAGTATTTATAGTGCAACATAACACACTTGGCTGCATACAGTTTGTCTATAGTTGGAATATTACTGATACTTAAAACAAATTTATTTTATAGATTTGCAAGCTTTTAACTTCCGATACACATCACCCCAAATAATTAGACCATAGTTAATAAAACTGTACACATGTGCTTAATAGATAGTTTCTAAAACTTTATTAGTTTCTACTTTGCTTTATTAAGTCAGAGTAAAACTAATAAAAATATTATTTAAAAACATTTGTCATTTATATTGCATTTTTGTATGTGTAAAGTTTAAACTATAAAAATTTAGGATAGTATTCTGTTCATAGACATTCTTTAAAGAAGCCTTAAGTAAAAAAAAGGATGCACTTGAGTAACCTGGTTCATGTAGATCTCATCGAAGAAATAAACTGGCCCAACAATATGTTAACAGTTCTTAGATCATCTTGCTGAACTGATGATTAACAATGTCCTCAAGGAACATCTGTGAATACCAGCCTTAGCTAATATTACTAAAAACAAAAAACAAAATAAAAATTGTTGAATGGCAATATTAGGCAATAGTAATAAAGAAGATTAAAACAGTGTTTAGGTTTTTTTTTGTTTAAGATAATTTTGCAATGTGAATGGCTAAATAAAATATGTATCCAATCATCATTTAATAAGTTACTACAGGCCCCTTATTGCCTTAACTACTTGTTAAAACATATCAGCTGTTTGGATAATTAACAACAAATAATTATTTTTGTTGCCAACAAAATATTTTTTAATACGTGTTTGGACATTTTTAATAATTGTATAGATTGTATATAGCACAGTTGTGTTTACTAACCAATAAATGTTTCCAGGCTTCACTGGTGTGACTTTAACAAACAGTTTGCAAGCGCTGTCTGTTTCTGTGTGAGCATGGTAAGCAACTTTCCTCGTCTGTGTTAATTATCCTATGTAAACACTATTCTGTGAGTTTGGTTAGAATTAATAAGTTTTAATTATAAAAAAATAAATATTATATAAACAAGTATACAGAAAGTTTAGTACCAACAATAATTACTTACAAACTTTGTGAAACTACTATAACTACATATAGCATGAGTTGTTACTATAACTACATAACAACTATGGGAAAAAATAGCAAAACGTTTTGGTAATGGAAGTATTTTGTCAGCAAATATAAAATGTTTAAAGCTAGGAAAGGTGTGTGTATTCAACAAAATTATTTGAATCACATATTGAAAATGTCTCAATGTGAAACATTAAATATGAACTATTTAGTTCATGTACTAAATAATGATAAGATACCATAATTAATTTTTTGCTTTTACATTAGGGATGCAACTATCTGGATTAAATTTATCAGAAATGATTTTTTAAAATTTAAATAAGTAACGATATCGAAATTTCAATTAGAGATAAATATATCCAATCACCTCATGGTAACATATAATCATTCGCCGATCCCTTAACTCAAATAAAGAAAATTCCAAAGCCCGCTTTCACTTAACAGTTCATATTAAATTAGGAATAATCTTCATAACATTATTGTAACCATCATTTAGGCTCACTGGCAGATCCAGGAAACAATTTGGAATAGGAAACAATTTGAGGAAACATGATTTTTTTAGTCAACTAATTAAATCAAATAAAAAAGCACTATTGGCATTTTTACTTTTTGTATTAAAACAGGGATTCTTTGAATCGTGTATGCTTAGGTAAAACGGGACAGAATAAAATCTAACTTATCCTTGAAGAGAAAGGGGGAAGAAAGAATAAGTATGTGCACACATTTGTTAATCAGGAGCATATGTGTGAACAAAACGGACATGAATGTGAACAGAAAAATAGCAAACAAAATTGTTGATGAATTTGTCAAGTTAAAAAAAAGTTATCTGAAGTTATCTTTGTTATCTGAAGTGAATTATCAATTAAAATCACAAACTTAATAAAAATTCTATAAAATATATTTCTTTTATAATTTTGATTTCTATATTTAATTTTATGTATTCCTTGTGATAGGGACTAAAATA
This sequence comes from Callitettix versicolor, assembly GCA_022606455.1. Taxonomy (NCBI): domain Eukaryota; kingdom Metazoa; phylum Arthropoda; class Insecta; order Hemiptera; family Cercopidae; genus Callitettix; species Callitettix versicolor. Next base: position 38,954,501 of record CM040186.1, on the reverse strand, counting down.
TAAACATGAATAAAAGAATGATCTCAATAAGTAAATCAATCTCTAAGAAAATCAAAGAAAAACCAATAGCTTGTAGAAATATCTGTTTTAACTACAAACCTATTATTTTAATAACAACAGTATCATTACAGGTAAATGTTTTCGTCAGAGAGTGTCATATTTGGTTCATAGACGTATACACACAGGAGATATGCCTTACAAGTGTTCTGAATGTAATAAAAGTTTCCGTTATAAAGTAAGTTACCTAGCCTAATTATATTTAATTAGTTTTGTTTAGCAATTTATTAATATCATTGTGCACTTGCACAAACCATACTGATTTATTTTTAAGTACAGTAGAAATTTTTTGTACTGTCCTTGTCATAACCAGCTTGTAACATATTACAGAAACAAAATTTAATATAGCATAGGTATACATGTTAACATGTGGCTTTAGTTTATAGAATGTAAAAATTAAATAACATAGATAAACTTATTAACATATGTCTTCTATTTAGTGATGTTCCAGTTGAATAACGTATTTCAAACTTCCCAACATATGTTTCCAAATGTGTATATTGTAACCACTGAAAAAAAAATGTACAACAATTTTTGTTGGTAGTAAGTCTAACAATATATTATTGTAAAATTTAGAGGATTCAATGAACAGAATTAAAATCATTAATTGAATCAGAATCGATTATCAGATTAATTGAATCAGAATTGATTCCTAAACCAATCAGATTAAGAAAAGAATAAATAGTGGGAATCCAGAACAAAGGCCTCAGCACTTTCAATGTTTGAGAAAGCTCCGTCTGTGCATGCACATGTAATCAAAAAAATAGGTTGTACCACGTGTAAGAATTTTGCTGAATTTTTATAAATGTGATTTTTCTATGTCAAACTTTATTTAAAACCATAATAAGATAATTGTGAAGTGAATTTACTAAAGAAATTTCAGTTTTTTCAGAAAGAATAAAATTCTTCTTCTTCATCTTCTTCTTCCAATGGCTCCTTTTGGTTCACACCATTTTGGATCTTGCCTCCCAATACAATCCAGGAAAGTCCCTTCGTCCCTGCTTCTCTCTATCCAGGCCCTCGCAGATCAGTAAGTGATCCTTGTCCATAACATACACATCTTTTGAACAAATCTTGCACTTGTCAGAGGTTATTAGTCTCATCCTATGGAGATGCTTGGCAAGACAATCGTGACCAGTTTCCAAGCGGAAATTTGCTACAGCTATTTTGCGAGGAAGCATCTTATTGTCCTTAAGAAGATTAAACGGATCATAAGCTTTGTCTTGTAGGTTTTAGAAAGAATAAAATTAGAATACATGTTTTGTTTTAATAAATGAAAACAAAGAAAGAGTTGCATCATAGTTTTCAATTACGTTAAACTTTTCATATTAGAGTATTTTTTTAAAAATCTGCATACTGTAAACAAAGTGCATACCTTCATTGAACAAAGTCATGGACTTTCAAAAACCATGTGCATTATGGTAAGACTGAGTGATCATACATCGTGAAACAGACCTCTAAGTATACTTACATTGTACATTTAAACATTAATAGTTTGTCTTCTTTAAATAATAGTGGTTGATAATTTGTCCCTGTTTCCTACCTACTATATTTTCGTTTTTAAGTCTTTAATAACATTTAATTGTTTGAACTTAATTTCTTTTAACAATAATAATTAATTTCTTGTGTTAAAGAATAAATAAACCATTTACTATATTCAGTGGTCTGTGTGTTGATAATTTGCACTTTACAAACGTAGCTGCAAGTACTTAAATGTGTTTACAGAAAATAATTTGATTTATAAATTTTTATTTATGAATTAAGTCACAAATTCTTCTGGCCAAGACCACAACAGTGTCGATTACTGCTACATTTTGTTCTTTTAGAAGCTACCAGTTCCGTTCTTATCACGAGACAGTTTAAGTACAATTCAGTTTACAGTTAAGTTGAAAAAAGTAAACATTATTTACACAAAAATTAGTGTTAAAAAAAATTATTACTTTTGGTCTCGTGACAGATAACCATCAGACTAACATGATCAGTCCTCTATTGTTGAATCTAACATGTCAACAGAGTGCACTTCCCCAATGAAGATATGTTTATCCTGCAGCAGTTATACAAAAAATTCTCTTGGAATTTTTATTTTTGTACTAGTTTTATATTTTTGTTACACTAACTGAAGCCCCTGTAGCTTTATTGTTTTGAATTTAAAAAAATCTTCAGAATTATTGTTTTTTATGGACTCTGTACAATTATATTAGTAACCAGAGCAGATGAGCAAATGTGAAAATCTGCATTTTAACTGGTTAAAATTTTAACTTGTTACAAGTGCAAAATAATTGATGAAATAAATTATATTCTGAAAACCGATTACAGTTAATGGTATTATTCAGATGAACCAACAAAGCCGATTATTACATTGACCTATGGTGATACTCGAACAGTCTTTAAGAGCTGACTAAATCGTCTAATCATACATTTAATTTTATGAATTACTGTAACAAAGGAGAACATTTTGAATATAGCTCTTTGAAAATATGTTAAAAGTATTAATGTTTTTTCAGGTGAGTGAACGGACACATAGATGCAACAGAAATATTACCGTATCATACAGTCACAATAAGGAACCTTTACAGGCAATCTCACAGGTATGTATTTTATGCATTAGCCATCTGTCTGCTATTTTTGTTTTTTACTTTTTTGTTACTCTTTATAAAGACCTAGCTGTTAAAGCTTCATTTGTATGGATTTTGTGATTTAATAAAAATAATTCTTGCACTTACTGCATTTGAATTATGCCCCAAAACCCCGTAAAAATCAATAATAATAATAATAATAGAGTCTTAATTTTTTTGCATGAAAACTTACATATTTAGAACAAGTACAGTTGTTATAAAGCTACAGGTAACTAGAACTAACTTGTACAAAAGTAAACAAAATTTTAGACATTTCTCATTGTCCTTAGACCGTCCGAGGAGTTGACCATACTGCTTATATGTTTTTCTTCTTTATAAAATTGTTTTATGATCAAATTTTGTAGGTATCTTTTTTGTAATTTTTTCAATAATTAAATTCCTTAATTAAATCATGTCTGTAATGCCATGCACTTTTACAATATCCGCACACGCACATCCATTTGTTGCTGTTCAGCATGTTCTTAAGTTGACCCCTGTCCAAAGGAGCAACACCAAATCATTGCTTCCTTATAGTGGCCAGCACCGGACACTTCACTATAAAGTGAACAACACCTTCACTTCTTTCAGATTGCGGAAAGAACAGAGCCTGTCCGAGGATATGAACGAATATTTATTTAACTTCATGAACTCTGTTCTTGCCTTGAATAACCATAAACTTAGAGTTTCTATGGTTTGACTGCAAGTAATTAACATCTAAGTTTAAATCTTTATATAAGGTTCAGCTTTGACTTATACTTCATGAGAGTTCATAGTTTCTTCTTAGGTTTTCAGCCACCTTGTACAAAATCCATTCTCTCCACAAACTATCTGAAGATAAATAGACAGCTGGGATTCCGTTATTATTACTTAAATCTACCCAAAATTTATACCAGAATATTTTTGTTTTAATAATTTTTAAAGTAAGTATTTTTGGGTATCTATAATCTGGTAAATTAAAACTTCTCTGAATATAGTTCAAATGTAATTTCAAAGTATACAAGTAAAGAGGCAGTATTCCCGTTTCCAAGTAAAGGATGTATTGCGGTGCATTCTGGGGTAGCCTTAAAATAGTTTTCAGAAAATAATTTTGTACCACTTCAATGGTTTTGTACATCTCATATCCCCAAACTTGTGTTCCATAATGTAGAATTGTTCTACAAATGGTGTGGAACACATTCAACTTACTTTTAAAACTTATGTAGTCATTATCGAGTAAATTTCTGTATGAATTCATTGCAAACTTTACTTTCATAACCTTTAACTTGAAATGTTCTTTTAAAGATAATGTTAGCCGCCTCGGTGGCCTAGTGGATAGCATACTAGGTTTTCACCCCGAGGACCCGGGTTCGATTCCCGGCGAGGGCTTGGCATTTTCATACGCTATAGATCATCCCATCGTCTGCATTAGCCCAAGTGTGCACAATAGTCGGACGTTAAAACACAAAAAAAAAAAAAAAAAAAAAAAAAAAAAAAAAAAAATAAAGATAATGTTGGATTATGTTGTATTCCTAGATACTTGTAGCTACTAACCACTTCTATACTTTCATTATTAAACCTCCATTTTTCAGACTTGGCCAGCTTTCTACCATTTGGAAATATCACAATCTTAGATTTATTAAGACTCATTGAAAGGTTTCACATAATATCGTCAGCATATGCACCGTAAAAATCAATATGCAATTTTTTAAAAGTACCTTAAATGTATTGATTTTTCTGAAAGTGAAGATTTAACTCAGTTCATAACAATAGATTTTGATATCCTTCCTTAGTGAGCACCTATTATACAATCCAAAACTCCACGCAACATTTCAGCTTTCTTGCTATTGTCGTTTAGTGTTGTGATCACTCTTTTGGCAGTTCAGCATAGCATTGCATGCTCATGTTAAAAAAAATTTTTTGGTTTAGCAGTTAGGCTGGAATGATTAAATCTGTAGTAAATATATTTATTCCATTACAGAAGATAATATACAGTGGTCCCACGAAGAGGTTTACGCATTTGATATTCCATTGTTTTATAATCCTCTCATGTATTTTAAATAATGTTTATATTGTAATAACCACATGCTTTTCTGACTATGTTTGTACTTGTTTCTATCCTAATTAGTATTTATATTATGTGATCATCTCATAGAATTTTTTTTTAAATATTACTAAAATTGGTTTCATTATAATCAGAATTTAAAATTTGTTCACAATTGTTAATTTCTGATAGGTTATTGAAATGATATAAAATCAAGTAAGCTGTGGTATGTAAATAAAATAATGATTGGTGGTAATGACATATGATTGTACTTTGTGGAGGGGAAGTGGAGTGGTGTTAAAAAAACACTAGTGTTGACCTCTGAAAATAGTAGTAACCACATCTTTCAAAATTTCTTCAGCCATTAAATTTTATTAAATGCAATAGTAAACAACAATACATAGTTCCCAAGCTAATCAGTTAACTTATGTAAGCAATTTATCATCTGAACCATGGCACCCTGCTTTTAATACAGTTTTCAAAAATCAATTGCTGCGACAGTATGAAACTCGACCGAATGCTACTGCTCCGCTTGGTATTAGAACTTCCCGTATTTTTGATGACTTAGATATTGAACTGCCCCCAATGTTTGTAAGGTCCCAATGTCTTATTCCTCCGTGGACTATTACCATGCCGACAGTCGATTTATCACTATCGTCTTACGTAAATAAAACACTTCCTGACGTAGTGTATCGTCAGGAGTTCCTTCATATTCTACATTCCAACCCATCTAGTGAAATTATTTTTACAGATGGTTCAAAACTTGAAGATAAAGTCGGTTGTGCATTTTACACATTAGGGCAAACGTGTAAGTACGTGGATTACCCTCAATTTGTAGTGTCTTTACTGCTGAACTGTTTTCTATCTTGAAGGCTTTGAACACTGTTGTATCCAATTCTGCTCATTATCTTGTGTGTTCCGATTCGAAAAGTGCTCTCCAGGCTATCCAGGATATGTATTCGGTAAATCCTCTAGTTCAAGATATTTTGTGCCGTATTCGCAGCCTTGAGCTACGAGGTGTTGGAGTAACATTTTGCTGGATACCAGGACACTGTGGGATAATTGGAAACACTAGAGCGGATATTGCAGCAAAGGAAGCAACTTTGCTGCCGCCAAGCATGCTCCGTGTATTTTGTTCAGATTATCTTTGCAGAGTAAAACAATTACTTCGAATGCGTATGGAAGATGAATGGACAGCCTTGGACAATAACAAATTGAGGGTAATTAAATATACTGTTCGCCCTTGGGGGTCATCTGTAAGAACAAGTCGAAGGGAGGAGGTTGTTGTTACACGCCTCGCATTGGTCATTCGTTGTTGACACATGGTTTTTTAATGGGAAGAGGGGAGCCACCTACATGCCAACTTTGTGGAGAAACCATCACAGTCAAACACTTGATGTTAGACTGCGATTGCTTGAGAACCATGCGTTTAATATATGGATTAGGAAACAGTATGCAGGCAATCTTGGAGGACGATTTGTCGATCATTGATTGCGTTTTGGTCTTCCTGAGATGCTTGCATATATATCAATATATTTAATTTTTTCCTTAGTATTTATATATTTTTTATACACTATATTCTTGTTAACTATTTTTAGGGAATTTTATTGTTTCATAATATTTATTATCTTCCTGTTTAATTAGGACCCCTTTACAGTCCACCTTTATATTGTTTTGTTTTTAAGTTATTTATTCTTGTTATAAATGTTATCTAGTTTGTAAGTAATGTTAAGTTTCATCGCTCTGTTGTTTCTTTTCTTTAGTAGTTGTGGTTAGGCGATGATAGCCTTAATGTGCTTTTCGCCTTAAAAAAAAAAAAAATCCCAAGCTAATCACCAACAGCGTTAATCTGCTAATGCCAGTACTGTTCAACCAACTCTCACCATCCACAGTTTATGTAATGTGTAATTTACATTGACAGTTGAAACAAAAGTGACTTTAAATAAAAACTTGTAATGCTTATAAGTGATAGTTGTTTGTCAATAGTTGTCAAACTTGTCAATAGTTGTTTGAATGTCATGTCCAGGAGCAAGTAGAGCGGTGTCAACAGCAAATGTGGCTGTAAAAACCCCATCATTTTTTGGGATATCACTAGTATGTAGCAAGTATAGAGTTGGCCCCAGAACACTAACCTGAGGGACTCCAGCAGCAATACATTTTAATTCAGAATAGACCTCACCATGTTTAACTCTGAAATATCGATCGGAAATATATGATTTCAAAATCTCTCTCATTTGCCTTGGTAAGTAGCCATCAAGTATACTTTCCAAGCCCTCATGCCATACTTTATCCAATGCTTGTGCCACATACAAAAATACAGTTGCACATATTTTTTTCTCTTCTAATGATTTCTCTATGACATCAGTTATACAATGTACCTGGTCTACAGTTGAGTGCTTACTACAGAACCCAAACTGGTGATTTGGAAAAATCTGTCTATCTTCAATAATTGGTTTAAGTCGTTTTAAAAGTAGCCTTTCAAAAAGCTTTCCCACAGTTTGTAGCAAGTGTGATTACAACTTCTTTTCGAAACATCTAAGATATGTTCCTGTCACATAGTTTAGTATATATGAAACTAAAATAGCTAAATTTGTTTTCAATATTTTATTTTAAATACAAAATGTCAAGTTTACAAAACTATCCGTAAAATGTTCAAAAACTGCAAGTTAACAAAAGTTTTAAAATATAACCTTTAACTCTATTAAACTGGTGGTTAAATAGGTAACAAAAAATAAATATTAGTTGATTGATACTTCTCGAATGGAGATCGGATAACTAAATGGTAGTGGTGAAATTGTATCACAGTTAAATTGATTAATGTTAGCAGGTTTTGCCAATAGTTCATCACGGTCATTGTTAATTGGTATTAACGTTCAATCATCTTAGCGTTAAAACTTAACTCTATTACAATGTAATGCTGCAATTATTTGTGCTTTGTACTAGTTCAATAAGGTCATTTGTGTATTATTTACTTCATTTACAGATTAATCATTTCTTGTAAATTTGATAGTATATATTTTTGTACTGGCTTATATTTCTATATTTTATTAAAATTGATTAATATGCCTAAAAAAACATTTTTTAATTGTGTTGAATTTATTATTATTATTAAACTATTTCTGTGTTCAATTTTCTAGAATAACGAAACAAATTGTCAAACAGAGACAGAAGAATGTTTACCTACCTCACTTTCCAGTCGAGATCATCCCAGTTCAGCACAAGATTGGCTCAAGCCATCTTGCTCATCTGCAAACGACACAACTCTTGTAAATAACAACTCTATTGAATCTTCGGATTTGTTCTCATTAATCATGTCTCCGACGTGTCAGTATACCTCGGATAAATTAGAAAACTTACGATTGTCTCCAGATAACAGCGCAATGATAAAAAACTCGGCAAACAATGAAATCAGTTTAAGTTCTTGTTTAACTGAAGATGTTTGTCATGATTCTTTGAAAGATCTGTTTTATAGTGATTCTGATTATAATTAAATAAGATTAGTTTTTTTTTCTTAAAACAATTTATTTGTCGTTTTAAACTGGAAAAATTTATAGTTAGTACATTTATGTAGTTTATGAATACTAATTTCAAAATTTGTGAATATGGATTGTTTTATCAGATCATTGATTTACAGCATCATTGAGACTCAAGGCACATAGTTTTTAACTCTTCCATAACAGTTTGTTAGTTATTACATCAGTTGTGCCAGAAATCGTTGATTCACTTATAACTATCCATGTTGAGACTGGATAGTTTTCTATTTTCTCTTTTATATTTTCTTTTTTATATATAAAATATGTGGCTATATTTTCTTTTTTTTTTGAAATTCCTTAATAATCTTTGACCAACTTCAAGCAAAGAAATAGACAGATCAACGAGACTCCACTATATATAATTTGCTTGTGGACTAAAATTACTCATGAAACAATGTTCTGTTCTCCATTTCTTATCAAGACCCTAAAAATTTTCGAAACTAATTGTGTGTCATTGTAATTAGGATATGAGCACATCGTAAAAAATCCTACTTATCACGCTGTGGAATTTTTCAGAAATTTACTTTCACTTCAACTCATTTGTTATAATAGTCCTGTACCACAACCTTGAACAAATTGTTTTTTTGTAAGTTAAAGGCGCTATTAAATTGCAGCAAGTTTGTAACAAGCTACAGGGGATTTGTGGTAGAACATCTTTCAAGAGTGACTTTACGCTCTGTTTTATATAGTTAACATACTAGGCAATCATGCACATATCTGGAACAATAACAACAGCAATTAATCATATCGTTTGTTGTTTTTTTATCCCAAAGTATCTTACAGATTTTTTGTCATGGTTTTCTTGGAGGACGAGGCATCTTTGTGTTACAAGTACACACACTTTCCAGACCACTGGATATTACCCTTGGGTTTAGATTCCTCAATTCTTTAATCAGTACAGCTGTGTATTTACAACCACAGAAGATTGTGCCATGACTGGTGCTACTGTACATTTACGTTTTGGATGCTCTCATCATTTAGTAGGATTGTTTATTTACATTTGTTAGATCTACAGTCTACTGGGACATATCGGCAACAGATTATAAGAAAAGTAAATGAAATAACTATGGATTTGCCCTTTAATTTCAGATTTATTATAGATTATACAACCTCTATCATGTCTACACTACTATTAGTCTAATATAAACCAGTACTTTTCACTGACATTATGTAAAGAAACAGTCTGGTGCAGCAGGAATTGAGTGGCATCCATTTTTTCATTATTTTTTTATGCAAGAACTCAGTTTTATTATAACAAAAATATTTTTTAGTGTTTGAAAAATATCTTGTTTTTTGGAAAAAATCGCTAAAATCCATTAAAAGTGTTTGATAATTTTAATTTATCTTTTACAAATAAATGTCAAGCATTTACATAAAAATATATTCATATGATTTTTTTTATCCACCACAGCAGTATATTGCCTTGAGTCATACTGATTAAACAGTTAGGCAGAAAATAATGAAGTATTACAGCATCTTTAATTTTGTAGTTTGGCAGGGCCATGAGTTACAATTTGTTCCATTTAACTGGTGATCATATATTCTACAAGTATGGTAAAGAAATCATGACTTTTATCTTATGTGATTTTGTAAATTTGATTTAACGATCTTAATTAGCACTAAAATTTGCATAAATAAGTATTTTAAATTTTATTGAAAATATGAAAATAAACCTGTCGTTATATTTCATTTTTTTATTCAGCAATACAGTATAACCTGTATTAATTGAGTTTTTGTATTGAGCAATTTTAATCTAAAACTTACAAAATTATTGAAAAATCACATTTGAAACTTTCATTTCTTGCATAAATCTTCAGAATTTATATGAAATTTACCTGAAATAAATTATAATTTATGCATAATACAAGCTGATGTTGGAAAAATGTTGCTGTTATGAAAGTTATTTCATTAGGTTACCCAGTATAAATAAATAAAACTACGTAGCCTACTGTAGTTTTGTTTATGGGAAGCTGTTGTTTCTTTTCTCAGAATTTTCTATCACCACAAATAAGTTTGTTACTTAAAAATTGCTTTACTGCAATATGTGAAATGAGAAATATGCCATATCACCAGTAGACTTATTGATTTTGTAGCAACAAAGGAAATATGAGGTACAAATAAAAACAAATGACTATGAAAGATTTCTTTAAATGTGTAAGTTTATAACAACAGTGTACTTTACGTAAATTAAGATATGTTTTTTGTATAATATTAACTACACATTTTCTAAAACTAAGCTTTTTAAGTATTTTTATTTGTTTATTGTTTCTAAAATATAATCTCACATTCTCGTATTGATTTTCTTTTTATTACAGTACTGTAAATGTATTCAATTTATATTCATTTAAGTAAATTACCAGACCTTCATTGTTAATTTAAAACATTAAAAAAATGATTATTTAAAGCAAAACAAAGGTTTTTATTTGAGTGTGATTCCAAATTAGTCTTTAACATTTGTATTTTCGAGTTATAAATTATCCAAGGTGTTCCTAGTCCCAATTACTTCAAATAATTGAGTTTCTACTGTGTTATGTTAATCAATGTTATTTTTTGTTAAAATTTTTATAATCACATCAGGGAGGCAAACATTTAGAAATTTTTTGTAGGGTTATTTCTGAAAAATGTTTTTATTAGGATTAAACACAGTGGAAATTTGTTTGATTCAGTTTAATATACGGTATGCACTCCAAGTTGTTAGCTATATTAATCAACAAATTACAACTGATCAGAACTATTTATTAATGTTATTGTATTTTAATCTAATAGTTATTTATTATCAATAGATATGTTTATTATAGAACTTTATATTACTGTTACTGGTTAGGCTTTTTTGTAAACTATGTGGCTATGTTTCCTTAATGTGCTATTATTTTTTATTTAAATTATGTTTTTAATGTGTAAAACTTTTGTAATATTAATGTGTAAAAACTATTAGAGTTTTAAAGTATAACCTAATATTTGCTTTTTAGCTTAGAACACCCATACTTTATGCCACTGAGTTAATTATATCCAGGGATCAGCATTAGCCAAAAGGATACAGCAGTGGTAGTAACTGTGTCTAGAACTTGTGACCTTGAGGTATGCAGTTCAGAGACGCATCAGACTGATGGGTGTCAGTCACATCAATCACCAAGACCTTTTGTCATTATGAGTAGCTAGCTGTTGTACTTTAATCACTATTCAAGCAATAAAGTTGCCCTTCTTAATTCCAAATGTTACTACAAATAATAGAGGTTTAATAATGTAAGTTAGCATGCTAATATGAGGGTATTTTTTAAAGTTAGAACTGTTTTACATATTGTGTCTGCACATGTTTTCATGTGATTCTGTTCAAGGTCAGCCACTCCCAACTAGTCCTCAACTGTTTTGACAGTACGTTCCTTTGCTTGTGTTGGTTGTTGCACAATGCTTTGTTTGTTGCCATGACAATAATAATTTCTGCTAATAGTGGAGTATGATCTGTATTACGATATTTAAATGCTAGAAATGTTCGTCCTGCTGAAATTCTCCGGGCTAATTGAAGTTTATAGGGAAGGTGTAATGAATAATGACAATGTGCATAATTGATGCAAGCTTTTTAATGAAGGAAGGACAAATGTTCTTGGTACAGAACATCTGTACTATCTGGATGGCCTACTGTCATGAATGAAGACTTGACACAAAAGCTTGATGGGAAAATTTGCCAAAACATGGGCTACACTGTTTTGACATGATTCATAAAAAATTTTCTGAAGTTTCACGATCAGTAATTTATGACACTGTTTCTGACAAACTCCAGTACTAAAAATGTGTTCAAGATGGGAAATATTTGTCATTTTTGGAAGGCTATAACAAGAATGGTAATGAGTTCTTGAGTCCCATTGTCACTGGTCATGAAATGGTATTGACAAAACTGTTAATGGGTGGACAAAAACTACATTCCAGAAGCTAAACAACAGTTTGAGTGGCATCATTCAAATTTTCTGACAAAAGCACGGAAACTAAAACAAGAACTATCAACACGGAAAATCAGGGCCACAGTTTTCTCAGACTGAAAAAGCATTTTGCTGATAGACTTCCTGCCAAGAGGAACAACAATAAATGCTAAAAAGTATTGTGAAATGTTTTTAAAGCTTGGTGCAGTATTCAAAATCCTCAGCAGGGACTGCTTTCAAGTGGCATCGTTAGGCTTAATAATAACGTTTGACCTCACGGTGCAGCAAGGACAAATCACAACTGATGAGCTTTTGATGGGAATGACTGGAACATCCATCATAAAACCCTGATTTAACACTGTTACACTTTTACATTTGTTAAAGCTTAAGGAATTTCTTGGAGGAAAGCATTTAGAGAATGATGTGTATGGAAATGGAACACTTATACACAGAGAGATAGGAAATTGTAGAAATCTCACACTTTTTTGAAAATCTAATTTCACCAATGAAATTGGCATTAAAATCTACATAAATTATTATTTTTAATTCCATTGAAGATAGATAAATAAATTTGATATTGGTCAGGGTTTATTTTCAGTGTAATTTAGAATGGAAATAATTTTTAATGCTGATTATGATGGTGTAATAAATTTTTTAACATGTATCAAGTTTTAGGGCTGGTTGTGATGATGGAGGATTTTATGGGAACATGTTTATATTAATATATAACAGTATATTTTGCAGTTGCAAGTCTCAATTTAACTGTAATTAAAATTTACTGTTTCCGCCCAGAATCGAACCAAGAGTATATATATATATATATATATATATATATATATATATATATATATATATATATGTATGTATGTATGTATATATACACACATATTTTTTATACAAAATGAAAAAATGTGTATAAAGTAATTAGAATTTGTTTTATAATAATCCAAAAATTATTTTGGGATATTAATTTTAATCCAGAAATAATGTAGCATATATAAATTACATGTGGCACCTATGAACATGTAACTTTCTTACATTTTTTATTTTATTTTAACTTTCTTATAAATAAAAAGAAATTGAAATTAGTTTTGAAAGAAGCTTTTACCTGTTTGCTGATAAGAAAAGGATTTGTGTAGATTTATAAAAAAGATTGTTTATTAAAAGAAACTTTATATGAATTAGGCCGCCTTGGTGGTCTAGTGGATAGCATACTAGGCTTTCATCCCGAGGATCCGGGTTCGATTCCCGGCGAGGGCTTGGCATTTTCATACGCTATAAATCATCCCACCGTCTGCATTAGCCCATGTGCACAATAGTCGGACTTTAAACACCAAAAAAAAAAAAAAAAAAAAAAAAAATGTATTTAAATTATTTAGTATTAAAACACATCAGTGAGGAGAGCTAGGTCCCCAACTGATTTTTATTATATATTTTTTATTTCTTATATTTAATTAATAAAATTACTAAATAAATTGCACTTTTTGTTATATTTTTTTCCATAAATAAGAAAATTACATGCCACTTTGACAATGAAAGTTAAGGGATTGAAGTAAAATGTCAATATTACTAAGGAAGACCTGAATTTAAATATATGAGCTCATTCAGTGAAATTGCAAATTCTTTTTAAAAGTTTATAGCATTATTTATTAATAAGATATAAAATAATATTTCAAGAGAAAGTAATATATATATATATATATATATATATATATATATACCTACATTTTTTTAATAATTACCAAAAGTTTTTTTATAAACAGTTACTTAATAAAAAATGAAGTTAAACTATTTACTATTTTATTAAAGTAATTTTGTAAATTTTTTACAAATGTATAATTTCTTTATGCTATATGTGATTTTTTAGTCATTGTGCTGAATCGATTAGAATTCATTTCAATATTTTCGATTATCTACAATCAGCTGTAGCAAGTTCAGGGTCCAATAAGGCAGCGTATTGATATTTTAGGTTCAATGAACAGCTGTTTGTGATGTATTTCATATCTTTAATTCTGATTTCATAAGTTTTATATTCTAAATTGTGTGGCTTATTATCGGAAATACGTTTTCAGTATTTTTTATTACAAATAATTTATCTAACGAATGTCTAAAAATTTACAGTGGAATGAAAGTTTGGAACTATGTTTGAGCAGCTCAGCTTGATATCTATAGTCGCCTTAGAGTTAGAGGGGGAGTAGTAAATGATTTGAGGTGAGCGTTGGGTTTTGTCGAGTTTCCACAGTGAGTAAATTTAGCTAAAAATGTCGTTAATACTAATCTTATACTTTTGAAATCGTTTTTTAATAGTTAGTAAGAACTGCAGGTTCAAATATTCAGGTAAGATTTTTACAAAAGAGTTAATTTAAGTACTTAATTTAGAACGTAAAAGTCTGTATTTAGGCTGCTTGTTCAGAACTACTATAGTAATGGTGGAACATGATTCCTTTTGTCCTCGACAAATGGACTACAGAATGATTGAATTTTATCATTACCAAAGTTCATGATTATATTGCATGTACTTATTAAGATATAATTTTATGTTTAATATTTTTAACTAATAAAGTATTATTCATCTACCATGTTTTTGCATTCTGCAAATGCAGACAGAAATAGCCTTAAGCCTAGACATTAATAATGCATCCCAAATTGCATAAATGGAAGCAAGTAATCAGCTGTTTCAATGTTAGATAACGGACCATTTTTACTAACTGAAAAAAATGTTTTTGTATTTAATTCTTTTTTTATGCAAGTAGGCTATTATATATATATATATATATATATATATATATATATATATATATATATATATATATATAATATGTACAAAGAGGCCAACATCTATTTTTAAAAACATTTTTTGTAAATTAACTCATCCTACATTTTCCTCTACTAGTTGGAAGAGCCTATATATAGGAGATTATGACTACATATTACATACCTGCAAACATAATCAGGCTCATTCAAGGTCAAATTGTATATTATTTTATTTTAATATTTACGCCAGATATTTTATAGTGTATTTTTAAGTCTGCTTTTTGGTTTCTATATAACAAAAATTTTATTCATTTTTTCCTTAGGCATAGCTCAGTTACAAAGTAAGATTTATGCAGTGTTGATTGTTTTTTTCAAGTAATGGTTTTTGAATATTTTTTTACTTTTATTATCTTATCCAGTTAACACATTCACCCGCAGAAAATATTTTTTTTAAAGATTGTGATTTTAGGCTGCTTTTTACGGAATTATATTGTGACGTCATTGCTGTTTACATAGCTTGAAACGTGTTAGATTTACAACACAGACTTGCTGCTAAATAAGAATTACCTAATACATATTAGGCCTACTTTATTTGTTCTTGTAATTGAAATGTTAAAATGGTGATTAAATAAGCTTTTCACGTAACAACTGTGTCAGTCAAGCTTTCCATACAACCATGTAAGTTGGGTACTTTAGTATTATTTTTTTAAAAAAAAGTTTTATCGTTTTAGCGATGAAAAACATGTTACCTACTTTTGCACAGTAGTTTTGAGATTATGTGGATCACTTTTATTTTCAATTTTTTTGCACTTCCCATACTTTCATTGCTTTAATATTTTAGATCAATGGTTTTATATTTTAGATCAGTGCTTTTGGCTATATTATTTAGCGGGAAAAAATAAGTAAAAATCAAAAAGAACAAACACTGCATATTTACCCCAAATTTTAAGTTACATAAATTGGTATTTCTGCACTTTCGAGTAATTTACAAAATTAATATTTTTTGGAATTTTTTTGTAATATTTACTTTATAATTAAATTAAAAGATATTCACCTTCGGAAGATTATAAATTTCTTATATTAAGTTACGATTTTAAGCCATTTTTAACAGAATTATATTGTGATGATCATTGATGTTAATTTTGTACGTGCCGCCTCGGTGTCCTAGTTGATAGTGTACTAGGCTTTCACCCCGAGGACCCAAGTTCGATTCCCGGCCAAGGCTTGTCATTTTCATACGCTATAAATCATCCCATTGTCTCCATTAGCCCAAGTGTGCACAATAGTCGGGCGTTAAACAAAAAAAAAAATTGTATGTAGCATGTTACATTTTCCACATAAAATTACTATGCTAATGTAACATACTGACAAACTTCTTAGGCTTGTTATCAAATAATAAGTCAGTTATTATCTTGCTATTTTTTTTTTTTTTTTTTTTTTTTTTTTAACGTCTGACTATTGTGCACACTTGGGCTAATGCAGACTTTGGGATGATTTATAGCATGTGAAAATGCCAAGCCCTGGCTGGGAATCGAACCTGGGTCCTTGGGGTGAAAACCTAGTACGCTATCAACTAGGCCACTGAGGCGGCATTTGCTAATTCATACTGCTATTATTGTTCTGTTCTATATATAATCTGTGGTGAAAACTTTGTTTTCAAAGGTTAGTAGCTTTTAGGAAGTACTAACCATGAGTTCTATAATATACTAACCTTGGGTATTTCTGAATTTTAGGAACTTTAGTAAAAATCATTAACGTAACAATTTTTTTGTTGCTTGTATTATGTGTTCCTTGAGAAATACTAAGGCACTGAATGTGATATTTATTACGATAAATGTACAATAAATGAGATTTTTAGCTATTTATTACTAACCTGTATTTCTAATTTATATTCTGACATTATTGATGTTTACTTTGCATGAATGTACTTGTATGTTTACTTTACATGGATTTGCCTGTGTGTTTACTTTGTATGATAAATTCACTAGATTAATACACAGTTTATAATAAATCATTTTTTATCATGATAAGTTTTTGTTCTGAAAACATTGTTAAAAAATGGCTGCTGTTAATTGTGAATTTTGAAATTTACCTTTTTTTGTCAGTTTAATTTGTAATTACAGTAGTGTTGTTGATTTTCTTATTCGTGGCATCTTTCAAGAATCATATTCTTTTTTGATTTTGTTTTGTTTTCTGATAGCAGCCTCAGCTATCTAACAGTTAAGCACTCTTTTACTTTTGTTGCTTTTGTGACTGATGGACACACAAATATGAACGGAAGATGTTGGTGTGAAATTCAACGATTTTACATTACAAAAAATACTTCATGGTATATTTAGCCCAATTTCAATAAAAATATAACAATTATAAACAAAAGATTCACTACTTTTACAAAGCCATGGCAGCTTTATATCTGCCTAACTGATACTATTTACAAAGGTTAGTACTGTTTTTAGGAATAGTATTTATATATATATATATATATATATATATATATATATATATATATATATATATAACAATTGAGTTAAACTCCGGCGAATAACTGAGTTAGGTAATGAAGTTGTTTTTTTTTTAAACAAAAAAAAAATCGTTTTTCATTGTTAATAACACACATTTCATTAAACATGAAACAGCCGAGTTGAGTTAGGTTAAACACGCATCAGTGGTGTCAGGTTAAGTTATGGAGTTCTTTAAAAACAAATTATATCCCTTTCATTATCAATTATATACATTTATTTATTAATAACACATGAAATTATCATTTTTGCTATTAAAAACAGGCTTTTTACAATCGCACGGTAGTCATTTTGAGATTATCTTTGCTACTTCTATTTTCATTTTTTTGTAACTTCTTGTTTCTGCACTTCTATATTTTGTATTATTAATATTGGGAATAATTTGAAGCGTTTCAGTGCAAAAATTACCAACATTGGCAAAAGTCTAAATTTCAGTTATAATAACATGAGTTGGTTGTTAGGATACTAGTTATATACCAAACAACTAAATTAAGTTTGGTTTTTCAGTTTTTAATTATTTTTATAATGAAAAAACATGTTACCTTCTTTCATGTGGTTATGATTTTGAGGGGGGACTATATAGCAATTATGTTATGTAACTTTTATTTTAAATTTTTTTTCAAACTTCCTGTAGTTTCCGCACTCCACATATATTTTGTATTATTAATTTTGGGCCTTTAATAGAGTATTTTATTGAAAAAAAAATTTGAAATTTGACAAATTGCCCGAAAGTGCAGATTTACTCATAATTTCTGTAAGTA
This sequence comes from Callitettix versicolor, assembly GCA_022606455.1. Classification (NCBI taxonomy): domain Eukaryota; kingdom Metazoa; phylum Arthropoda; class Insecta; order Hemiptera; family Cercopidae; genus Callitettix; species Callitettix versicolor. The sequence continues at coordinate 38,936,328 of CM040186.1, read as the reverse complement.
TTCTTATTGTTTTTGGTCATTTGTACTGATGTAGCGATAAGTAATTATGTAGAATACACCATTATTGAATAGTAAGTTCTGATAGTCTACTAACCAGATTTTAGAAAACATTTTAAAGCAAAAAATGGTGAATTTACACTTTTGGGTGATTTGTCAGTTTTTGTAATTTTTTTACCAAAATAATATTACACACTCAAAAATATACGAGTGTGATACTATGGGAAGCTTGAAAAAATTGGAAAATATGTTGTCCTGTGAAACTTCAGAGTTACCACAGCATTAAAATAACAGTTTTTCATTAAGAAAACATTTAATTAAATGTGCGTGTAATTAGTAATAAAAACTGTAGAAACTTTTTTGTTTAAAAAACTACCTTAAGACCATAAGTAACAAGTTTGTGTGTTGAGATTGTGATAATAAGCGTAAGCACTACTTGTTGACAAGGAGCAATGATGTCACACTTGCCATAGTATGCACTAGCAGGCTCTATGCAATGTAAAAAGCAATGATGTTAGAATATAGTTCCATTTAAAATTGCTTAAAATCATAACTTATATTAAGAAATTTAATCTTCTGGATATAATATAGTTTAATTGAATAATAAAGTATATAATAAAAAAATTGTGTAAAAATCATAATTTTAGTAAATAACCCAAAAGTAAAAAAATAATTATGTAATTTTAAACCATAAAATGTTGAATATCATATTTTCTAAATGTTTATAGGCTTACCTTTTAATACGATGATGCAATTGGAAATTATGACAGCTATAAAAATCAATTTAGTGATGTTATGAATCATGCTGTTAGACCAAAACTGATATATGTCGGTACTTCAAGAGTCATTATTTTAAATTTTATTTTGTAAGTAAACCTATTTTGATCTCTGTGCAAATCTCTCTCTGAGGTATAATGCTATTTATCTAAGAGCGAATTTTACCTCAGTATATTTTTATAAATTTCCTTCTATAGTTATTGATAAGTAGCCTAGTTTTATATTGCAAACTTTCCAGTGCCCACTCACTTCTCTTAATTACAGTATCTACTTATTTAGCCTATTTTGTATATAGACTATTTACATTCTTATTTTTTTAATATTTATCTGTAGTAGGATCTAGTTTAGCCTAAATATATTTGATTTTATGTGAGAAATACATACATATAGCTGAAATTAAAAACTGTTTTGTAGTGAACTTTGGATGTAAACCTTAACATTCAAAATAGGCCTACATGTGCATGAATTTTTGTTTTTCAGATTAACTCTCTTAGTACTTAAGCCTGAAGGTATATAAATTAATAGTCATACTTACCCCCTTCAACTATAGGCTAATACAAGAATATAGCCCAATTAAAAAAAAAAAAAATGTTTTCTTTAACATTCACATTTAATGCCAATGAAATAGAATGAGGATAAGGGATTTGTGTAAATGGAACATGTAGTCTAGAACTTGTGATCTTGAGGTACACTAGTTCAGAGATACAATAAGCTGATTGGTGTTTTAGAAACCTCAAACAACCCAACTCTTAAAAATACAATGATAATTATGGTGTTTAAGCTGCCTAAATCAGTTTAAGATCCAAGTAATTCCTTATTCACCATTTTTTCTTTTCCCCCTAAGAATTGTTAAAATGCTTTAATATAGAAAACGAGTTAAAATTAAAAAAAAATTTGAATTGAAAATTTCTATAGGTACACCTGACACGTATTTTGTACGAAGATAAATACATTACAGAAACTCATGAAAGTACAAAATGTGCAATCTATAAATAGAGAAACACAAACTTTATACATTTTACATTTATAGGTCTACCTATGTAATATCAAAGCATGAAAGAATGTATATACATATGTGTTAATTTTATATTTATTTGTTTAACATTATGTATGTAAATAACAACAAAAAATAATAAGTTATAATTAATACAGCATTATATTACATATCAACCCATCTAGCACCAAATTTTTAAGAGTGTTTACAGTTAATTAAATGCAGGATATCCTATCTTCACTTACTATGTACAAGACTATTCTTTAATAATGTCTAGGCCTATGTAAATAAGTTCAATAATAAATATTAAAATTTACAATTAATATCATTATCCTAAGTGCCCAATCTATAGCACACAACTGTAGGTTAAACATATTTTGCACATACTTTGTCCAAGACTGTTCTTTAATATATATAAAAAATGTTCTAATGTGTTCTATTCTAATACGTTCTTATTTATATATGTAAACAAATATAAGTCCAATAATATTTAAATTATAATTAACGCTATAATGCATACTGGACCCATCTAGAACAAAATTGTTTTAGAGCTTTTATACAGTTATACACACACACACACACACACACACACACACACACACACACACACACACACACACACACACACACACACACACACACAACAGTTATTATAAATAAGTAAAAAATTTGGTTTTTTATTTTAACAAATTTTTATTTTTATTTCAGATTTTTTTTGAATATTATACAATGATTTTGATGAATACAAGTTAATTTATTTTTAATTGAACTTCTATTTGATTTGATTACTAATCTCGAGTTAATAGTCCAATCTAAGATATATTTAGAAATAAAATTTACAATTATAATCACTTTACTCATACACTTAAAATTACCATTCATACTTAATGTAAAGTTATCAAAGCTAATACAATACACAATTAGAAATTAACTAAATGTCAACTGTTTATGTCTCAACTTGTATGCTATCACAAAAACTGGTAGTTCCTTTGCACATATTAATTTTATAAACTTTTAAAAATTTTTTAATGTTCTTGTATAACTTAGAGCAGTTTTCTATAAATGTTTTCTTCTGCTATATTTCACACAAACTAAATATACAAAGATGGATTATCTTGTATGAGTAATTCTGTTCATCTAAATTTTTTATTTTTAAATTATTGTTTATTTTATATTTGCCCTTTAGATTTTAAAATTATGTGTACTAGTGATTTTTAGATTATTCTTGTCATTTTTATTTTCGATTCATTGCTTTATATTTTGGATTCTTACTAATGGGCATGTAGGCCTAATAAAGTCTTTAGTAAAAAAAAAATAAAGAAAAAATTGTTGCAATGTGATCACTTGTAATAATTACCCTTTTTTAAAATTTCAGATTTAGTAGTCTGTCTGTGGTCTGTATTTAATCTGTGCAAATTTTCATTTCAATTTGATAACTGTGTGTTATCACCATATTACTTGCTGTTCTGTATTAATTAATGTACTTTACACAAAACACATCGTTATTTTTAAAATTTTGAAATTAATTTCCTAGTGTATTTTTAACATACAAAGTTTTGTTTATTCCCTAAAATATACTCAGATTTATTACATAATTTCGTTTTACCAGATATTTCAATACTAACCTAATAAGTAACATTTTATCAATTTTCAGACAAGTTTCTAACCTGACTTTGACTACTTTTACAAGCGCCAGATTATATTTGGTCAGTATTAACAGTGGTGTTTTTACTGTATTTAATGTGTTTATGATAGTGCTAATAATTCGTTATTATTTAATTTCTTACTCCCACTTTGTCTAAGTTAACCCTATCCAAGCTAGGCGATAACAGTTTTTGTTTTTATTCTAATTATATCATACTTTAAAATATTTCAAGCCTTTTAACTGTTCTGACTCCTTGTGCCTAAACCTACCCATTTATTATTTTTGTATTTTTAAATGAAGTAAACAGTTTATATGTTAAACACCAGACTCTGACAGGTTAGTCCTAAAATATCATTTGAATATGATATTGATGTCTTGCTTATTGTACATAAATAAGTTCATCAATAAATATTTTAGTTATTACCAAATGCTTGTGTAGGCATACTTACTACATGGTCATTCCAGTCTTCACTGTTATTAATGCCCTAACAGTTGGATATATTATATAAGGTTGATGTTTAAATTTTTAATTACATTTGTTCATTGTAAATAATGGTTTATTACGTATTCATAAATAGTGAATTAAAAGTGAATCTCAATCAGTAACACACTTTAATTTATTAAATTCACTTATGTTGCTGTCACATTTTTTTTAGTACAAGTAAGTAAAACTTTACAGCCATTTTTAAAATCAACCAGCTGAAATTTAATAACTGATATTAATTTTTTAAAGTATACATTGAGAAAATAAATTTTAACCAAATTAGCCAATTACAGATTTTTACAGCCAATTATAGGCAAGTTAATATTTTTGGCCATTATTTTTAATTTTATTTGTAAGAATTGAACCAAAAAACTATAACATTTTCTATTCTTTCATGATAGGTTTAAAAATAACATTAACCATGCAAATTTCAAGTAGTGTCTTGTAGTTTGGGCTGTGTATTACGTTATGAGTGAATCAACAACTACTTATATCATAAACCTTTAGGTTAAAAAATTAGGCTATGATTGTGAAAAAAATTAATTGAGAATTTGATTAACATATATGTTTTCAGATCTTCTGAATAAAAAAAGATCTGTGGTTTTATTATTAATTGGCCATATCTCAAAAACCATTCCCCCCCCAGTTTTCAAATTAATTGTTGGTCAAAAGAAGGATTTTCTAAAATTCAGACAACCTTTAGATTTCATTTGCTCTTATAATTTCAGTTGTATATAACCCTTCTCTAAAAGCTGTGGCAAATATTTGGATAACTAAGTTTGGTAATTAAAACTTTACATGTAGGTACATTGAAGAAAATATGTAGTAAACATGTATGTACAAAATCTCTTGTTTCAGTAATCTAATGTTGTTATGAAACATTTAGCAGAAGATTGTACATTCTGCAAAATCGTTTTATTACAAAAGATACAGATGAAAGTAATTATTGAAGAAGGAAGTAATTCTGAATTCAACGTTAACCAAAATTTAAAATTCAGCACATTATTATTTATAATTTCAAATATTTACGTGTCAATATTTGGTTCATTGAGAATCTTTTAAGAAATTTGTTTTAAGTTAGCACTTTCCAGTTTCATATTTGTAGTGTAACAGTTAAATTTATATTTTAAAGATAAAGAAGGTTCATTATTATCTTGAAATATCTTGAAAAGACATTTAAATAAAAAAACTAACAATATGACACAATTAATTAATTACTCAATATATAGGATACTCATCTTATAATTCATGCTGTATTGCAAGATGTTAGCTGAACTTCATGTTTTTGGTGACAAATGGTGCCATCAACGCAGGTTTTATTTTTGGTAGGAAACCATCTTTGGCAACTTAAAAACGGCCTCTCATGTTTTGTAAATGCATAACAAAAAATATAGGATAGTTGGCTAGCTAGGTAAAATAGAATATTAACTGATGATGTTGCCAACTGGACACTGTGAAACAAAAAACACTATTTGAGTTACAGAGTTCATGTCCTGGAATATTGATTTGAAATTTCGGTGACCTAGACTAAACATCATGGCGGATCATTTAAATGATTGTTGGAAAAAAGGCAGATAGGCCCAAAATGCATTGCAAGAAAAAGGACTGTTCTGGATGTGTCCTTAATTTTGGTTGTGAAATTTGTTTTGAATTTTTTTTCTTGGTTTGTAGTAATTTTGTTCTCTTGCTATTCAAAATCTAGGTTGTTATATTCATATTGACCATCAATATGTTTGTAGTAAATATGGTTTTAAGGTAATTTTTAAATGTTTAGTATGAATTAAATTTTCAAGAAAATTTTAAATTTTCAAGAAAATTTTAAATTTTCATTTTATATTAAAATAATATAAATTTTGTTATATTTCAAATTTATGGTAATTATGCTGACAAGGCATTATTCTGTTGTCATTTTAAAGTTTTTTTTAATCTACATAGCCTATAATTCTGATCAAGAATAGATCCAAGTATCACCTTTTTAGTGCAGGTAATTATAATACCTTTAAATTAGCAATACTGTCTATTTAAATTATCAATCTCAGTTGTCTTATTTCACATACGTAATTTCAAGTAAATTTTTTTTAAATAAAAATTTGTTCTCTTTGGTCTGTTGCAAATAAACAGTGGATTCAAATTTATAAGAACAATCGGTTAATTATATTTACTTTCCATAATATTTAAAACATTTTTGTGTAGTGGTGGTGTTATCTGCCAGTTATCTCAACAGAACAGAGATAATGTAATAGCTTGCCCTGACCCTGGTATTAGTCCATCCACAGTCTGCAGTCTTAGTTTAGCATTGTTATATTTAAGTTACAGTATATTTACAATTCCAAAGAAATGTAAGTTGTAAAATATTATTTTTATTTTTTTTTTGCAGTCTAAATTCTTAAATATTTGTATTAAATTTGTAATTTTATATGTTATAATTTAGTCAGTCTGATTTTCAACAAACTGTATGTCGCGCGCGCACGCACACACACACACACACACACGACATTTGCTGTTGGTATCTATCCAACTAGCTTATTTATATGAATAAGCCGGTCTTCTTAATATTGCTTTAGAATATTTTACTTATTAATTGCTCCATTTTGTATTTTCTATGGTATTGTGGTAAAATTAAATCTTTCTATGGAATAAACATTTTTACATAAATCTAATTGGGCCTATTTATGAAACATTACTACAATTTAGGCTGTATTACATCAGTCGTAAGCTACAATCTATTCCTCTTTTCAGATAAATATTCAAGTATCTGTGCAGTTTGCCATGTGCGTTCAAAATTGTACAATCTTGACTTTGAAATATGATGTAATATAGAAGGAGGAAGTGACAGAAAACATTGAGTACTAGTATTAAACATTAGTTAGAGAAATTGTAAAGTACATCGAATAGTAATGACACACCTGGCAAGCTTTGTTCGTTCTGAGGTTGTTGCACCAAGGAATAATGAAAAAAATAATTTTTATTAATGAAGCAAAGTTAAGATCATGTCTTAATATCAAGTTTTAAATATTACCTAAAGATATTTAACACCCATGTAAAGATATACACCCCATTTGTCTCAGCTTGTGGTGTCAACCTCTCCCGATTGTGAGAGATTTCTTTCCATTACGCAACACTGGATTAGTGTAATAATTATAAAAAAAACTGAAATTGTTTATGTAAGTAAATTAATTTCACGATTAAAGAAAACATCAGCACAGTCCATACTCATTATCCATGTCTTAAAATGTGCAAATATGATGGGTTGCTTTTAACTGTACATGCGTTGACCTCAGAAAGAAGTTTTTTTTGTAATATTCTTGATGCATTAAAAAGCTGCAAGGACCACGTTTTAGTTTTTCTACAGAGTTGTGACACACTTTTGGCCACGTCTGCCCTATCTTGTTTGAGTTTTTTTTTTAATCGTGCCAGCTGTAGTTAGATTGTGTTTTTGCAACCCTTTCAAGCTATACTAGCCTTCTGTTTAACTATTTTATTTCTATTAACTGGTGTTTTGAATGCTTCCTGAAATCGGTTTAACAATCCTATCAAAAACCTCAGCCAGTTTTTGAGATTGTTGATATGGTCCTACAAGTTGTTTTCAAACTGAAAAGAAAACTTTTAGTCTATACTTTGACGACATGTTTTGCATTTATTGGCAAAATTGATACATCTGCATGTTTGTTGATTGTTTTACACTGCCCCAATGAGAAATTGTTACATTCATTGTTCATGTTACAATCAAATCTATCAAGCAAAAAAAACTTGTTTGTCTCGTGTGATATTTAAATACTATTTTGTCATTAATTTGCAATGCACTAACAGAAACAAATTGATTTGCTGTTATGACTTAACACACTGAAATATGTGCATTCCCAATATTTTATTATTTTGTGAGTAACTCTCAAACTAGAAATTTAAGGAGAAAAAAAAACCTATTTTGTTTTGATATTTAAGAACTTCATTCGAGAACTTAAAAAAAATTGTATTGAATGTAAGAAAGTTTGTGCAGTGAATTTGCACAATTTATTTCAGTTTATTCAGATAGTAAACAAAATATGTTCGTGTTGAACATCTAAATAGTTCATTGCACTTAGGCCAGCGACAGATGTTGCCTCCATAGCTAGTTGTAATTTCATGAAGCAATTTGAATTTTAAAATAATATGTGGTGCTGGAACATTTCTCACATCAATTATACACACTTCTTACTTAATAAATGTAACAAGTAAAGTTTTACTACTATGACAAAGCATTCTAAATTATGTTACTGTATTTTTGAAGAAAAGATAAAGCTCAACAATTCATTCATCTTTTGAATGTCGTCAGATTGTATTGCATTGTCATTTAATTTTGTGACAAATAATCTTGATTCTCTTGGAAAGGGGTTTAACATGTTAATTGTTGATAATTAACTGTTACTAGTTGTAAGACTCTAAAAACTAAATACTCATTAAAGTTGTTAATATCTTTGTTATTTGATCAATTTGTAATTGCAAATTTGATTTTTAATTTTTTAATACTTTTACATCTCTATGTATCCATAGGATATATTTCGCTTTCAGGATTTCCAGATTAGATTTATTTTTATTAGTTCTTTATGTTCTATATATAATAGTTCTTTATGTTCTCACTTTTATTTGAATTCCAGTTTATTATATACTATTTGAATGCTCATGTATAAATGCAAAAGTAACTACCCTAAATAGTACAAAATAATTTTTTAGGGTTGTAACACACATTCTTGAGAATTGCAAAAGTGTAGGAAACATTTTTTTATAAATTTGAACTGGCATATGTTAAAGTTCAGTGTGTTTATTCAGTATGTGATATTAGAAAAACATATAAATTTAATGCTTATTGCAGTTGATTCACAAAAGTAAATAAAATAAGAAAACATATATATAAAGGAGTTAAGGGTTTTAAACCACAGTGCGAAATTTAAAATCACTATTTTGTTTATCTTTCTAATAGGTAGAATGTGAATGCTTAGTTTCATTATTGTAGGGCTTGGAGAAACTAAACTTAATTAAGGTTAAGTATTTACTAATTTTAAGGGTGTAAATAGTGGTTTGAGTCCAGTGCAGCTGTTCTATAAGACATTTTATGGGTGTCTTAAGTAATTTTCTAAGTAATCTGGAATATCTGAACAAGCAAATTTGACATTGCTATACTGTAGCATACTTTACCTCTCTATAAATGCAAAAGCCCAACACTTTCATTTACTCACTCACTGACTCATCACTAATTCCATATATAGGCAATTTTGGCATGACTATGCCTCAGAAGCTAAGTTAAGTGCTGCATTATGATTCGTTCAAAAGAATAACAGTACAGCAACCTAATGAGGCTAAACACTGTGTAAAGGACTTAAAATATTTTTTTTAACCAAAATTTACCACTTTTGCTCTTCAAAAGGTTGTAAAAAACTTGGGTTTAGCTGATTTGTATGCATTGCAAAGTGAACTGAAACCCTTTAAATTTCATATTTTGTTAATTCGAACAAACAGAAGAGTTCAGTAGTTTTAGTCAATATGTAATATTTTAAAGACCAACAAGAGATGGAGTGAAATAAGAGTTGGAACTGCAAAATAAAACAAAACTATTAATCCTCTCTTGATTTGTAATGAACAGAAGGCTAAACATTTGTATTACCATTTGTTGTACAGCTTCAAAAAAGAAAATACAGTGTGAAAAAGAATAATAATTTAAAGATTTGAACTGCAGTGTTAAAAATTCTTGCGTTGTATCTATCTTATCCAGTCTGTATAGTACTGAATTTGCTTTGTTATTTCATGAGGTTGTGCACTCTTCTCCTATGTGTAAGCCTGAGAGTAATGTAAAAGTGCTGAGACAAATAAACACAAAGTGTCATAATGTTTATATTTTCACTTTTCTGAGCCTTATTTCAGAATGAATTTTTGAAAGTACTTTAATTGAATTATACCTTACACAATTGTAGGTAAAACAATAAACTCTGTGTGTGTGTGTGTGTGTGTGTGTGCGCGCGTGCACGCAAGTGCGTGTACATGTGTGTACATGAATTTAATAATGTTAATTGCTTCCTTGTGAATTTAATAAAATTAGGTTCTGATGGAACATAAAGATAACGAGTTGTTTTCTGTTTTTGTAGGTTCTCCAAGTTGTGTCGTGGCATGCCGGCTCTCATGCGGATTGTCTATGGCAGAACAAGCTAACTCATTTTTTGGGGGGACGGAATCACTACTGGAGACTCAACACCTTAGGTAAAACCTTATCATGCACTTTTTGTCGCTTTATAAACAATTTGAAAAATAATATACATTGTTAATTACAATGCAGTTATATAATTTTTTAAAATAAATTTCAAGGTTCAGTGAAATTAAAAAAAAAAGTTTCTTTGGTAATTTTATTATTAACGTAATCAAGTCGCTAAGGATTAAAAAAAACTAAGGGAATGTTGTTTGAGATAATACTGTTAAATTTACTGAAAATATTGTGCGTTGTGAAAAATATAAGAATGCCATTAGGAAAATGGAACATTTCATTTTTAATATATTTATTTTTGTATCTACTATTTTTTTTTTATTTAACGTCCGACTATTGTGCACACTTGGGCTAATGCAAACGATGGGTTGATTTATAGCGTATGAAAATGCCAAGCCCTCGCTGGGAATTGAACCCAAGTGCTCGGGGTGAAAGCCTGGTACGCTATCCACTAGGCCACCGAGGCTCAAACACATTTTATATGTACCTAATTAATTGATAATTTTTTTTCAAAAAAATTGATACAAAAATAGTTTGCATAATCTGTTGTTAAATATTTAAAAAACAAACATTAGGAAAGGTTTTTTTGGTAGTAAAATTACTTTTAATCACTTACTATCAGTGTGTTCCATTACAATCAGAAAATATTGTACCACTAAGTGATTATAAGCCTATAGCGAGCAAATGAAAATAGCCAGTAATAATTTATGGCAATATTTTGTCTGGAATTGAACCTTACATTCTGATTGAAATTTTGACCAATTATTATGTCGAAAAAAAAAATGTAGACTAACCTTCAAGAGTTTAATAAAGTGAAATGTTCATATTATGTATTATAAACATAGTTCTAATTTACATTTTTTAAATTGAAAAATAAGCCTTTTTTGTTCGTACAACTTATAAATCGAATTTTGTCAAAATTGTCTTTTGATTTTGATAAAATTTGATTTCATTAAATTTTATTTGAAATTTGGTACAGAGACTTGATTTTTGATTTTTATATGACCAAGATTTGAGCTAAATATTAGAAGGAAAAGAAATTTGTACAAAGGGGAAAATTGAATGTGGAATTAATAATCGTGAATATAGCTCAATAGCTGATAGCTGCCTTGGTGGCCTAGTTGATAGCATACTGGGCTTTCACCCCGAGGACCCGGGTTCGATTCCCGGCTAGGGCTTGGCATTTTCATACGCTATAAATCATCCCATCGTCTGCATTAGCCCAAGTGTGCACAATAGTCGAACGTTAAACACCAAAAAAAAAAAAAAAAAAAATTGTTCAGTATAAAGGTAACACAACTTCAGTTACTAGTTATTTTAAGTTTTTTTTTTTTTTTTTTTTTGAAATAATTACTTGTACACAACTATCTCCTACCCCAACTTTTTTTATCTCACAGTTGTTTTGGAAATATTATTCCATTATTACGAGGGTTGATCAAATATAAACGAGACTGACTTTCTAAAAACTTTTCCGTTGGACATTGAACCTTAAAGGGTGGGGTTTCAGGTAGCCTGGGAGGTTTGGGACGGGCGTAGATGGGCAACATTTCCGTTCGGATCCTTCAGTATAAAACTATACAATGAGTGAGAGTGAAGTGCACGTTTCCGTAGAGCAGAGAATTATTATTAAGTTTTTGGCCAAGGAGGGGGTCAATCCGACTGAAATCTTTCGTAGATTGATGGCTCAATACGGGGACAGGACCCTGTCAAGAGCTCGCGTTTTTGCTTGGCACAAGGAATTCGCGAAGGGACAGGAAGCAGTAGAAAACCTCAACCATGATGCGTCGCCCGACCACTTCCGTGCAGATGAACTCCAGTTGAGCTATGGGCGTTCAAAAATCGTTACATCAAAAAACATTGATGCTGTTCGGAAGCTGGCATTATTAAACCGCACCTGTGACGAAACATCCAATATTGGCATCAACGACGCACAATAAATGCACAATATTATTGCGATGTTTTAGAGGCAGCAAAACAGTCTTTTCGTGAGGAAAAGGAAATCTAAACCGGCGAGAAACGTCATTCTTCTTCACGATAATGCCCGACCACATTCGGCTAACGCTACGAGGCTTAAACTCGATCAAATTGGCTGGGAACCAATGGAACATCCCCATACAGTCCAGACTTATCACCCTGCGACTATCACCTGTTTGGGCCACTCAAAGAGGCGCTTGGAGGCCAGCGTTTGAAGACGATTCTGCGGTGGAGACCTTCGTGCTCCAATGGCTCAATGAACGCCGAGAACTTTTTACGAAGATGGAATTAAAAACTTCCAATCCGTGGGAAAAATGTATTACTCGTGCGGGAGACTATGTAGAAAAATAAGTTGTATCAAGAATAATTTGTAAGTAAGCAATAAATTTTTTAAAAAATCAGTCTCGTTTATATTTGATCAACCCTCGTATATTCAGCTTTACAATGAATGTTTAACGTCTGGTTCCTTTTTAATCAAATTTAAAATTCTAATGTATGCATGTTTTAATGATGATTACAATAGTGAAATCAGTTTTTCAAAATAATTAACTGTGAGTTTTAAAAGTTGTTACTTAAAGATGGAATATTTATGTTGTTATTACTATTTATTCTAGCATTTGCCATTATTTGTTTATATAAAGCAATACTACATTTCAAGAGTAGTTGATCCATAGATCAACTATCGTTCCCAAGTGCCTAGCTTAAAACCTAAATATTCAACATAACGTTATGAATGAATGAACATAAGCCTAGGTGACTACGTGTATGTTAAAATACAAACTCAGAGCAAATGCCTGAGTTGTCAGACCAGAAATAAAACTTTAGATTTTTTTTAGTTTTTAAATATTTTAACATAGGCGAAGCATTTAGGCAACAGTTGTTCCATACTCTTAAAACTCATGTATTGCTTTAGATATACAAATGTTGGTAAATGTGTGAGTAAACTGTAATAATAACATAACTATGTATTTTTCAAATTTTAAATAGCTATAACTTTAAATAGGTGAATAGATTTTACTGAGTAGCATACTTATCCAAAATATTACCAAATTAAATGTTTATGCCAGATTTGAATCAAATTTGACCAAATAATATATACACACATATAAAATTAATGTTTATTTTTATAAAATTTATAACTCGTTACGATATCATGACTAATAATTTGTTTAGTTATCATTTTATTTATTTTTGTTCGTAAATTAAAAAACCTATACACAGCTCTTTCACCATAATTTTAAAAAACATACTGTATAATAAATAGTGTACATTTTATGTGTGATATTCAGTTTGCTGTAACCCTTTGAAGAGTATACTAAAAGTACAACAATTAGTAAGAACGTCATAAGACGTCATTCACATAAATAACATGAATGAGTAAGGACATCAAATGGCATCTTTGTAATTTTTTGATTTACACACTACAATTATTGTGTAAATGGAATAGAAGATAATATGGAGTTATTTAACAAGCCCGTCTTACATTGGTACTTTTTCTTGCTAAATATAAAGTAATATACTCACTGGTGGATGACAATTGAGCGTTCCTTGAAAATGGGATGGTCTTGCAGTGTCAGTATAGTTTTATGTGTGAAATATTGACAGCTTGGGGGTAGTTATTATACTTTTCATGGTGTTTGAAGTAAATGTTAGGTAAGAGAGTTTATTTCAATATTGTGTTGGTTACTTTTTTTTAAAGATTTTATTATTTTTATTTATAAGGATTGTTTTTTGTTTTAGTTTTTGTTATTATTGTTTTCTATTACAATTTATATTTACTTGATATTGTTGGGTTAAATGCATATCACATGTTCAGTTTATGTACTGGTAAAAACAATCGCAAATTGATTATCGTCTCAACCTGATTAGGCAAATTGTAGAAGTAGGCTACATTACACGCCTAAAGAAGATATACAGTCTCATACACACATACACACACACACACACAAGTACCAACAGACACCTATTGCGGCTCACAGGATGTCTTTTCATCTGAACAAAACAGAAAAGACACTTCCTTTGAACGTTCACAATGTAGCGATGCTCTGTGTGTATAGCCTATATCCAAGTTTCGAGGATTTTCACACAAAGAAAATACACTAAAACAATTTTTTCATTTTTATGTATTTTTACAATAAAATAAATTAGTTTTGATTAGTTGAACAAAAATTTTTGTTTAACTCATTTGAGACACTTTTGATGATAATATGCTACTAGCTTTACTTACCAAAGGGTTTTAAATGTAACTTAGTCACCTAAATACACCTTTAGCACCTAAATATGGGTTACATACTCATTGATTTAAAACTATTTTGTTGATTTCAACAAAATTTATCAATGGAAACTAATTTCTGTAAAATGGCTAACCAAATTTTATACAAATTTTCATCATATACCATATCGGTGATGTGTGGTTTGAAAGAAATTTAAAGCTGAGTGTATGATTTCATAAGCTAAATTTGAAAGAAATTTAGCTCATGATTAAATTGTAAAAAATAAATATCTACAGTGGTCAAGGTTTATTATTTATTATTATTACTTTTATTTATTTCATAACTGTAAAGCTACTCACAGAGTAATAGTTAAATATAGTGGTTAATTTGCTTTGCATCAAATAAATAATCTAAATTTTTTTATTGTGTTTTAGAATGTTAATTCAATAAACACACTAGATGTATCAGAAAGCTTGCTAATTAGTAAGCCAAGATTGTTTAGATAGTAGTAGTAGTAGTTAGGATTAGTGTTTACAAAACGTTTTAGTTATCAGCATCACTTCATAAAGCAAGTTTGAAATGACTAATTATTTTACTGCTAATTGTATTATGTAGCAAGTCTCTTTACTGTCTTGTTTAGAATATTTGTCGTATTAAACTAATATTTAGGTACTGTTGTTGTCATTTACTGTTTTTATACATCTGTGCGCCATATGCATGCACGCACACACACACACACAAACTTAGTTAAACAAAGTAGAGTTTACTGGGATGTCTATGTAGTTGTGTGTGCCTATTTGTAAACTGAAGACTAAAAAAGTCTGATTTCGATGAAATTTTACTTTTAGGTGTAGTTTGCCATATGTTCAAACAATTTTTCTAAATTTTTAAATATTTTTTGTTTCCAGTGCCATTTTGGATTACAAAAATCTATAAAAAGTAAGATTTTTTGAAATTTGCGTCAACATTTAATACATTTTATGTAAATACCATATTTTCCAGTTTAAAATAATTTAATTGAATACGAGACTATTCATGCACGGTTTTTGTACTATTTATTTTGTTAACAATATTTATTGTTTTAATTAATTCCATTTTCAATTTTAGGGACAGGCGTGGAAGGAGAGGGGGCAGAGGAAGGGGACGTAAGAGACCACAAAACGAGGAGGAGGGGGGGGAAGCAAATTTACACAAGCGAGCTCGTATTATAAACAAAGAAATCTTAAATAACTTGAGGTAGGTATGTTAATTTGTTTCCGTCTCTTAGAGCCTTAAACATTTTCACTTGATGATAGTCATGCTTTTTGAACAAATTTATACACCTTAAACAACAAATTTATAAAAACATATTTGTGTTAATTCCCCATCATTAAAAAGTTTTAAGTTATGGAAAAGTCTTAATCCTTCCTATTCTTTTGATTAAATTCTTTTGTTGTCATGTAACTGTTCATATAACTTTTTCTGGTATCCATGGGTTAGCTTATACTAACATTTGTGGTAATTCTTATTTTAACTTCTTGCTGAACTCTATACACAGAATCACTGTCTAAAGAAATATATCATAAATCAAGGCATATTTTATGTGATTAGTCTGCTAATGTAGCTACTCTGTTAATTATTCCGCAAAACGAAAACTGACATTCTCAAGAAGTCATTCATAGTGATGACTTGTAGGCTTTGAATTTTACCACAAAATATCAAAAACGAAACTGATCATTCTGTTTTTAAAATTGTTACTTAAAGATGGAATATTTGTTATTATTAAAGTTTATTTGGATGTTTGCCATCATTTGTGTATATAAAAAAATGATGTTTTGAGAGTGTGAATCAACTGTCATACTTAAGTGGCTAATTTAATACCTAATCTTACAGCAAGAACATAAATGTAGATGCCTAGGCTTATGTAAATGTACTTAAAAAACCAAGACAAAACTAACAAAGAAGTGCTTTCAATAAAAAAAAAAATGTTAGGCAACATCTTGTCAAAACAATACCATTAAATGGCACTGAGGACAGATACTACAGCAAAAGATTATGGAGAATATTTTTTCTTTAATTTATAATTTATAAATAACTTCCTTGCATTAGCAACCAAGCTTTAACAGAATGTTTGTCCACAGGGCTTCAAGCCCCAGTCCAAGTAGTAGCAACAGTAGTAGGAAAGAAGGCCTTCGCTCTAGCAGAAGCAAATCCCGGGTAAGTTAGTGTAAAACTTAATGTACTTAATTAAAAAAAAACTCCAATTTTCATGTCTCGCATGCTTCGACTGGAATGCTAGCTCACTGGCGCTTAACTGTTTACATGTTGCCAGTGGCTGGCGTACCAGTTGAGAAATGACTTGAAGGTCACTGGCATTCAGTGACAGGAACACCAGCTCACTTTATTATTTGGTTCATATCACGTAACCATTCCTAGCCACCTTATTGCAGTAATCTTTACTATATGTTCCACAAGTTTTTGTGGTCAAGGTATAACTGTACAAATGTCAAAGTTTTCTCATTCCAACGAATAGCAATTTTTATTTGTCTTTAACTACTTAAACAGAACCTGGTAAACGTAATCCCTGAGGAATGTTTCCAATAACTGGTGGATGGCAGTTGTTGTTATACACGGTACCAGTTGGCTTGTGGTAGAATGGATTGGGAAGGTGGAGTGCCAGTAAATATTTATTCTGCTGGAGCTGCCAGCAACTGGCACGCCTGGGGCTTGCTGGCCTCTTCAGTGACTAGCACGGAGAGTGTAAAGGCATACAGCGAATGGCAACCTCAACTAGAACGTGCACTGGTGTGTAAATGGGCCTTAAGTATCAGTTGCCTGATCTTTTCAACAGAAATCTTCCACATAATTATCATACTTTGCAGACTTTCTTTTACATTTCATCTTGCTGCAATTGCAGACATGCCTTGCAATCCTGGAGTTAAATAAAATGGTTCTTGTTCTAAATACTTCGCAAGTGCAGACACCATTTTTGTTTTAATTCTTCAGTGATCGTTCGTGCATCACTGTAATACCTTGTAACTGTTGCCAATTTTCAAAAAAATCATAGCTTATTGCAAGCATTTTTTAAAAATATATCTTGCAGTATTTAAAATTCTTACTAGTATTTAAGATTTGCATTTTATTCAACTTTGTATTATTTAATGCTGTAAAATTATAGTTTAATATCATTTATGTTTTCGGCAAATTTAACAATGAAGTTTTTTTATGTTGGCAGGATTCCCTACTAATAGCTAATAACAAAATTAGTCACATCCAAGCCACTCCTGCTGACGCTTCTTCAAGTACTTCAGGTAAGAATTGATTTACTTTATTATATTTTATTTGAAGTTACGGAGTTTGGCCCTGCCACCATGTATTATGACTTGTACTTTTTTTTGCGGAATGAAAAGTGAAAAATATATATATATTTTTTTTTTTTTTTTTGGTATTTAACGTCCGACTATTGTGTACACGGGCTAATGCAGAGCAAAAGATTAAAAACATAATTTTGTATACAGTAGAGTCTTGATTAACCATCATTTTCGGGACCGTTCGGGTGATAGATGACAGAATAGATGGATAACAGAAATAAACCATACGTACTTTAGCGATTAATAAAAATTAATCACTGTATTCTGTTTATAACACAGAATGTTTTATTACAGTAAAATCTCTATAGTGGTATTGAAGGGAACTTCAGTTCCTACTCGCCTTCATATTACTTTCAGTCATGTGTCGCAAAACTTTAACCTTTATATCCAATGGTAAAATTTTCCATTTAAATGCCAATATACTGTATTGTAAAAGTATAAAAAAAATAATGCACTACTTGTAAAATGTACTATTCACAAATCACATGATTCAGTTGATGCACTACGCACTGCTTTTAACCCTTGAATGACGTGTTGACATACTGAGAAATATGAGAGAGATTCCTGGAATTTTGTTGACCTCAATAGAGAAAGTTACAGTACATATTTTTACTGTAGGAATGTGAAGGGACCAATACATTTTGCTATTATAAAGAGATTTCTGTTATAAAGAGAACGACAGTAGAGAAGTTTTACTTTATTATTATTTTGGAAAATGTAGTAAAATCCTTAAATTCCTCTAATTATATGTTATAATTAACCTTCTGACAGGTATTCAGGTAACACATGTGAAAGCACCACATGTGTCACTTAGAGTATTGATGTGACTGTTACGTGATTCAACTTATATGCTGAACAGTATTCTTGTAAATGGTGTGAGAGAATTTAAATATTACTTTTATTCAGTAGAAACATTCATACAGTCTTCTGAATTTGTTGACACTATTTGAAATGTTTCTATCTCGTGCTACTAGGTAACAGGATTGTTTTCTTTTCGATTATCAATGGTTGCTTATTATAGCAGTTAGTGTCAGCTACTATCGCGTATGGTATAAATAAATGTGTCCAATTACAGTGTTTTGCTTTGTTTAGAGGTTACTTTTATTATTTATTGTAGAAGACTATTTAAAAATGTCAGGCAATAGAATTAACTTGATGGTTAATAGAAACTGATGATAAGAAGAGTGATAGTTAATCTAGACTCTGTTTTGTGTGTGTGTGTGTGTGTGTGTGTGTGTGTGTGTGTGTGTGTGTGTGTGTGTGTGTGTGTGTGTGTGTGTGTGTGTGTGTGTGTGTGTGTGTGTGTGTGTGTGTGTGTGTGTGTGTGTGTGTGTGTGTGTGTGTGTGTGTGTGTGTGTGTGTGTGTGTGTGTGTGTGTGTGTGTGTGTGTGTGTGTGTGTGTGTGTGTGTGTGTGTGTGTGTGTGTGTGTGTGTGTGTGTGTGAAACTTTTTTATTAAAGGTACTTAATATAAAAATATTACTTTTATTTAATAATTGTTAAAGAAACATTACTATAACAATTTTTAATAACAGTGTTTTATATGCACACAAATAATTTTATTTAATATATTCTAATAATATTTAATGAAATAATCTTCCTGTGCTCTTAAAGAACTAAATTAAATGTATTTTAAACAAACCACACACAGAGATGAACACAGTTACATAAAAAATATTAATCACATTATGAGTATCTCGTCAAATTAAGTTCATTTAAAACACATTAAACCATATTCTAGTAGGTAAAATAAGTTCTGTATTGATAGGCTGTGTTATCTAACTGCCAAAGAAAAAACCAAAAAAACATGTACTTTGAATCCTTTACTGGCACACTGTTCCTACCAAAATATTATTTTTCTTCTATAAGTTTTAATGGTTTTGCAGAGCCCGTCATAATTGATAGTCCTTCAACACTTTACAGCAAAAATAAAATATCTTAAAAGTTTTTTATTTCCCCCCTTTTGTTGTTACAGTAAAACCTCCGTTAACTGAACTCAAGTCATCTGAAACCCGGGTTGTCTGAAATGCATCTGGAATTGAATATGTATTTAAAAAAAAAGACAGAATAAATAAATTGTATAGTAATATAAGGGCAAGATCGCATGGGCTGGCTAAGAAATAACTTTCTTAGGCATTGCTCCTGAGTGTAAATATACTGCCAATCTGCACCTTGATCCTGTAACCCTGATATCTACATTAGTCAGTAGCTGTTCGTACAGAAGTGCAGATCACATTTAATTTTAGATTGAGCTAAAATTTATTGAACATTACAGCTTCACAGGCTGTTGTCTTTCTAATGTAATAATGGTAGGACATCAATGGTCGAAAACGTGACATTAGAAACAATCAAAAATTACTCAGTTTTTTTAATGAATAATGTATATGCTATAACCTATTTATCTTTAAGTACAGTATACAGTTTATTGATGTAAGTCTAAAAATATAATGTTTAACTGTAATAAAGAACACAAGCTAAAGCCTAAGAAAAGAGGTTGTCATTGTTTGACCTTCAAGATCTTGTAGAATTAATTAGATTTAAAAAAGTACTATGTATGCATGGCTGAACCAAAAATTTTGTTATCCAAAACATCTTTCCTCTTTTTATTTCTTATAACTAAGGTTGTGCTGTATTAAACTATAACCTCATCTGAAATTAACTCCACTAGACCCATTTCAGACTTATTATTAAATACAAATAACAGGACAAAGTACTAACATTAAATGATAAATGTTTACAAACAACTGTGAAATATATTTCTGAATTCTGTATTACTACTTAATATTAAAGATAAATAAATGTATTGGAAGTATGGCTTACAAATTTTGTTTTAGTCTAACTTTCATACAAGACTTGTTTATAAAAGTCCTATGTTTATGTGCACTTACTGTACAATTAAAATTTAAGTACTAAGTTTGAATATCGAAAATGCTTTTTTGTTATGTAGAGTGGTACCTATTGTATAAAAGTTTGTGATTATATATGTAATAGTCTTTCTTATATATGTAATTACGGGTCTATCTGCCATTGTATCAAGTACACACAACACTGTCATACAGTCTCCACTTATACTGCTGTGCTGAATTGTTTTACAATTAGTATATAAAGGTTCACCGTAAGCTTATTGTGAAAGTTATATATTGTATTTATTACAAGAACATAACTTTGCAATACAACATGTAAGAAAAATTCTAAGGATGTGCTTAATTATAAGAATACCATTTAATTTATTTTCTTTCCTAAAAATTTTATAGGTGTTGGAAGTGAAATACCTTCAAAGAGTTCGAGTAAAGGTAAATCTAGCATCAAGGGTCGGAAGTCCGTCTCTTCTACGTCTGTAGCGTTACTTGATAACTCTGCTTCAGAATCTTCTGCAGCCAGACATAATTCACATCACAAGTACAGTAACGACAAGAAACGTAAAGGCAGGTGAGTTGCTTCCTGATTTTAGCTTTTATTATTATGTCACAGCCACTGGACCACATGTTCAAATAATTAGGATTATGTCATAATGTCTTCATCTAATTACTCACCTTGTATAGGCTACCACAGTTTCGAAACTTTCAGTTTCATCTTCAGGTCATAGTACAAGTGGTTAAAAATCCCTCTCACTTGCGAGGTCACAAACTTAAGAAAACATTGAAACACATGCTACAACACTAACACAATTACATGATTTTTGAAAATGCAAAATGATAGTTTGGGGAAGTACTACCATGTGACTTGTATGTCATTACAGTCTGACAGAAATTGAGCCCAGCTGTTAATTTGATCAAGAGGTTTTTTAATGTTTTTAGTGCCAGGCAGAAATGAAACGTTGTAAAGGTATTTGCAGAAAATAAATAAATAAATAAAATAAAGAAATGCCACCCATTATTTCAGTTTGTCCAAAAAAAGTGAAAAATTCACTGTGAAACATACCTGACAGTCTATTATGTAACAATTTTTAGGCATAGTTCACTGTGATTTACAACCCAATTCTGAAATTATTGGCAATATTATAATGTATGAGAATAACAAAAGTAATAGATAATATGTACTATGTTAATTAATTGTTATCTTCATGACCACACTTTTTGTGCTTGACAAAAAATCAATTTTGATTAATATATTCATCTATTTTTTTACCGTTTGGGCTCTAAAGTGTGTGTGCGCACCCAAACTTGGCAGTATTTTGAAGTGTGTGGCGGTTTTAGCATTATTGCAATAATACATCTATAACATTAAATACTTCATGTGTTCATGATTTTTTTTGCATCTAGCAATCATATAAAAAAGATTGAAACTGAGTATCAGTCGACCAAACTTCTACCTAAATATTAAGTTAAAGAATTTTTGACTGTTACCAACACTACATATTTGTCTCACTTGTTTGTTTTTATGTTTAGTAGTGAAAGAAATTCCAGCATCAGTGTTCAAGAAAGCGAGCCCAGCGGAAGCGGCAAGTCCAGGAAGAAGAAAGACACAAATAGCACAGGTACAGTATGGCCAACAAAAAGTTTTATGCGATTTTTTAGGCAAGGCACACATCTGGCAAATGTGCTTTCAGCAGGAATGTTTTTGTTCACTAGCTCTAGTGTAATTTCAGTGTATCCGCAGCATGTATGCACATTGGGACATTGACAGTACGTTCAAGTTATTAAATTTTTTGCTTTCAAACAATGGTCATTGATCGTTGAACAGATCATTTTTTTGTATTTGTGTTAAATAAGTGTGCAATGCTCCTATATAAAATTTTGTAAAATAATATGTAAACATGTTTAAGTAAAAATAGTTTTACTAACAGCTGTTTTTTTTAGGTAAGTGTACACCTGACCAATGTGAATAAATACTGTACAGTTATCTTCTTATCTTTTTGTAAATGAACACATGAAAAGTCGATAAATCATAAGAAGGTATAAAAGGTTTATATTGTTCCTGCGATTTGTTTAGATTCATTACCCACAGTTATGACTGTTAAGTAAATGACTGAAACCATTTGTTGTGTTGTGCCTTGTAAAAGTTATTTTTTTTTAATGCCTACTCGCATGTAAAAGACCTTATTGCTAGCTCTTTGGCTACTGGCCTTTTGCTGGCGTGACCAGTAGCATGCCCTACTTACAACTGCTGGCTATTTTAGATAAATAGATAATGTGTATTATTTATTGGTAAGGTATTTTTTTTCAGTAAAATTTTAATTTAAAAAGATGTTTTTATTTTCTGATTGAAGAAATAAATTTTAAACCATTAAGTTTGAATACTGTAAACCACTTTACTTTACAGAATATCCTAATTTGACTGGGTATAATCAAATTCTTTGGTAAATCCTGTGCATTTTTGTGTAGCATTTAATTGAATTATCAACACCAAACATAATACAGAGTTATACAACAACTTTACTATTAATTATTTGGTTGGTTGACTGTACATATATATGATTAGTTGGCATGACATAACAGTGGTATAGTCTAGCCACTTAGTCTAGCATATAGGAGAATTTCCTTCCAACAGGCCAGTGACACACAATCTGCCAATCTGAGTCTACAGACTGTTACTACTCAGCGATAGTGAAAGAAAAGGAGAGAGTGGAGACAACCTTTCACTCATACATTTTTTTCTCTGTCCCATTGGTGTTCTTAGCAGGCTGTTTTTTAAGTTAGATATTTATAATATCTAGATATTTATAATATCATCTAACAATGCATGTTAAAAATGATTTCTTCACTATTTTGAAATATTTCTAAGGCTAGAAACACAGCAAATTAGATACAATACACCAACTTTTGTATGGAGTGACAGAAAAAAATGCTTAAATTTAAGAAATACTTATGGATAAGCTGGAACTTTGAATGAACACGTTTCAGACAATTGCGTTCCTAATTGTTTTTAAAAATCGTTTGTACTTATTATCAAGGGGTAAGACAGCAATCTGTCCCATCTGTTATAGTCTTGAGGTATTTTGTGAGTCTGTTCACTTCCTCAATAAATAGTATAAGGCATCAACAAAATGTTTTAACTATTTAAATTACAAAGAAAGCTACCATCTAAACTTACTGCAGTTCAGGGAAATAAATCATTATAGAATATGTTATTTTATAAGAGTAGGTAAGTGTTATCACTAAACTTGATGTTATTTACAGAACACTCTGCCAAGTCTAACGTTATTATCACCAAGAAGTATCCCCTGCGAAGTCAAACTAAATTAAGTGAAGTTCCACTTCCTAAGAATAAATCTTCCAACGAGACACTGGGTAATAGTATATATTAAATTTTGACATATAGTATTTTGATTGTGTACCTTTTTTTTTGAAGATTGTTATTGAAATTATTTAAGTTTTGAAGAATTGCTGTAGTTTTCTTGTTATATAGTATATTTTTTAATGCAAAATATATTTTTAATCGCAATAACAATATAATAGAATAGAATTTGGTGTTTAAACGGACAAAGATCAGTATATTAATTTCTGACAATATTTGTATAGTTATGCTGTATATGTTTTATTGTACTGTAATTTTATAATGTTAATATATAAAAAAGATGTAACATTGTTGAAATTTATAAAAATATCTGTGCCACCTTATATACACTTTGCTTTTGTCAAATATATTTTTAAAAATTACCTCCTACTGTTGTGGGCTGAAGACATAGCTTCTGAAGTTAAAAATTTCGTAAGTTGAGGTGCATTTTACATGTAAATTGCCTAATTCGTTCCTCCACCCCCAAACTCTCCTCATACAATAAAAAAAATATACATTTTTATCAATTATTGAAGAAATATGCAGTAATAAAACCTGAACTAAAAAATTGTATTAATTATACATAATATATACTACATTACATATACACAGTACTAATATGAAATAATGTACGTAATAAAGTTTCTTACATCTAAAGATTTGGATATGTAGCGAAGTTCGTGGGAGGAGGCTGCGGCGTAAGTTGTGTATATGGAGGAGGAGGAAATGAACATGGAGAGCTGAGCGAGAGCTTTCGAGCATACACAGTATATTTCAAAATAAAATTTAACACTAAGAATTGAAAAGAAATTAACACTTAACAAAATTACACTTTTTAGAACTTAATTTTTAATTATCATCACTTTCTTTTGTCTTTTTGGGTTCAGTTTCACTTTCCCCAGTTTTTTCTGACGTACATTTAGTGAAATAACAATTGTTTTTTGCTGACTTTTAAAGAATACTTCTGAAATGTGTTAGGCAAATGTCATCAAAATGTGCAGTTGCCCTATTCGTAAACACTTTTTCAGGGTGTTTTTTTCGTATCATTTTGTTAGTTGTTGATGTGCAGGGCACATTTTTTAAGTTAGGGCGGACATTTTCCGAAATTCCGTTTCGTAAGTTGAAATTTTCGTTAGTAAGGTCATTCGTAAGTTGAGGCCTCACTGTACTTCAATTGCACATGGTCCTTTGTCGGACATTAAATGCAAAAAAAAATCACATGGTCCTAATTCTACAGGAATGTATGTTATACTTCTTTGAAGGGATTATCAAAATGAAAAACACTAATGTTTATTACATTGTTAATCAATATGTTATATATAAGTAATTAAAAAATTTGTCTTTACAGATTTAAATCCTGATAAAGCCAAAACCGTATACCAAATCATATTATTAAACTTAAAACGTATTTGGAATAATATTAACAAATGTTTTTATTTTGAAGAAGAGATTTATATTTTCGTAAATTTCTGAAAAGAAACAGCTTTCACCTTTTTTTCAAGAATGGGTTGTTGTATGATCACGACTCAAAAACTCATTGGAATAAATTTTTACACTCTTCAAATTTATAGTAAATTTGGAAAATTATTAAATATTTCTTATCATTGAGTTTTGGTAGTGCATGTTGTCCTCAGTGTAGTGCAGTGTGCCCTCAGAAGTCAGGTGTAGCTACTATAGAAATGAGCCTGTTAACATTTGTAGGATGAGTAATATATCGATTTACAGCCAGCAGTAAACATTAAATATCCAGTTTGAGCAACATTCTTCTCGGAAGCAATCTCGTCAGCTCACAATGATAGTTTTATATTTTTTCTAGTTTGATATTTTATTTGACTATGTTAATTGTACTAAGTCCATTTTTTATAATAGTCAGTGTTGAAATACTAGATCTTATTTCAGTTTTTGGTTATTAAATCAAAATTGAAGAATAAACACACAAAAATCACAATTAAAATTTTAAATTACAATTTTTTTGTTAAACAGTTTTAAGTGTATGTTAACAAAAACACTGGAGTTGTCAGATGTCTACTTTTACAATAACATCGTTATTGGTGAAATTAAATTTGAATGTGGATTTTATAATTCCTATATCATAAGTACTGATATTTTTACCTAGCTTCAGTATGAACTATTATAAACATTAAAAATTGTTGGTGAAAAATGTTAATTTATGTTTAAAAAGCAGTAATCTTTGCCTGAAGTTTTTTATAGCCTAATATAATTTTTTTTTCCAAAATGTGTTGAAGGCGGGAGTCAGTGGAGTGGTCGACCCGAGGTGAGCAGTGGCGTGGCAGCAGCGTCTGTACGGCGCAGTGCTCGCAATTCCACCACGGGCTCCTGTACATCTACAAGGTAAGCATCTCTGTTCATATGTTCAAACTTTCTCAAAAAGTAGCACATTAATACATTAAGTAAGGTTAATAAAATATATCACTCTTTGTTTAAATAATGTAGTATGTGGATTACCTTGAACGGTGTGTTTTTGGACCAATGTTTACATGATATTGTTTCATTGTTTTTATGAGAGGGATTCAAATGTGAAGTTATACCATTTCCTCCTAAAACACCTTGTACGAAAATGTAATGTATATTTAAAATACTAGACAGTCTATTTTGTAATTTTATTTCAGTGTTGTCCCATTTAGTACAAAAGAGTCCAGTAGACCAAACGAAGAACTTGTTTTGGTATTAGTATAATAATCTCTCATTAGCCAAAGTTTCAGTTATATGCAAAAGTTTCTTTTTCCTTACTTCTTTTATTTGAAACACATTTATTAAACATATCTATAAAACAATACATTGTATAATAAAAAATCAATGTAATATACATAGCTTAATAAACTTAATAATACATAGCTACATGGCTTAATAAACTTAATATTAAAACTAAGTAGATTAACAAAATTAAAACAAAGTGGTACAACATTGTTTACTAAAACTGTCATATTAACAGAGTTGGTGTAAGAACTAATTGATGTACACGTTTCTGTATATCAGAATATGTACAGTTCCCTTTCCAATAATTCAATCTGTATATCTTCCGTATACTAATTTTCACATGCCATGGCACTTTGCGCTTTTTATTATTATTGTTTTCATTAAACGTTTATTAAAATATGTTTGTGTCTGCCTTTAATTGTACAAATATTACATACTCCTGTACTTGTGTTTGCAGTGACCTTCTGTAGTAAAAGATTTATCAAGAGAAAAAATGTTAACGTAATAGAAAATAAGAGATTTTAGGTAAAATAAGAACTGTGAAAGTAATAGTATCAATTGCTTACATTTATGAAATGAACTAGTCTAGTGTTAATGAGATAAAAATTTGAAATATCCTTGTTTAAGTTGTTCCTTTCACATGGAAATATACCTGTTCTGTAGAAATGAACAGGTACATTGATTTTTACTACTACATTGAACCCATGTTTTTATTTGCTTCAAAATTTTGTTATACAGGGGCTATTCCAAAAACATACCTTTAAAACAAGGGATTACTGTTTCCATTAAACAAAGCAATTAATTTGTTTAATATGCCACAACATTAAATTTAAACATAATATTAAACAATTCATATATTTTCAAAATATCAAACATTTAAATTTTTAACTAAATGTTTCCCAGAAAGTTTGTTTCATTTACTTTTAAAAAATTCAAAATTTGTTGAAATACGAGGGCTATTCAGAAAGTAGATTACGTTTTTGGATAAAAAAAAAACTAAGTACAGGAAAAAAATTTTATTATATACATTTGAAAGAGGAACTAAAATACTATTTTTCGACATAATCGCCAAACAAATTTAGACATTTGTCATATCGGTGAACTAGCTTTGAAATTCCCGTGTCGTAGAATTCTGCCGCCTGTGACGCCAGCTAGTCAGTCACGCCCGCGCGGAGATCTGCGTCGTCATCAAAGCGCTGTGTTGCAAGCCAAGTCTTCATCTTCGGGAATAAGTGGAAATCACTAGGTGCCAGGTCCGGACTGTAGGGTGGATGAGGAAAATCTCCCACTTGAAGGCCGTCAAGACGTCTTTGTTCGATTTGCCGTGTGAGGCGGGCATTGTCGTGCAAAAACAACACTTTTGCACTCAGTTTTCCTCTCCGCTTGTTCTGGATAGCTCGCCTTAAAAAAGGTATTGCCAAACATTACGAAACTTAAGACGAGCTATCTAGAACAAGCGGAGAGGAAAACTGAGTGCAAAAGTGTTGTTTTTTACACGACAATGCCCGCCTCACACGGCAAATTGAACAAAAGATGTCTTGACGGCCTTCAAGTGGGAGATTTTCCTCATCCACCCTACAGTCCGACCTGGCACCTAGTGATTTCCACTTATTACCGAAGATGAAGACTTGGCTTGCAACACAGCGCCGATGACGACGCAGAGATCTCGCGCTGGCGTGACTGACTGGCTGGCGCCACAGGCGGCGGAATTCTACGACACGGGAATTTCAAAGCTAGTTCACCGATATGACAAATGTCTAAATTTGTTTGGCGATTATGTCGAAAAATAGTATTTTAGTTCCTCTTTCAAATGTATATAATAAAATTTTTTTCCTGTACTTAGTTTTTTTTTTATCCAAAAACGTAATCTACTTTCTGAATAGCCCTCGTAAGTAAAAATCCAATCAATAACAAAGACAAGTGAGTTGACGCTTGAATTTTGTGAGCTGGGAGCTAATACACGGTATACTGATACTGCTCTGCATTAGTGAAGGAGAGAAAGAGGGAGTTGTGGTTAGAGAATGGTGCTCGACCTCTCACTCGCACATTTTTTTCCTCTGTCCCATTGGTGTTCTTAGCAGGCCATTTTCTATGCGTATGACCTACAATTATCATTTTTTGAACTATTAGAAAGCTAAAATAAACTGCTATTAGTTCCTAATAATGTGTAGTTTGTATTTGCTACGTTTTTTTTTTATTATTATTTTAGTAGGAATCACAGGTTTTTGTTTTGAACCATGTCTTATTATGGATTACTTTAATAGTGCTCAGTATAAACAAAGTTAATACCACATTGTAAGGTAAAATATTTGTGTAAGGCAATGTGAAATTTTCCATGATCTCGTTTATTTATATTATAAAATTTTATAATAAACGTAACCAGTATAAGGTTTTGGTTATTAAAGTAAGTCAGACAATAGTACCAAAAATAATGTGCACTTATTAAAATTCATTTTGAGTTATACAGAAAGGGAAACCCTGGATTCAAGAAATTAACATTATTAATAATATATGAAAAACCTATTGAAATTAGGATAGTACATAGAAAGAGAAAGAATAAAATGTAGTAGTCATAAATATTCTTTGTTTTTTAGCCGTAGGCCGTCGCGTGGGGGTGTAAAACTGGCTCTGGAGTGTGGAGCCATGTCAGGGCGCGACGACACCACTTCTAATCCTAACCCCACCCCAGCTGCGGCCAGTGCTCCTGAACATGACAGTGCTCATTCACCAGGTAAATTAGAACTACTTGCACCATTAATATCAGCCACAGGATAACATGTTATTATATTGCATGAAATGAAACAAATAGCTTACAGTTTTGGATTCAGCAAAAAATCTTTATTAATCTTATTACAAATCTTGGAGTAGCGGAAGCTCTCTTAACCAACCTCCATAAGACTGGATCCCTAGTCGGATAACAAAGTCTGTTAAACTGAAAATATTCTCTTTCAAGATTGGTCCACTTATAAGCATACTGTGGTGATTTTCTTGAATGAGCCATAAGTACAGTGCTTCATTGACTATTTCATTTGTAGGTTTTTTTAATGTATGTGAAAAAAAATTTCTGATTCAGTTTATGTGCAGTAATCTTGAATGGGTTTCTTATTTCGGCACCAGTCCTTAACTGTTATTATCCTGACACTAAATTTAGCATTAATTAGTTTCATTAATTTTGCCGTTATGTAACTTTTAGTTTCTGTTCTATAGTCAGTACATTACATTTGTGTTTTAGCATATTAATTTTATATTTAATAAAAAACATTCGTTGTAATGGTAAAATCTAAAAACTTGTAATACAGCAAACCTCAAGCAATGACTGGAAGAGAACAGTTGATTCTAAATAGGGATGAGTACCAGCATCAATGATAGTTTTTCACACAATATGTTTTTTGTATATGTTGTGTTTTATAATAAAAAAACGCATAAAGGAAGTGATACATAAGCTACGTAATTACACATTACATTTTGCTTCCTTCTTAATACTGTGCAGGTGACAGACAATGTCCTTCATCCATCGTCTGGTATTTGATGAAGGAGAATGAATTGTAGGTCATTTCCAATAATGTTTAATAGTGGTTAACCTGACTAACAGTTAAAGAAAGGGTGTCTGCAACAAAAATGAAATTTTCTATGAAATTTTTATAGAAAAAATCATTCTAGAATTTAATTTGTGATAAAAAGAATTTGATTGACACTCTGACAATGTAACAATGATCCCAGTTTTTTAAAAATATGCCTGATTCCAAGTTTTGTTTGCATGTTGTAAAACAATTGTGCCTATGTATTGCTAAAACTGATGTGTGATAATTTGTATAACTCATTCAGCATAATGATTTTTCAGCCGTAATGCCAGGGAGTGGTCCAAGTACTGCTACTGGAGGGGGAAGCGGAGGGGCAGAAAGAGATAGTGAGAGCGATGACAGTGAAGTTGGACGTCTGCAGGCATTATTAGAAGCAAGAGGTCTACCTCCACACCTTCTGGGAGCCTTGGGACCACGGATGCATCACCTGTTGCACAGGACTATGGGTGCCAACTGTTGTAAGTTTAAAACATAACCTCAAAGTTGAAAGTCCTGAAATAGCTTTTCGAATAAAATAATTTGTAGGCCATTAGTTAAAATAATGTTAGCTGTTCCATTAATAGTAAATATAGAAATAATCTTTTCTTAGTTTTCATTATAAATTCTTTATGTGATATTAGATTAAAAAAAAAATTGACCAAAAAGCAATTTTTGTAAAAATTATGACTTATGTATCAGTTCATTTAATATTAAATATAGTTGAACTTGGACAGTATAGTTTTTGCTACTATAATATATTTTGATTGAATTTGGCAATACCCTAATTTAAAAATTTGTTTTTTCACCCATAAAACATTAAAAAGAATTTTTATGTAATTCAGTAAAATTTATTTTTAACGAACATTTTTATAGAGGTGATGAATGTCTGATTTGTATTTCAGCAAGTAAGGCCCAACAGTTACTGCAGGGCCTTCAAGCTGTAGGAGATGAAGGTCAACAATTACAAGCTGTGATAGAAATGTGCCAGATGTTAGTGATGGGCAATGAAGATACGCTCGCTGGATTCCCTGTCAAACAAGTAGTGCCAGCTTTAGTCACTCTGCTGGCTATGGATCACAACTTTGATATGGTAATAACTTATTCATATTTGTTCTCAGTGCAATTACATCATTACAACATCCTATATCCAGAATAGCCATATTTACGAATATTTTTAGGTATATACTGTCTGACAATGTGAGCAAAAAAGCGCCTGGTCTTTATGACACGTCTGAAAAATACCAGAGTATTGTGTTACATATTGCACTTTTTAAATTCTTTCTCAACATTTCCACCAGGCCATTTAAAATAAGTCCACCAGAACAATAACTAAGTTCATGTATAATATTTTGGATTTTTGATATTTTTTTACATTTGCGATGTAAAAAAGTGCCTAACTGAGGTAAGGATAAAATAAATGATATATTGTTTATAAACAGTAAGTTAATAGTCGCTTAGGTACTCATCAAAAAATAAACTTAAACTTATAGAACAAAAAATGTTTACCAGAAATTGAAAGTTTTAGTTAATTGCTAATATAACGAAAGTATAAACTGTTGGTAGTAGCACAGAGTCTGACTGACTCAATAAAATGTTTAAAATATGGTGGTCTAACCGAACTTGTGGTAAATTTTTATTATTTATTTGAATTTTTTTTTGATTTTCAAGTTGTGGCAACAAAATGTATTTATTTTTTGTTTTTCTGTGGAATATGAAATCTATAGCTTAGTCGTGGTTGCGTGGTCAGTTAATTTATACTTACTACATTTTTGCAGCTAAATTTGGAAACTGATGTTCGAAATTTCTACATTTTAATGGATTTAATCCTCTATATTTCGGATGTAAAGAATTCAACCGTATTTGCTAAAATTTAGATATGAAAAAATTTTAAATTACACTGGCAGCCTAAACGAGTTTGTGAATAAAACAACGCAAATAAAACGTTATTGCTACCCAGTTGGCATTACATTAGTATTTAAAGTTGTAAAATAAGCTTTTTTATTTTGTCAGTAATGAAGCAATTTTAAGTTTTAATGTGATCTCCCTTTGGAAAATTCTTGACTGGAATTTACATCTATTAAATCGAAAAATTGTTGAACATAATTTACTTCTAGTAGAAATATAAGCATTTTACTTAAGCAAGTAAAACCACACCTCACTAATATGTGCATGAAAAGTGCTAAAAAAACATTGTTTTTAAACTTATGACCTTAAGAAGTATGCATTAGTGTTATCTTAATACTTGCCAAAGTCATTAATTTTTAGTTTATAATAATATTGTTTGTAACAGATGAACCACGCCTGCCGAGCCTTAACGTACATGATGGAAGCTCTGCCTCGCAGCTCAGCTGTAGTTTTAGAAGCAGTGCCCGTATTTTTGGAAAAACTACAAGTAATACAGTGTATGGACGTGGCGGAACAGAGTCTCACTGCATTGGAGATGCTGTCCAGAAGGCATAGTAAAGCTATTCTACAGGCTGTGAGTACGAACAAAAACCATATAGGGTTTTTTATGTGATTTTATGTATTTTTTATGTATTTTTTTATGTGATGTGTGTATTATTGGTCAGATATCTTGCCTTCGTTAATCTATTTAGTATGAAAACATTAAACCCTACTACCAAATAATCCCTTCCTTATGGAAACAAAATTTTAGGTTCTGTACATTTACTCACAAGGGAGGGATCTGTATGTTTACAGGAAAGGGATCTTTTTATATCTGTTAGCAACAATTTTATATGCTTAAATGGTACTGTAGAGTCAGCTTACCTGACCTTCGCTAATCCAACCTAGCCTCAGAAAGTAATATTTCAAGCAATTAGAAGATATGTAGCGAAACCGAATGTTACAATGCCTGCACGCCCACTTTTGTATTTCCAGACTGTGTCAGGCCTTTACGCGTGCATGTCAGTTACGCGTCCAGCTGATGACCTAGATTCTCTTCAGAAAGAAGGGGTTGAGCACCCATATACCTGTTCTGTTCATTCATTTCCGTCTTTTAATATCAATTCAGATACGTGGAAGATTGACATTCTGCTTATGTATGTGTCATAACGTTTCAAATATTTTTTTTTATTTGCTGATTTGTAAAAGGTAAAAGATATTTTACTTCTCATGAGATTGTAGGATGTAGCAGGGAAACGTCAAACAGTCTTTAAACAAAAAACAATTAACTTTTTTCGTCAAGTTTAATGATTTGACATACTGCTCTTTATTATTGTAGTGAGATTCTGTGTGCTGTTTAATGTTTTAGTACAATACATTTAGTAATAATACGTGTAATTCAAAGTTTTTTTATTATAATAAATTCAATTCAATACTTGTAAACGTTTTTTTATGGTTCTATATGTAATCTGACTTTCCCGCTAATTCGACCCAACCGTGACCGGTCTAGGTCAGATTAGCGAAACTCTAAACTGGGTAATTTTGTTAAGAGTTTGTGGACCCTGTTGTCCATATTGAATGTATTTCCTATAAAATTAATGTTAAGTAATAATTTACTATTTTATCCACTATAAAATAAAATTATGTTTGATATTTCATTAAAGGTCTTGTATATAGGAATGTGATCAGCTTTTTACATTTTATACATAATTTTTTACTTTAAAAAATTTTTAAATGTAAAAGAAACTTCCCACATTCCTAAATACAAGACTATAAATGAGATATCAAACATAATTTTGCCAACAAATAGTGGAGTATTCTGTATCTGTTATTAACATTTGCCTTATAGGGAATAGATTCAATATGGCTGACATGGTCCACAGACAAACAGTATAAGTCCAAGTTTAGGAAAATCTAACAACTTCAAACAAATTTGTAATTTCAAAATGAAGTATGCAGGAAGAATATCTTTTTTTAATGTTGTTTGGTAGGTCTATTAGGGAAAACAGATATGTTGAAAAAATGAAAATCATGTTCCTCCCAAGAGGTTGTAAAATTTGTGATCCGTCGTACCTCATTTAGTTTTGAAATTCTACAAGGAAACATCCAGTTTTAGAATACATTTTAAAATATAACCTTATGATTTATTTGTTCATTAAACATGGGATCATGCTTGCTTTATAACCTTTTCATAGATTTTTGACAGATTATTTAAAACAAAAAATGCTACTTTATTCTTGAAGTAAATAAAAGTTATTTTGATTGTTTCTATTCTACTCATATGTCATTTTCAAAATTATTTAATTTTTTTTTGCCAAAAAGATAATAAATAATAAACTTTTCTGGTATACGGTTTCCCCCGCAGGGGGTGCAGACTAGCTGCGACTATTGAGAGGATTTAGACGTCCCTCACAGTACCCGAGTTTAACATTTACACTTACAACACTACACTTATGACTTTAACACTTTACACTCACATTTGAGGCGATAATAACCTCAATGTGCTTTTCACCTTAAAATAAAAAAAATAAAAAAAAATGGTATAAGGTATGTCAACTTTTAGCGGATTAATATTCAGTATTTCTCACCAAAGCACCTTAAACTCGGGAGAATAGCAAAGTTAGATGTTTAAATCTGAAAAAGGAAGAAGGTAATTTGTCTTTCATTTTGAGGTAAGGTGCCTAATTTTGTGGTTTTTTAGAAAATGGTTATTTAAAACAAACTTTCAAGAGAAGAATTTAGTATGTATTTAAATGGAAGGGATTGGGTTTGATTGGCTCGGTATGTTCAGCAAGCGTGGCGGTATAATTTAATAAAGGAATTTAATTATTAATAACATTGATAACATCATTTTTTTAATGGTTTTTGGTATTAAAAGCATTAGTAATCTTTTGGCATGATACTAAAGCATTAATATACAAATATAATTAATGTTGAAAAGAATGGATATTAATATACTTAGACTGCAAGTAGATGTATAAGTTTAAAAATAGTATACCAGTAGCAGACGGATTATGTGACCATTGCCTTAAAATGCTTAGATAATTATGCGTTATTTTTTTGTGGAAAATAAAACATTGTTATTATTATTATTTTTTTAAAAATTAACCTGCTGTTATGTAACTCCCAAACCATAAAATATTAAATGTTATAGTATCTAATTATTTTTTTAATATTTATTACACAGAAGTTTAAGATATTATTTTTTTCAGAGAGGAGTATCAGCCTGTCTCATGTATTTAGATTTCTTTAGTATTAACGCACAGAGAGCAGCACTAGCTATAACTGCAAACTGTTGCCAGAATCTTCACAGTGACGAATTTAATTTGGTTGCACAGTCACTATCTCTACTTGCCACTAGGTTAACGCAACAGGTAAATATTTATATTGTATCTTGAAAAAAATTAATTGAACTTTGCAGAAATTATTACCATATTTCATCGATTGTAAGATACTCATTTTTTTCTATTATGATATAAAATAACAAGGTGCATCTTAGAATCGATGGTGCCTTACATTTCATGTCAAAATGGTAATAGGTAATCAAAAGATATGGTACATCTGTTTTCATATTCCTTGAAATGAACCCATGCTAACTGAACAATAGAACAAAGTGCTCAGTTGCAAGGTCACTGACTATGACACCCCTCCTGCTCTTCTTCTTTTATTTTGTTTGCAACTGCTAGTGAGTAAGGAGTGTTTTTATTTTTTTCTTGTATTGTTTAGTAAGAATTAGGTTGTTAAAAAAAAATATTGTATATAAAATATCTTTAAAGTACATTATGATGTAGCAATGAAACAAAAAAATATTATATTCGTTTAAAATGTAGCTTCTTATGTTTTTATTAAATTAAAATATTAATTTAATTAATAAATTAAAACATTCATTCTAAATGGCAACATAGCTGCAGAACGTGAATGTAAAATAAGTTAAGCAGCAATTCGTGGGTTTCAAAAATTCAATTTTTGTATGTAAAACTACTTTAAAATGTTTTATTAGACCCAAAAAACGATGATATCCTGCATTTGATAAAGCTATCCTACAATATGTGATTGTTGCTAGAAATAAATGTCTACCAGTAACATATCAAATGCTGCATCTGAAAGCATGGACGCAGCACCTTGTTACTGGATAAATTTATTTAAGGCTACAAAAGGTTGGTGCTGTTGGTTTATGCATCATCAAGGTCAAACTTCCTTTTGCCAAAAACTTCCTGTTGATTTTGAAGTAAAACTTATGAACTTCCAACGTAATATTATTGAATTTTGTAAGATGTGTAACTGCGTTTAACCCAATAGGCAGTACAGTGAAATGTCCATAATATATTTCTGAAAGTTGTGTTTGCAGGACAAGAAGAGTGTAGAGAGTGTATGCTTAGCATTCAGTCGCCTTGTAGACAGTTATCAGAACGACACAGTCAAGCTGCAAGAGATAGCCAGTACACAGCTGTTAACTAATCTGCAGCAGTTGGTAAGTCATATGAAACAGTCCTGCATTTTAATATAGTTGTGTGCCTTGCTTAATAACTGTGAGTGTCTTGATATTATATTATGTAGATGGGAAAACACTAGTGATAAAATATTTTGTAGTCAAGTGACTGTTTAAACTTTTGTTAAGATCCATTGGGAAGAGCGTTCATACCTTTTTTCTTATTGACTGTGGTTCGTTTGGTGAAAGTCAGAGCAGGAGCCAGTAAGGACAATTAGGTAGATGTTCGGATTATAATTCTCACTTCGGTTCACATAATAATAATATGGCAAATGCCTGTCTGCTCCACTTGTAAATCATTTCTTTACTATTTCAGATATTCACCAAATGAGCTATTAAGTTTTGTATAGTGCTCATGAATATAATTATAATTTTTACTGGTATTCACTATAGCTAATGAAGCCAAGAATACGGCGATAACTTTTATGGTTTTTCTTCGGGGAAAAAAATCCAAGAATTACTTATCAAGCAAACTGAGGGTTAAAATAGTATTTTTAATGAAATATGATTCATATATTTTTAGATTTAATTAATTAGAAACAGTTACATTAGTTTTTATTTCTGTCTTTAGTTTGTTTTTCGTGATAGACCTTAATAAGCTTTGAAATATATGGACTTTCTTATTATACCTACACATTTTTTGTAAATTTCAAATTTTGACAATGTTAGGAATTACAAAGAACATAGACGCAACTAAAATCGTAAAACTTAAAAATTTTTTATTAGTATTTTATAACATTCCTTTTTGTTAAAAAAAATAAATGTTAATGGTAACATTTAAATAAATGTTACAAAGTAATAATTTCATCTATAGTTTGGTGTGTTATTGTAAAATATGTACTTTTGTGTGTGTTGTAGTTGGTAGTATCGCCTCCAGTAATTAGTACAGGAACTTTCATCACAGTACTTAGAATGCTGTCAGTTATGTGCGCCAACTGTCCAGACTTGGCCGTGTGCTTGTTAAAACAAAACATCGCCGACACTTTGTGCTATTTGCTGACTGGACTGACAGGAGAGGCTATTGAAGATGAGGTAAATTAAAAAAAAAATTGGAATTAGTTTTTAAAACTGATACTGGTGGGTGTAAAATACTAAAATGATACTATTGGGTGTACTGATGAAAAATGGAGTGTCTATTCATGAGAAGAGGGGTGTGTCATTAATTACCCAGCATGAAATATATTAATTTTGTTTATATAATTTTAAAATAAGTGTTGAAAAAAGAATGTAAAAATCTTGCAGGAAAGTTGCCTTTTGTTTGCGCTATGGTCAGGAGTTCCAAGGGCTGACCATATTTATAGTAAAGAATAGGAAAAGTGAGTTATTTCCTGGAATTGAATTATTTTTTTTGTGGCTAAAATTACTTTTTATTGGCATTTATGTTCATTGGCATTGTCATCATGAAAATGTAACAAAACCACTTGAGATTGGCATGTAGTTGCAAAATATTTTATTAGTTTTCCTTTAGGTTCTTTGAAATATTAATATTTTGCATTATTAGTTGTAATAGTTGTAATAATATTTTTTACAGTAAAAAAGTAATCAATATGATTAAATAAATCATAGTATTATTGCAAGTTATTGCATAGAATCAAAAGAATAAAACATAACTGTATTATGTTAACAATAATACAAATAGATAAAGATTCGCAGAAACAATCGCGCAAAATTTCTTTTTAACAATTTAACCATACTGTACCTCATTGGCGAAGCGTGGGTACAGGTAGTGAGATTGGTTAGCCTTAAAATATGTATTGTTGATCTTAATTAATTTTTGATCAACTTCAATTTTGAAAAGCTCTCACAGCTAGCCTTGATTATGGTAATTGTGATGAATATTCAGGGGATTATTATAATAGCGGGCTGAATATCTTCCAGTTTAGGTTTTACTATAAATTGTAATGATAAAGATGGATCCACATACGGTGGGTCTGCGCAGTAGACTACCGCGCGTGTGACGTCACTGGGTCAGACACTTCACTGCTACTGTATGTAGTGTGTGTTGTTCCCACTAAACAATTCGATGTTCTATAAATATAATTGGAGATTCGATGTGTTAACGTAATCTGTAGGTGTTGTGTTTTAAATAAAAAGTGTCAACAACAATATTGCACAATAATTGTGTTTTGTGTTTGAGGTTTAATAAATATAAGAAAAGATTTAAGTCATTGTGTATGCATAACAATGCCTGGTTGCGCTATTGCCAATTGCTATAATAATGATAAGAATTGTAAAGGGAAAGGAATTACATTTCATAGAATTCCAAAAGATGAAGGCCTGAGAAAAGCTTGGGTTCATGCGTGTAAATGAGCAGATCATTTTAATTTTGATAATGTTAAAGTCTGTTCACTTCATTTTAATAACGATTTCGAAAGGGATTTTAAAACCTAGTTATTAAATACAAAACCTGTGAAATCTGGTGCCATTCCACGTTTTAACATTTTTACCGTTGAAAATAAATGTGTTGATTCTGAACGAGCGTCAAGGATTACAAAATTTGAAAACCAAGAAACAAAAAAACTTATTGACGAGTTCGATGGAAATCTACAACAAAAAATCACCTGTAAACTGAAATGACGTTGGTGGAATTATAACATGTAATTCTGTAAATGAAACCTACTTTCCGTAGTCAGTAATTTTAATACAAATATTGTTGTAAATAATGTCTCTGTAAAAGTAATGAAATGTTTAAGAAATGAAAATTTCCTTATGTAAGAACAAATTCAACTTGCGTTACAAGAACTTTCCTCGGTTAAAAATAAAAATGTGGTTTTACAAAGCAATGTTACTAAGTTAAGAATATTTTTTTCTGATAATCCGACGAAGAAGAGGAGCCTTAAATGACTTGCAAGCTAGTGAAGATGATGTGAAGTGTGATCTACAGGAGAACTCTAATCTACTGAAGGTGATGGCTGGCTATATAGCATATAGAGTCAAGAAAAAAAAATATGGCATATAGAGTCAACTTTTGTATACGGTCACCCAACAAACGAGTGCCATAATAATAAAGGGATTGGCTGTCAACTTTGTCTAAAGGCTACCTTATGTATCCTACTGAAGAATGGTTGAACATCACGGTAAAAATGGAAAGGGACTTTTTGAAATATCATGATGAGAATGGGCTAAATAAAGAAAAATGTGTGATGAAAAATCTGACAAACTAAATAATAATTATTCTTCAGTAGGGGAATTTACCATATCCTGTTACGTCCGTACTATGTTTTATAAACATACGTATAAAATAAATACGTATGTTTATTTTACTGTTTGCATAATACGTCTATGTGCTATTTATTTATTTACTACCAAATTCCTATTATAAAAATATATACAAAAAGGACCTAAAGGGGGCATAATAGCCTGTACATAGGTTGGTCCTTTGTATTTCAGTTTATTGCTAATTTTTTATTCCAGATGTATGTTTTCACAGCCAACCAAATAATTGTTAAGGAACATCCTAAGATACGTAATTCATAGTGTAATGTGCTTTTAACTTTCAAATAAAAAATAACTCTTGAATTTTTCAAGCTATGGACGTATAATTTACTTTAATATTATGTAATATTGTATAAAATAAAAAGTTTCCGTTTTGACAATGAGCGAATTCAGTAAGTAACGTAATTAATAGCGTTAATAATGTTATACAAAAAGAATTATTGTTGTAATTACTATAATACAGTTACTAAAACTAACATAAACTGTTTTCTACTAAACACTACGTCTGAGTTTGACCCGATGACGTGCTATAGCCGGCAAGTGGTGGGAGGACATGCGCGTGGCCCATACCTTGTATTCTATTTACCTTGGATCCACATTAATGTAATTTTGTTATTTCACCTGAAGTCAAATTCATTTGAGTTTGAAGTTCTGTTAAGCATAGTCTAGATTACATTCAGTGTTGGAATCTAGTAGTGTGTAGCCAGTGTTAGGTAGGCAAACTTTTCTGCCAAATTCCAGTGCTGCTGAAATCTTATGAAATTCTATATTTATTCTATCTAATGAAGAAAACCCCAGTGATTGATGGTGCAGGTGTTCTTAGACAATAATCAGCTCTGTTCTTTATATGTAACAATAAATTCTAGCTTAGTATTCATAAAACTTGAACAGGAATAATAATCGTAACATCACAAACTTTTACAGATTCATAGTTGGAAGATTTTGTACCACAATTTGCAATCAACAATGCTAATTATATAAAAATGAATATATAAATGGATTTGATCGTTTATTTATTATAAAAAAAATTTTGTAGGTTGAATTGGTAACTCGCAGTCCACAAGAATTATATGAGATGACATGTCTGATAGCTGAGTTGATGCCACGTCTGCCGAGAGACGGAATCTTCACAGTGGATTCTTTATTAGAGAGGTCATCTCCATCTGCATTAACAGATACTGTCACGTGGCAGTGGAGAGATGATCGAGGGTTGTGGCATCCGTACTCTACCGTCGATTCTCGTATAATTGAGGTATGCTGCATTTTTAATTTTGTTACTTTTTTACTTTTGAATACAGTACATTTAAACATAATTAAATAATTAATTAAACAAATTTTTTTGAATATTGATACAAAAACTTAATCTCAAGACACAAATTATTAACACTGTGCTGGATGTTCGTTTGTTCAGGCTGCGCATCAGTCAGGAGAAGATGAAATGAGCTTATCAACAATGGGTCGTACTTATACAGTAGACTTCCATTCTATGCAACAAATCAACGAGGATACGGGAACATCACGACCAGTGCAGCGGCGAGTAGTACCACCACACCCACCTACATCTCCATCTAATCCATCTGCTATTAATGCTATTGCTGAAAATAACACTAACAACAACCGAGCGACCAGTCCTCTGGCAAACAATCATAGGTCTGTCTCCTTTACAAATCAAAAAATATTACGACAATATCAGTTAAACCTGAAAAAACTAAATAAATTTGTTTTTTTTTTACTCACAGGGAAGGTGAAGGATTAAGCGATGTTGCTGCTTCGTTCATTCGCACACTGTTTAGTGTTTTGTACGAGGTGTACAGCAGCTCCGCTGGGCCAGCAGTCAGATGCAAATGTCTTCGTGCTCTTCTGCGCATGGTTTATTATGCTTCGCCTGACCTATTACAGGTAACGCAGAAAGAATGTATGGTATTGGGAAATAAGAATGTTTATTGTTTAAATGTATGAAGTGGTCACAAAATTTTGTTTAGCTAGATATAACTTGTTTTGTATGTGGGTTATGATGTAAATCATAATGAAGAATCTGGAGAAATGAAATACCAAGTGTAGCTTCCCTCATGCAGATCTTTTACGGCTTAATAAAATGGCTGTCAGGCATTCTGACATGTTTTATGTGGCTACCAAGTTATTTTTCACGGTGCTTATAGCTCAAATTACTTACCCAATATTATCATGTTAAAGTGTCACTTTTTCATGTCTTGTAATGTTAAGTTGAGGCTTTAACTATGTGAAATTAAACATATTGAGGTTTATGGAATTAAACCCCTTCTTTATTTACTGTAGAATATTTTTTTCAGTAACAGAACATTTATTAACTGGAATATTACGATGAAATTTCACATGCGGATTGATGAGGATTGAATAAGATAAAGATTATGTAACACAAATATTTCATAATTTTTGGGAATTATTTTTTATTAAAAAATGTTAATATTTTTAACTTTTTTGAACCTATTTTAACAGTCAGTTTAAATCTACGCTTGTTTGTGTGTGTGTGTGTGTGTGTGTGTGTGTGTGTGTGTGAAATATTTAAAAATCGTTTCTTTCATTGAAATTGGTTCAACAGTTTAGAAATTGGAAGCAGTTTAAAGAATCCTTACATATCATAGAAAACAACTTATTAACTGAGAATGCTGAGCTCTCAGGTGACAGTTTTTATTTACTGTAGTATTCCATCTTTACAAGTAACATTACAAATGTCATGCAAATGAAAAGTAACATAAAAAATGATTTCAGAAATTTATTTTTTAATTTGATTTTTATAGTTGAGTACATAGTTTTATTTATGAAGTATTTGTCTTGCAGGAGGTTTTGAAAGCTCAAGTAGTATCAAGCCACCTAGCTGGTATGCTGGCATCGCAGGAACTGAGGATCGTTGTTGGTGCGTTGCAGATGGCAGAAATTTTAATACAAAAACTACCCAATGTGTTTACTGTCCATTTTACACGTGAAGGTAAGTTTCATGGCAAAAGTATTAAATGAGCTTTAGTAGAAATTTATTATAATCATATAGTAGTCGCCTCTTACAATGAATGTTTTCCAGACACAGAGCTAGCTGTGTTATATCGGATGAAGAAAAAAATTCTTTAGATAAGCTTGTAGTGCTACGTAAGTAAAACCAAAACATGTAGCAGCACTTATATGGTATATTTGTTTATCTCTACTTTCCTTAAATAGCGGTATGGAATGAACAGTAGAAGTAATTAAATATCAAACAAAAAAGTACTGTTGTTAAGGCATCAGAAGTAATCTTACTAGGGACTTACTAGACTGTGTGTTTATATTACAAGAATATGATAGAGAGAGTAAGAGGCATTAATGTCTGTTATCAGTGGTAATATTGCTTTGGAAGCAAAATTTGTTATTGTTGTCCATGTAAGTAATTACATGTTAAGGGCACAGTGGCTATGCATTACATTTGATACAGTGGTATATAGGCAGCGATCATTATAAATATTATGGTTAATCGCAGTAACATATTTACAAATCCGTGTGGTATTATGCAGAGCTGAACTCTTTGTTTCTGATAAAAATTCGATAACTCATTCATTAATATTATTACATCACAAGTCATGTTTTATCAGCATTATTAGCATATCTAAATAAAAATATGGATTGCATGTCAGATAACAGGTACCCTATATTTGTATAAATTTCAATCCAAAGGCTAACATTGAAAATTAATTAAAATTTATTGTGACACCTTAGAAAATTTTTAATATTTTTTTTTGTAGCTATGCAACTTTTCTAAAAAATAATTGTGAATAGTGTCTTAACGTCTGTTATAGAGAGTTAGTTGATAAGGTTAAGACAAATGGTTGTTCTTTTGTTTAGGAGTCATGCACCAGATTAAACAACTAGCTGACCCTGGAATCCCTCTGTCAGCCTCACCACCCAAGTCTGCACCCCCTCCACCCATAACTCAAGCTATCAACTGTGGTGCAGGACCTTCCACATCAAATGGAGCTGTTTCCAGTTTAAGTAAGTCTTGGTAATATGTAAACAGTTCTAGCTGAGCAATTTTACTTTTTTATATTGGATATCAATTAATCATTAGAATATGAAATATTAATAATAAATACTTAGTTGGAATATCTACTTACAGTAGGCCAAGATATCTGGATTTACGGCCTGTCACAATCATTTCAGAGGCTTGTCAGTGATATTAGATTGTAATTGACTTGAGTGACTTCTTTGTAAGAAAATGATTTAAATAAATAAATAATGAGATGAATAATTATGTATGGCTTTATTTATTAAAATCAAAAGAATAATTATAATTAGGCTTAGCCAATTTGTCATTAGCTTCTTGAAGTTTCCTGATAACACTTAATTATGGGCAAACACTATACTTTTTCAAAAATAATTATAATCAGGAATTAAAAACTTATAAAAAAACAGAAAATTCAATTAATATATTGTACAAATAATATATCATATAATTAATGTGATAAAATATGTAGCTATAATACAGTAAAATTATTACAGTAAAAAAAAGCTTTATGTTACTGTTACCAGTATTCTAAAATAATTTAACTATAAAACCAAGTGACTGAGACACTAACAAAAACTTAAGTTCTTAAATTTTTATGTCAAGTTAAGGCTTGCTCAGTAAAAGTGAACCAAACTGATCAAACAATTACTGTGAAAGCGTGATAATTTTAACATTGCTGTTAGCAACTGATAGGAGCCATTAGCCAAGGTTTACAAGAAACAGTAATAGCTTGTGGTGCATACATGTATACCTCCCATAACAGCTTTCATATCCTAGGCCCACTGTAAACAGTTGT
Organism: Callitettix versicolor; assembly: GCA_022606455.1. Classification (NCBI taxonomy): domain Eukaryota; kingdom Metazoa; phylum Arthropoda; class Insecta; order Hemiptera; family Cercopidae; genus Callitettix; species Callitettix versicolor. The sequence goes on along the minus strand of CM040186.1, from coordinate 38,891,781 downwards.
ATGGCTTAGTATTTTCTAAATAATTTGGTTGTAGAAATATTTAGCAAAAAAAAAATACTTTTTTCAAATTTGTATTAATCAGGTCTTGTTCAAATTTTGGTTATAAATAGTCAAAACTGAAACCTGTGTATAAACTTAAAATTAAAAAAATTGAGATCAGTAATAAAAAAAATTAAATGAACCTTGTTTAATGTCAAAAGTTTATTTAATTTTTTATTGATTTTTTTAGCAAATAAGAAGTTTTTTAAGTAATAGTAATTGAAATGTTTTTTTAGAATGTTTAAGTGCTTTATTTAAGCTTGTTTTAATTACAGTAATTTATAGTTGGTATTAAGAAAGTTTTTGCAATGTTTTTGTTTTCCATAGTTTTTTATCAATTTGGAACCAACTGAAGATTATGTTACCACTTTATACTAGTTTTTTTAAATTTTTTCATATCTCAATCCCTTTTTCTAGTAATAAATTGGGGTAGCTACAGTAAAAGCTTGATAATCTGAACCTTGGTATACCACATATTTGATAATTTGAATCCAATATAGGCATAAATAATTTTTGCTACAGTATCGGAAAATTTTGTTGCAATCTTCTTTGTTACATTTGAAATGTCTGAATATGCTGTGTTAAAATAAAGAATCGTATGGCTAAAAGTAGTAAAAATAATTTCAAAATGTTCTGAAATTAATAATTTGTGTATACTTTTTGTAGAAATGATATTAGGCAAAATAAACTTATGAATAAAATTTACTCTAAAATAAAATTTAAAAAAGCATTTTTTGAATGATCCTCTCAAATCAAGGTTATATAAGTCCCACTTTACAGTCACAACACTATGTAATATCGTTTCGCCTTTTTTTTAAATCTTGTGTGTTTATAAATATCGTTTTTTCATCTGGGTATGTCTCATAGAAAGTGCTGCGATATTAAACACAATGAGTGCGCTGCTTTGTACTAATAAGGGCAGTTGCATAGTCCCATTATCGTCTTTTATGATATATAAATTAAGCAAAACAGTAATTTGCCTAATCAGGCTTAACCTAAATCTAAATGGAATTATCATGGAAATATTGAAAACAAGACAGTATTCTATGAATACTGCCATCTGGATTCAAGCTGACTAATCATCAAACCAGGCCTCTTTCAGACTTACTCTTCTCAGAATTGAGTACTGCTAATCATATATTTCTGCATAACATACACACAAAGTTTATTCCCCCCCCCCAATTTATTCAGAAATCTAATTTACTTGTAATTTACCTATAAATAACAAAAATAAAGACTTGTAAATATACAGTACTTGTGCACACAGGTAATAACGCGATATTAGGACCAGAATTGAGGCGTTTAAACCATCAAGACTTACTTCTGAATAATGAAGATCCTCGAGCCAACAGTCCACAACTGTAAGTATTTAGTCATTCTTAAATTGTAACAGGTATATAAGTTACAAAAATGTAAGCTTTGTGTCTTTTCACCCAAATTTATAACCCTTTCCTGCAGTGTGGCATAGTTCAACATAAAAAAATTTATTTTTGTCTTGCTTTGTCATGACGGAAGGGAAAAGCGATGTTAAAGTGTTAGATCTTTTCATGGGAAATTTAGAATTTTGTCTAAGAGTTGCTCTTAATATACTTAAAGTAAGGCCACCTTGTCATAATTAAATAATGATGTATTAATTTTTTTATGAAATGTAATACAGTAAAAACAGTAAAATCTCTTTATTGCAAATGCCTTTATAATGGAAATATCTATAACAGCAGAATGTGTTAGTCCCTTCCCATTCCTACAGTAAAAATATGAATTGTAACTTTCTCTATTGAGGCCAACAAAATTTCAGGAATCTGGAATCTATATAGGCAAAACATGTGCATACTTTTTACTCTTTCACCTTATTTCTCAGTATACCAACAGATCATTGAAGTGTTAACAGTGCTTAGTGTGTCAACTGAATCAAGTGACTAGTAAATTTTACAAATAGCTCATTTACAATACAGTGGACAATAAATGGACAATTTTATCATTAACGTTATGCATGAGTTAGACGAAGGTCTGAAGCAAGTAAATGTTAGCCGATATTTTATTTAGCTAGTTCTTCTATTGGCACAATATTGAAAAATAAAAATAAAATAAAGGCCTATTATAATGAAGGGTTTTGTTTTATTATTCAGCTTCAAGAAAATTTGAAAGCCAGAATCGGAAGGAATTGATAATATATCAATATTGATAAATATTGCTTGTTTCTCACAATTTCAGTATTCTATTTTACAGTATTGTTTAATAATTATTGTTTTTTAGAGACTGTATGTCATACAGTTTTACTTCAGTAAACTTTGCACACAATACTTTAAGTTAAATATAATGTATAACTCATTTTACAAATAAAAACACATTTTATATATGTTTTGGTTGAGCTTTTTCTATAGCAGAAATCTATTTATAGCTGCAAAAATTAATGTTGCCTTAAGTGCCGTTACAGAGGAATTTCATTATAATATTTTAATTTGTCAAAGAAATGTTATGATGCAATTCAAAATAAACAATAGTGAAACTTACAGTCATCACAAGTGCTGATCACATTGTTCATTCGCATAATACGTTTTTATTTATTTGTTTCTAATATACCTGTAAATTAGAGGTCTGCTGACCAAATTTTTTCCCTCAGGCTTTTCTGGTCAGTGACCATTAATCCAAAAGGTTTAATCCATTTTTTACTAGGCCTAAGCATTAAAAAAATTTTATTATTAATTTTTTTTCATTTCATATTTAAAAACCATGGTTTATAAATAAGTATAGAATATGTACATCTGTTGATGAAAACGATCTAATTAACCCTCACTTATATGTAATATTTTTTAAAGAACAGCATATGTAAGCAGTCCCTGTATACACTAAATGAAAATGATTATATAATTATGAGACTGCACTGTAACATTTAATAATGGATTATAAACAGATTAAACTCTGTTTATAAGGTATCTAGTTGTATTAACTGCCAAAGCTTGTTAATATTATTTATCATTAGTGTAACTATATGATTAAAACACTTCTTAGAAACAAAGGCTTCATTCAGGGCAAAGGTTTTTATGAATTTATTTATTATTTGGTATTATCATATATTTATGCCTTGCTCTCTCTCTCTCTCTCTCTCTCTCTCTCTCTCTCTCTATATATATATATATATATATATATATATATATATATATATATATATATATATATATATTATTATTATTATATATTATGATATAATATTATTTATAATATATATATATATATATATATATATATATATATATATATATATATATATATATATATATATATATATATATATATTTTATCATTGTCCCAATCATCACAAAACAAAGAAAATGTATCATTTCATAAGGTTATTATTGTCATTGTAAGTCTATTATGATGGCTTAATCCTTAAGCTTTTAGTTAGAAGAAATATTGAACAAATGCCCTGACCACGTGGTTTATAATTTACAATAGTACGATACATTTTACACACTTGACCAATCATCATCAGCAGGTTTTGTCAACTAGTATAAAAGTATTCAATAAACATAATAAAGTTGTTAACAAAATGTAATAACATGTGAATTAACAAATGTGGCAGAAAATTTCATATCTATTCTTCAGAAAAAAATGAAACTCAGAATTTATATTAATTGTATTTTTTTTTTAATTTTCAATCCTGTGTGTACGAAATTGTTTTTTTTTTTTGCTAATTTTTTGTAAGGCTTCATCAATTTTTAAGTTTAGCTTAGCTATAGTTTGCACAGTGTAACGGGAAATGGTCACTAGATACAGCCTTTCCGTTGCATCTAGTGAATGTTTTACATATTTCAGTCGTTTCAGCGATGTACTGAAACGAAGGCGATATCCTAAGAAGACAACAACTTCAAGCAGAAAAACGCGTCAGGACAATTCTGATAATCTGTCTGCAACTGTGATGCAAGATTTATTTTCTAAAGGTGGGTAGAAAATTTAAATATTGTGCTTTTTAGAATTTTGCCGAAAACTACAAAAAGGGTTGGTAAACAAATTTTGTTTTTTTTTTAATATGGTGTCTAATTGTGAAATAACATTTGATTTGTGCATTAGGTGTCAAATACATGGCTTTTTGATGGTTTTGCATACTTTGGACAAATAGCTCGTCAGTGTAATACATTTGAAATAAAAGAGTTATACATTTTATGAGTAAATTAAAGTACCCCAAAAAATAAACCCTGACAGATGTTTGTTTTGTTTTGTTTTGTGTTTTTGATTCTTTCTTTTGGTCTTAATTTTCTTTTATTTCATGTGGTACACTGGCTGATACTTTATTTCTGATCAAAATTTAAACAAATTAATAACTGATTTGTAATGGGCCAATTTTTAGTTTTGTCTAATTTTTTCATGAAATACCATACTTTATAAAATGATTTTGCACTATTTATTTTAATTCGTCAGATGTACTTGGATATAATTCTCTAATGTAAAAGAAAGTATTTAAAGTATTTATCAATAAGCTGTCTTTAAAACATGAATTTAGCTTAGTATTTGTATAAATTTTAATTCCCACAATTTGTTTAAATTATTTATTTACTTTCAATAGTCAAATGTAACTTGAAAAATTATTTATTCTTGGAACAGAAAAGATTAGCCATCATATTGTTCTGAAGAAAATTTTAAACTAATTTTATCGATGTTTTGAAGGAAAAACATTGGCAATTATAGCAAATTGGGTAGCAAAATATGAGAGATAGTTAAAGTTTTTAATTTATATAAAGGTAACTGGTTTTTATTTTATTTTGTACATTTGTTTTTAATTGTTATAAATAATTTTTTGTCAAATATTAAGTGGTAAATATTGCACACAGCTGTCTCGCAGTGTTATGGAAGCAAATTTTCAAAAATATTTCTTACCTTTTTTGAAATTCTGCTTTCGTTAAAATCTGCATTTATTGTATTAGCATTCTGAACTTTCAAATTACTTTGAAAGTATATAAAATGAACCTTGACCACCGTCAGGTTCACTGCCATATTTTTCATGGAATTTTGAACATTTAAAATCTTTATTATAGTGAAATTATATTTTCAAAAAAGTATAAGATAGAAATGTTAACAGATTTTTTAATATTTGAAGTAGCTGCCACTTTGAAACATGTGAATGAATTTTGTTGGGTAACAAACTTGTCCAAGCTAAACATCTCAAAACTGTGTTAGTACAGGTCAGAACGACAATCATTTCAAGGTTACAATTCTTGAAATTATAATGATCACGCTCATGTATCTTGATTTTAATATTTGATGATCAAATTTTTGGATAAAATAACAAATAGGACTATTTAATTTTTTCCCATTCGCAAAAATGAATTAATACTTTACCATATTGGTGCTTTAAAATAAAGAAGCGTATAGTTATTAGTATGTTCCAATCGAAGATAAAAAAAAAAATTTACATGATTTATGTTCAGTACTTACTATACTAATAATAAATAACTATTAGAATATATAATTATAAAATTTAACAGAAAAAAGCTACACAAAACTTAATTGGTCTCTAAATAAGAACATTCACAAGTGAAACATAATTTCAAAAACATTATTGCTGTAGCAGGCAGTCTACTGAAAGTTGACAACAAACAATAAAAGAAAGATAGAGGTTCAGGCCTATTGTGCGATTAATTTCTAAAAATTCCCATTATATATTATTTTGCCAAAAAAATCTCTAAACACAAATCACAACGCAAATTGGTGTATAGTTACATACCAATTTCAGCTTTGAAATAAGAAAAATTAATTTTTTTAGTATACAAATTTTTGTTTTTTTTGTCAAACAGATCTATACCATCCAATTGTTTGACTGAGGTCCATTCAGTCAGAAGACTACTTTATTTTTATGCAGTGTGTATGCAATTCGAATTTGATAGAAGCTCTACATAAAAAGTATTGATTATTATAGAAACTGAGTGTATTTTCAAGTATGTTTTTATAATGTAGAATGGTTTCCAAAGTATGGTCGTGAATCACTAGTGGGTCACAGGAAGGCAGAAGACTTAAGAAATATGTTCTATAATTCCACAAAAACTGCTTCACTGAATGCCAACTGTAAAGTTATACACAAAAAAGATATTTTCAAAAAGTGAACCGGGCAAACTGGAACTACGATATACATCTGCTAGGATTAATGATACTGAAAAATAAAATGATATAAAAAACTTAGTATTTTATGTATAGTGATTACAATTCATTGGAAGAAAAGATTAAAAGGTGTACGAGCGAGTTAAGAATTTATTTATATACCATTTTCTCGTTTTCTTCTTATTAAGTATAATTATTAGATCTAAACAAAATATGAAGAATTTTTTTATTTCATTATATTTTTTGTGGTCCTGTTTTGTTCTAATGTAAAATAATATATGTAGATTATGGTGGTTCGTGAAATAAAATTTCACGCTGAAGGTGGGTCCCATTACAAAAAATTTGGGAACCACTAATGTAAAAAATCATTGTGCAAGTACATTGATAGGAGGAAATTAATCAGCGTGTTTTAATTTTGAAGAAAGAAATACTAAAATATACATTACCATTAACATAATTATATTTCTCTAATATTAGACACTTCTCAAAAGATATTTTCCTTGGTTCACTATAGAAAAGTTTCACTTTTCATACACACAAAATAAGAGTTTTCTAAGGTACTGTACTAATCCAAAAATTAAACTGTAAGCTGACATAATTAAAAAATATTTATTGTAATTTGGTTTTATGTGAGCAGCCAGCAACTTGGGTTCAAGTAGTAGAGGAAGTAGTGGAAGCAGATCTCGCTTATACAGCTCGAGTTCAAGCAAAACTAGTAGCTTCTTGGCTTCACTGAATCCAGCTCGATGGGGTCGTCCTGACAGGCATATGAACAAGGTGAGCATTATTTAAATATAAAACAAATTCTTTCATGATGTATAAATGCGTCCTAATACGATCAGTTACACGTCTGCGTACTCGCCCTCACAAGCTCTATAGACAGATTTATCGAACAACCTATTGTCTAAAATAACAACTTTATCAAAAACAAAAATATGAGGGCTGTTTGGAAATTAAGTTGCATTTAAGGTTAAAAAATTTCTCAATATATTTATTGACATTTTATAATATACATTCAACAGAGCATACCTTAAACCATTTTTTCAACATAATTACCACCTACTTTTAAGCACTATCATATGTACAAACAAGCTTTTCATCACCCAATGTTTCATTTAGTATTGTATTTATCAACTAGAGTGACTACCACTAAACAGACATAAGTTATTACATAAAAAATATAAAGAGAAGCTTTTATCTAATAGCAGTTATTTGATAATTATAATAAAACTCCGCCTGCACCCTGACGCTATAGATTTGTGTTTATTATTTTTAATTTATTTTATGGGAACAGATTTTTGCATGGTTGGGTAGGCAGCACGGCCCATTATGTCATAAGAAAATAACGTGTTACACCAAGTGCATAGTGCTGTCATTTTCAGTTGACCTTTTGCTTACTGAAAATCATTTTCCCACTTGGCTTAAAATTTAATATATATATATATATTTTTTTTTTTTTTTTTTTTTTTTTTTTTTTTTTTTTTGGAAGTGTGAATGTAAAGTGTTAAAGTCGTAAGTGTGGTGTTGTAAGTGTATGTTAGACTCTGGTACTATGAGGGACGTCTAAATCCTCTCAGTAGGTGCAGCTAGTCTGCACCTCCCTGCGGATTTGAAATTTAATAATGGGCATGATGCCAGATAACCTGGAAGAAAATCGTTAAACAGTATGGGAGATGGGGCTTAATCTTACAAATTTGAAATTGTTAGCGTATTATTATTTAGTATTTTTATTATTTAGACCTAACTATAAAAAAACAGTTTAATAGTATTAGCTTGATCATAAGGTTTGTTTATAAGCATATGATGGAATGTATAAAAAATGACTATTATATGATTACCGACACTATCTAGTTTTGCTGGCAAAATTTTTGCTTTGGTACACTTCAAAAATGTAATAGTAGGAAAGTGTATCATCTACTCACATCCATTTTTTCTACCTAATTTTGACAGTCCATGTGATTAAAATTTTTTGTTAATTCGCTCTTTTGTAAATTAGCAAAGTTTACAAAAATGTAATATATTATTCTTCCATTTTTGTTGCTAAAAATGTTGGTGTTAGGTGACATTATTTACAGAGTTTTATTGTGGAATCTGTTTAAATTTCTTCTTTAATTGTATGATTTTGGTCATGGTTCCAGGAGGGATCAGCTTTATCTAAATGCTCCAGCAACGCCAACTTGAGCGCAGGAAACAGAGAAAAAGCACGTCAGTGGGTACGGGAAAGAGCTCTACATTTTGTAGACAGTTATCAGAGTAGGCAGGATGTACCGACTACAGTCCTTGTACGGCTCACCTCTGCTATCCACAAACTTGATTCGCAGGTAATCAGTTGACTTCAGATTCAATTTTGTTGTATTTTTTCCCCCTATGCAGGGTTATATAAAGTAAAGTAAATACGTTTTTAATAAAAATATATGTAAGTTACATAAAATATCTAGGAAATCAGTATTATGTAGGTTTAATCTAGTAAAAAGCATGCTATAAATGTAAACAGTCGACAAGTGTGAAGTGTGTGTCCAAGAATTACTAACATAGTTGCTAACGTAGATAATTTAATTACACCTGATTGCTATGATAAGAAAATGCTGATAGATAACGTATGACAGGCCACAATTAATGAGGTACAGCTGTAGACCTGTACTAAAAACAACATAGCTATGAACTTTATCGTAATTATTGGCAAATATTGTAGCCAACAAATGTCTAAAATAGTTTTTACAAGATTTTCTCTATTATATGTTTCACCGAGATTTTGCTGTATGAAAATATCTCGTAATATAAGGGTGATATAAAAATATTTTACATATAGTGGTGTATTGAAAATTCAGATTACAATAATAAACTAGGTTCAGTTTTGGAAAAATTGAATAAATTTTACTATTAATAAATAAGCAATTGGTTTATTTTCCTGTAAATACGAGGTGTGTTCAGAAAGTAATGAGAATTTTTAAATTTCGCGGGCTTGGAGAGTCCGATTGTCAAACATTTTTTTTATTATGTTGGTATACATGCCCTTGAAGTATGATATAACTTTCAGCTCTTTTCATTGTTGACTTGTCTGTGACGGCCGCTAAGGTTAGACGTGTTTTTATGAGCTCGGCGATTTTCGTTTGTTAAAAGAAATTGATCAAAGAATTTGTATCAAATTTTGCGTGAAAAATGGAATAAAGTGTAACAAAGTGTGTGAAATGTTAACAAAGGCCTATGGTGAGTCTGCTATGAGTAAAGCAAGAGTTTACAAGTGGTATAAGCGTTTCCAATGAGGCCGTTGAAGACATTGAAGATGATGAATGCCCTGGACGCCCCAGCACATCAACAACTGATGAAAATGTGGAAAAAGTGAAAGAAATGGTTATGAACAATCGCCGAATCACAATTAGAGAGGTTGCTGATGATGTTGGCATATCAATTGGATCATGCATGTCATGACATTGATTCCAATGTTTTGTGTATGAAACGCGTTGCAGCAAAATTTGTTCCAAAATTGTTGAATTTTGAACAAAAACAGCGGCGAATGGAAGTTGCTCAGGAGTCACTAAATGAAGTCAACTATGATGCAGAATTACTGATATGTATTTGTAACAGGTGACGAAACATGGGTTTACGGATATGACGTCGAAACTAAGGCTCAATCATCCCAGTGGAGGCATTCTTTCTCGCCAAGACCGAAAAAGGTTCGACAAGTGTGGTCGAACGTAAAGGTTATGCTCACTGTTCTTTGATATTAATGGCATAGTTTAGCATGAATTCCTGCCACCAGGTGAAACGGTCAATAAGGAGTACTACCTACAAGTTCAACGCCATTTGCCTGAAGCAATCCGAAAAAAATGTCCGGATCTATGGAAAAACAATTCATGGCTTTTACACAATGATAATGAACCAGCTCACACTTCATTGCTTGTTCGTGAAATTTTGGCCAAAAACAGTACTGAAACGATGCTCCAGCCTCCATATTTGCCAGACATGGCTCCGTGTGACTTTTTCCTATTTCCAAAAATAAAGAGTATGTTAAAGGGCCGTCGTTTTATAACCATAGGTGACATTAAAAGCGCATCGTTAAAAGAACTAAAAGCTATCTCAAAGATCGAGTTTGAGAAGTGTTTCGAGGAATGGAAGAAGCACTGGCACAAGTGCATAATCTCCAGTGGTTACTATTTTGAAGGAGACAACATCAGACTAGAAGAATAAATAAATATTTTGTTCAAAAAATTAAAATTCTCGTTACTTTCTGAACACACCTCGTATATAACCTGCTTACATGTACTTAAGCACTTCAGAAGTGTTACAGTCCACTCAATTTACTTAACAGTGGAACTTAACGGTGTATTTTGGGCATTGAAACTTGACTCTCCAATACACTGAACTTATTATTATTACTGTTGAATCTAGGTTCTACATATACAACCTATTTTCTGATGAAAATTGTAGGTCAGCTGCATAAAAAACGGCCCGGCTAAATCACCAGTGAGACAGAGAGAAAAAATGTGTTATTTGTTGAGTCCCCACTCTCACTACAGTTCCTCCTTCTGTCTTTCAATATTGCTGAGTAGTATTAGTTCCCAGCTGACGCAGTAAATACAGTTTGTAAACTCAGATTGGCAGACGTCTGTGTCACTAGACTGTTGGATGGAGCTGGAGGGGAATTCTAATATTTTCGCCCAGGCCATTTGGTTGGAACCTTGTTAATAAATCATGCCATGAGAAAATTCAGTTTGTCATTCAGTGTTTAGTTCTTGTATTATTAGTTTTTTAAAAATGTTATATACAAATATTATATATAAACACTTTATATTAGTTTATTAAACTCTCTAAGTGTTGCACCATTAGTCTACAGTGCTAAGCTATTTTAGTGTTCCATGTAAATTTTTTCTTTATACAAGAAATATAATTCGTATTTCCTATGACTTAAATTTAACTTTATTATATGAGGTGTGACAATTAAATAATCAGACTGATGCTAACAAAAAATTTTATTCATCACCAATTACCTTTCAAAGTTTATCCCCTTCAATGAGTCCATTGCCTATCCTTGCCTATCCCTAAAACGCTTCATCGAATTTTTCATTGTTCATAGCATTGTTAGACGTTCACTTCTGTCCTCTTGTTTTGAGAACGTTTTGATTTTGCTTCCTCACTACAAAATGTTATCCCCCTAAGCTCTGATTTGTGAGTTAACGATTTTTGTGGATCAGTTCATCAATTTTCTGGATGTTGTCATCCATTTTTTATGTTAAGGCTTTTCCAAGGTAGGACACAAATCATCTTTGGTCATGTCACTTCCCTCCTTAAACATTTTAAGCCAATCAAAAACTTGTATGCGCGATAAACATTCACTTCCATACACTTTCTTTAACATGGCAGGAGCTTCTGTAGCAGGTTTTCCTGTTTCACAAGAAAGCGCTCATCTCTGAACACTTTGCATTTTTTCATTGACACTAGCCAAGGACGTGAACAGGCGATTGCTACAGTCAGACTAAGCAATATATAACCGTGCTTATCAAGTTCAGGGTGGGGGAAGCAGCAACATGCGTAGACATTTTTCAAACCTGTTTTTGCATGCTTGCCGTTGATTAGCTGAATCAGTTTGGTTATTTAATTGCCGTATATATTGTTTACACTTGTATACAGTGTTTACAGAAAAATATGTAGAATAAGTTGAAAAAATTTTAGATATAACTGAGGACTGCTTCAGCTTTGTTTAAACTTTTTTAATTGTTTTTTTCTTTGGTTCTTTGTTAAAATGAAAAATCTGTAATATACAAAATGTTCAGAATTTTATTACAAAACCAAAAATATTATAGGCTTTTTTTAAACAGTTACCTAATATCTATTTTGTATATAGTAAAATTTGAATATTTTACTCTTCCTGTAGTTTATTTTAAGTTTGAGTATTGTACATTTTGTAGCAATTTTGCCTTACTATAATAAAAAAAAAAATCTAAATATGTTTATATGTTTGTATATTGACATGTTTCGGAGTAAAACTATTATTTAGCTAAAGTAAATATTTATTTTCTCGCAGTAGTAGAGATAATGTACTAATTTAGATTAAATGCTTCAGGGTAAAGGCAGTGATGCGGACACATTGTCTGCGTTAACACAACTGCGAGAGATCGTGATGGCTTCAGATATCTCACCATTTGAAGTAAATCATAGTGGGCTTATACATTCGTTTCTACATTTCCTTACCCACACTGAAGATAGCAACCGTAATGATAGACTTAGAGCTTTTCTACATGTTTTTGCAAACTGTCCGGTAAGTTTACCTGTTCATTTTCCATTTAAATTTTAGCCTAAATATAGCAGTTGTTTTCAAAATTACAAAACATAAGATTTACATAATTTCGTAATTATGTTTTTCATTAATGATTGTTTCTATCATGACCTTTCACTTTTTAAATACAACAAATGATCTTTCTATTGTTAAATTTTAACTATTGTGTAAATATAGTTATAAGTTATTCTCAGTAATTAACATTTTTTTTAAATCCGGGAATTTATATATATATATATATATATATATATATATATATATATATATATATATATATCATTCATTAGAATATGCCTCCATGTCCGTAATCCTTAGATATTACCTCCACATTCACAGCCTTATATCTCAGCTAATTGTAAAGATATATGTGTCATCCCATTTGAGTATATGTTCAAAATAACAGATTCAAGACATTTATTCCAATATGCTCTAATGTATAATACAATTTTTTGTTATGTAATTAATGAAATATTGCCTCCCGGTGGCAAGATGTAAGGTTAGCATAAAACATTTGTTTGTCAAACATAGATTGTTGCCTCCGGATGTCGTTAAATATAATTGATGTCTAACTTTGCAGATATATACCATTAGACCTTGCCTCCAGTCTAAACCTTTTACCAAACTGAACACTACTGAAGTCCTGTATATGTATATAGTTGAGGTTATGTTTTATGTTTCTAAAGTTTTATCACCTACAAATATACCGAAACTATAAAGTTCTATTTCTCTACACATAAAACCAATTAAATTGTTCTTTCTTTGAGATTTATTGTTGTATTCATTAGATATGGCGAAACTTGTGGCTCTTGTACTTTTTCATAATTTTGGTTTGACAGTTCAAACAGGTTAGAGTTGTAGTTGATATTACAAAACCTACCTTTTCTTTCACTTCTACTTTTATATAAAAGTAATACATATACATATGTATTAAATCACTAATTTGACTGTAGATCTAAGTTTTGCCTAAAGTTTATTTTCACGCATGCCACTTTTTTAGGCTACTTAAATTTTGTACTTTAGAGGGAAGTACTGTACTTCCAAAACAATAAAATGTTTTTCATTTGGTCTTGGGAATTGATTTTTAATAAACTGATTTGCATAATAATAATACAAAAAATATGATTAAAATATTTTGGGCCAAATTTTAGTTCTGTAAGCTATTTAGCTATAAAATCACAATATAGCCTATTGTGATTAGCCTACATAGCCAAATACATACAGGTGCTATATATAAAAGGTACAAATATACATTAAAAATTTTAATGTCTTTGGTAATACAAATTTAAACAACTAAGTTCAAGTTTTATCATAAGCTAAGTATGAGAAAATTTAACGGACAAGTATTAAATATTGATTTGATTTGCTCATCAAGTTTTTAATCTAAGTACCAAAATATCACCTCAAGTGTTTTTTATATAGAATTTTGATGTTGTGCTAATAAAAAAAATAAAACCAACAAACATAGGAAAGAAATATTGCTGTCTTTTTGTTTTCGATGTCATTTAACCTTGGTGCGATAGGCAGTACAACTCATAATAGCCTGCTCGAAAAAGTTACACGAGGTCATGATTCCCTTGGAAAATGGTTAAAAGAGTAATGAACAACAAAGAAGAAGCAGAAATATTATAGTCTAGCACCATTTCGATATGAAATCTAATCTAACCTAACAGCTGCAGTATGCCGTTTTGGATTAGCATAACCCATAAAAAATTATAATATGCCTGCCTTGATATAATTTTTTTATATCACAAATTATTTACTGTAGCAATAAACATGCTGTCTAGTGACCACTATTGCTACTTAAACTTATTTAATACATATATTTACGCAAGCTACTTTGTTCGAAAAATGCCAGAAAGGTTGGTGTGTTAGTATATTACAATTACCACCTAGGTTAACATCTGTAGGGTGCTGTGAATGGTTTCATGACTATAATTTGTAACATGGTATGGTAAAAATATATATAATCAATAACGTACCTGGAATTGATACAAGGTTTTTATCACTTACTGTTGCTTTTAATGAAGTACCTAAGATAGTGTGATTGTAACCAGAACAAAAGCAGTGTTAAGTACTTATGAATAAGTGTGTACTATTGTTATTACATCCTCAAAACAGAATAACATGTGAAAGTGCAATACTGTCATAAGTCGTAAATGTCTTCCACCCTGTAAACAAAAACAAGTGCAGAAAATGCACCTTGCAGGTGGTTAATGGTGCAGTACAATTCAATGGGAAAACTCCACTTTTGCAGGAGATAGTAATCTTAAATGATTTTAAACTGCCTAGTTTTCATAGACTGTGTTCTCATAAAACCCAAGTATTGATAATTCAAAGTAAATATGACGATAGAATAGTAAATAACCACATATAACAGAAATTTTATTTATTTTTAATTAGATTAGAAATCTTATTTTTAATGTCAAATGTCCTGACGTGTATGGGTACAGGAGCGAAAATTTAAAACCTTGATACTTCATAATAAAGCAAACTAAAAAGAATAATCTACTACTAATGGAGACTTTTGAAGTAGGCCTACTGGTATATCTGCAGCTGCAATCCCTGTTAACCTAAGCTATATCTAAGGTTTAAATGTAATTAAAAGGTTTGCAAATAAAAGTTTTTTTCAAAATTTACTGCCACTAAATTTCATAGTATTCACTTACTGATACTTTAAATAATTCTATAGTATTTGGTTAATATAAAATAAATGGTTCACCACCAATTTTTATCCTAAAATGCTAAATTCATGTATATTTAAATAAATATTTAGGCTTACATTTAAGTATATGTTTTAAAGCATATCAATAAAAATCCTTATAAATTTTTGCCCGATTGAAGAAATAATCAAACAATTGAAAAACCTGAACTATGGGGATGTGTGAAGCTTACTAACCTTATTTTATTGCCCACTGTGATCATATTTGGAGTTCATGCCAGTTTACTGACTACAGACTACTTTCAAGAGTCTGGGTCAGTTTATTATTAAAAAGTTCACATAATAAATTGTTCATGCATGCAATGTAAATGATAATATAACGTCTTAATGTATGAAGTTCATTAAAAATTGCATAAAATCATAAATTAAAAAAATGTACCACATGTTTATATTACTTAATTTTGTCATACAATATGAAATACAACAAAAATGTAGTATAATCATACATCAATATGTGTGATTTTTGATGATATATGTATGATCAATATGTATGAGGTATCATGATATGTGGTGATCCATTATAAATACCTAATTTTTAAGCATTATTTTCATCAGACAAAACTGTAAGTATTTTACCAAGGTGAAGGGATCTGGTAAGGTTAGAGTGTGTCATACAATTATAAAATCAACATGTGTCGCTGCTAGCCCAATACGAATGGATGAAAGTGGGCATAAATGGGTTTAATAAATACTGTGTAAGATATATTAGGTTACTTTATTTTACATTATTATAGTTTTTCTAAAATTATTTCTTTTAGTCATAAAAACTTTAAGATTGAAGCACTGTAATAACCAGTTTTCCAGCTATTTCTTGCTTTTACCAGTTTTTAAAACCAAAAATTTTAGAAATGCAAAACAAAAATGAAAATATTACTTCTTTATAATTATAAAATAAGCTTTTCTGTAGAAAAAATACTTCAAACTTTTTGTTAAAAATGTTTCTAAGATATGTTAAGAAGACTAATGTTTAGGCCTGTTTTTTTTTTTTTTTTTTAGTGTAGGCTATGGCTGGATGTTGGTATAATTATGAATGTAAAAGCACAAGGAAAATCATCTTTCTTAAGAATAGCCCATACGGTTTATTTGTAACATACAATCAGTATTTATATATATCATTCATATAATCAATCAGTAGAATATTTTATATATCATTTTAGCACAATCAATAGACGTTCAGGAGTTTCTTCTGTTATAAGCTTCCAGTATTTGCATGTTGTCCATGACAAACCAATTTCTCAATGACTGAAGACTGATCCTAAAAAAATATATATTATAACTATACAAAGCTATTACCTCTAATTTTAATTACGAACTTAAAATAGTTACACTTTGCAGTAGTATATAGACTGATAACTATTTGTACTTTTGTATCAAACTGATAGCTAATGTTCTATTTTTATAATAAAACTGCTGATCAAATAAATTAGTAATGCTAAAATTTTTTCTCAACAATATAAATATTCACCTCAATTTCAAGCAACAAAATATATAACTTTAAAACTACAAAATAGGAGAACAGCACTACATTTAATGCAGATTTCAAAATATATACAAGAGGCTATAAGTGTTTTTTCTTGATTTAACTTAAAACACACATACGCTTAACACTTTACTACAAGTTTTACCTAGAGTGAAATCTGATTAACTGTGTAAGTATAAAAATTATTAAACTTGATATTATTTAAGGCTGAGGTGAACAAAGTTGTACTTACTGAGTTGTTTATTCTTTTCACTGATGAAATAGGCACATATTCGATTTGATAAAATCAAAATGTTCAAATCCAAAATATCTTTGGCTAGGTGATGATTACTGTAATTTAAAACTTGTAGTTGAAAGGTTTCTCAAGTTTAACCTGCAACACATATATTTCTCTTAAAAAAATAACTCGCTGAAAAATATATTTTCTATATAGCCTAGCCTAATATCATGATAGTCCATCAAATGATAATTTATACAAATGCCTTGACATTTTTTGAAAAAAAACTTGTATTCCAATCACATGGTCATAATTTCATGAAGGCCAATTTTGTGTGGTCTTTCATTTACCAATTGTAATTTTTGATTAGGCTACCTACAGCAATAAACTAAAAAGGCAACATGTAAACAAACATTATTAATTATTGTAGGACGTGTATATGTATATGTAACAAAAATTAATATACATTTTGTTAATGCTAGTTACTTGTGAACTATATCAAGTGGTATTCTCCTTGTGGAATTATAAAATATACTGGAAAACTGGTTTACAATATTCAACCTGTTAAGGAATACAATAATCCTCAATTAATTAACAAGCAAACAATCCAATAAACAAGAGATGGTAAAACTGAGTTATTGGGACCAATATTAATTTATCAAAAATATAAAAATAAAGAAACAAGTAGAATTTACAAAAAGTGAATTTACAATAAAAGTTACCAACATAACCTCAAAATGACTACTGTTGAAAGTAGGTAACATGCTTTTAATGGTAAAACCGATAAATGTTTCATAATAACGATAAGTGTATTTTCATAATTAAAAGAATACATTTTTTTTTTTTTTTTAAAAAGAACTTGATAACCTAACTCTACTTAGCTGTTGCTTAACCTAACTTGACTCACTTTTGGGTGTTTAATGAAACGCATGTTATTACTAATCAAAAGAATATAATTTTTTTCTTAAAAAGAACTTGGTAACCTAACTCAGCTTAGCTGTTGGGTGTTAACTCATTTATTACGTATATAACTTATATTCCTTAAACATACTAATCTTTGTTGTTAGTAGTATCACAGCATATAGTAAAATGGACGCCGGAATATAGATTTGTAACAAATCACTAAAAATCATAATTTATCATAATAAAGTTAATCTTCCATGGGTTAATATCTCTCAACGAAATGACAGAGCATATAATAAAAGCAAAAAAATAGTAAAATCACAATTTTTGCAAAAGTTCTGAAAAGTCAGACATACTCGAGAGCCAATTACAATCCAAACTGTTAAAATTATAGTGTATTTTCATAATTAAAAGAATACATATTATTTTTAAAAAAAGAACTTGATAACCTAACTCGACTTAGCTGTTGCGTGTTTAACCTAACTTGACTCACTGTTGGGTGTTTAATGAAACACGCATGTTATTACTAATCAAAAGAATATAATTTTTTTTTAAAAAAGAACTTGGTAACCTAACTCAACTTAGCTGTTGGGTGTTAACTCATTTATTACGTATATAACTTATATTCCTTAAACGTACTAATCTTTGTTGTTAGTAGTATCACAGCATATAGTAAAAATGGACGTCGGAATATAGATTTGTAACAAATCACTAAAAATCATAATTTATCATAATAAAGTTAATCTTCCATGGGTTAATATCTCTCAACGAAATGACAGAGCATATAATAAAAGCAAAAATAGTAAAATCACAATTTTTGCAAAAGTTCAAAAGTCAGACATACCCGAGAGCCAATTACAATCCAAACTGTTAAAATTAAAGTGTATTTTCATAATTAAAAGAATACATATTTTTTTTTTAAAAAAAGAACTTGATAACCTAACTCGACTTAGCTGTTGCGTGTTTAACCTAACTTGACTCACTGTTGGGTGTTTAATGAAACGCATGTTATTACTAATCAAAAGAATATAATTTTTTTTCTTAAAAAGAACTTGGTAACCTAACTCAACTTAGCTGTTGGGTGTTAACTCATTTATTAAATATATAACTTATATTCCTTAAACATACTAATCTTTGTTGTTAGTAGTATCATAGCATACAGTAAAAATGGACGTCAGAATATAGATTTGTAACAAATTACTAAAAGTCATAATTTATCATAATAAAGTTAATCTTCCATGGGTTAATATCTCTCAATGAAATGACAAAGCATATAATAAAAGGAAAAAAATAGTAAAATCATAATTTTTGCAAAAAAGTTCAAAAGTCAGACATACCCGAGAGGTAATTACAATCCAAACTGTTAAATTTTTATATTAATGTACACATTTTACTTATACGTATTGTAACCTATATAATAGATTTATTATTAGCCTAGAAAATGTCAAAGCAAAACTAAATAAAACTATAGTGTTGTTACAAACTTTGATTTTATACTGAATTTGTAGAAGTCATTAAAGTTTATCTAGTTCTTTATGAAAGAAGGACATAGCCTCAATTTCGTAAGCCTGGGATTAGTTTATTCATTAGCCATTTTAAACCATATTAACTTTTTATAAATTTGTATTTAATACTTATCCTCAGCTGACTTTTGAATGTTCTTTTGCCAAAACACTTAATTTAATTAAATGTATAGGCCTATATGTAAAAATCCAAAATGTCATTTTTATGTAAATGAATGAAAGACAAAAATGAACCTAACTAGTCTAATATGGGTTTGTGTGAAATATAGATTTGAAATTAAAAATAGTTAGGCCTAATATAATAAGTAATCATCATTTTATATAAAAACTATATTTTGTTTTAAAATTGACTGCCTTTAGCTTATATTGAACAATAACATGCTGGTAGCAACATTAAATTATTCTTGTGAATTCTACAAATATTGCTATATTTTAGACTTAAAAACAACTGTAACTTCACAATTAGTTAGAACCTATCATCTTGTTACTTCAAAAATTTGCATTGAATTAATTACTGACTAATTTGCAAAGTAAATCCTCCATGCTCAATGTAATGTAAAAATGTAATAATAATGTCATAAAATTTTTCTGTTAAAAATTGTATAAAATCGTTACTTAATAAATGTTGTGTGGGTTAATATTAGGCCTACTTAATTTTTATAAAAATATTGTAATTATATTACACCTGAGGCATATTAAATACACAAATAACTTATCTTTTCTCCATCATATAAATAAGAGAAGAAAGTATGTTATGTCCTTACAGAGCTTAATATAGTTTATAAGTTGTAACTGTTAGCTTTAGGAATATTTTATACTTTTCTGTAAATATATTCTCATTTTCACATAAAACCTACTTTAGACTAACCTCACCCCATTACAGTAGTAGGTATAAGAAAAAAATATATTTAGACTATAATGCTTAGTTGTAAGTTTTCTTTGGTCTGTAAGTAGACATAGACATATTATTTAGATATTTGCAAAATATTACTAGATCTACCAATGTTACAAACTAAGTAGCCTACTTTAATATTAAAAATAAACTGATATCTTAGTGATATGTAAAAATTTATTACTAATACATTAGTTTCAGTTTACTATTATTAATATAGTAATTATTATAAAAGTGATTGTTGGTCCTCCAACTATTTGTCATGTACAATAATTGTTAATATTCTAAGTTATAAATAATGTGAAATCTTAAAATTATAGTAACACACTCATGGGTTTACTAACCTTCTTCCAGTCCTGTTTTCTTCAATCCAACAGAATTTTGGTTCGTAACAATATTTTGTCAATATATTTCAAAACTTGTATTTGTTTCTACATCTCAATTCTTCATTGAACTACTTTTTGTAATAGAAAAATCCAGACACAAATGAACAAAATACATTATGGTTATCAACATTGGCATAACCTCAACCTAGGAGAAAGCAGTTCACTTTGCATTTTTCACAGGAAAAATTGAATTTGAAGACGCATTCATATACAATAAAGTATCGTATTAATATGTCACTCAGCTCGCATTTCAACATATTAGAAACGTTTCAACACAGTACTTAATATTTCATATTTTTCAAAGTTTGCAATGAATCTAATGCATTCCAACATGGCCGCTTATAAGACAACACACAGTTTTCTAAACCCAAATATTTCTTGCGTTCTGTGAACCTGATTTCTTGCCTCCGTGGAGGTCAAAACTCGAAGCGGAGGCAAATTGTCGCTCTGGAGGCATATCCTAATAAATGACATGTATAAAGAGGCAATGTTTAAGGAATGGCAAATCTATATATATATATATATATATATATATATATATATATATATATATATATATATATATATATATATAGATAGATAGATAGATAGATAGATAGATAGATATGGTAGTTTGATATGAATTTGGAACTATTTTTTTTAATTTTAAAAAAATATTAGTTTCTGTCACTTTTTCCTTTACCTGCTGTGTAACATTGATAAAAATTTTATTCTTGAATTATGTTATAATGATTTTGAAAGACAAAATTTTCCTTAATATATCTCTTTTCTTCAAACGCAGCAATATTTTTTCCCAAAAATTTTGTTTGAGTTATTGAAAAGAAAAGCAGGAAAATCAGCTTAATTTCTATTAAGCCACCCAAGTTACTACAGTTCATTCCTTACTTGACAGAGCCTTATATTTGTTCTGATAATAATTGGTCTGTCATATTGGACATTTGGACAAACCTATGTACGGACATTCATGTCCCATATAGGTCCTTTTATATGATATCATCCTTTTTGTATAAAGGAGTTTTTGGTAATAAATAAAAAATTTTTAAAATTAAGAAAAGACCTGTTTACCAAATAATGAATTGAAATTTCAGTCCGTAAATTCAAAATGTATTAAAGCTAGAGGCAATACTAAGAAAGGGGTTGAATAAAGTAAAAAAACCTTTAGCATTTATAATGGTCCCTTATGTGCTAGGATTACTGGAAAAGATTGTGTGTTGTTAGAAAATATAAAATTTGAATTTCTTTCAATACAAAAAACACGGTTGAGCAATATCTCGTCAAAACAAAACCATTAATGGCACTCATGGCACTAAAAACTGTGTTTGCAGTATTATATGAATGTGATAGACAATAAACACAATGAACTGAAGCATTTCGTGAGTCATACGTATCAAATCCCATATCATTATCATCAGCGACAATTATTGAATATTCTTAACCTAAAAATTATCTGAAATAAATGCTAATTTGGTTTTTTAAATTAGTGTTCATTTTTTTAAAAAATAGTCACTATCAACTAAAATCATAAGACAATTTTAATAACAGATATTGTCATCAATACTAACATCAGAGATAACCTTAATTTGACAACAGCATGCAGAAAACAATCTTAAGATAGATAAACTGCATTTGAATACGGGTGTAAATGTTAAGTATTGAGAAACAATTTCATAAAGTAAAATGTACATTGTTTTTAGATTGTTGTGTAGTAATTATAAAAAAGGTTTTAAATTGTTAAAAATTCAAGCAGAATAATGATACTAGTTCAAAAAGTAACTACTTATTGTAAAATATATACAGTGGGGCCTCAACTTATGAATGACCTTAATAATGAAAATTTCAACTTACGAAAACGGGATTTCGGGAATTTTCCGCCCTAACTTACATGTAAAAACTTATATTTTCTTTGTAATGAAATTTATTACATCCACAGTCGAAATAAAAGGGAATCTTGCGAAATTCCACAAAGTTATAAAATTCTTGGAAAAAACACTCCGAAAAAGTATTTACGAAAAGGGCAGCCACACATTTAGATGACATTTGCCTAATGCATTTCAGAAGCATTCTTAAAAGTCGGCAAAAATAAAAAGGTTTAAAAAATTTGTGTTAATTTTTTTAATTCTTAGTGTTAAATTTTATTTTGTAATACACTGTGTATGCCCTCGTCCATTTCCACAACTTTCACCGTCGCCTCCCCCCCCCCACGAACTTCGCTGCGTATCTGAATCTTTAGACGTAAGAAACTGTATTACATACTTATTTCGTATTAGTATTATGTGTATGTAATGTAGTACATATTATGTGTAATTAATAAATTTTTTCCAGGTTTTATCTGTTTTATTAATGCATATTTATTCTATATTTGACATAAACGTATATTTTTTTCATTGTATGGTGGGAGTTTGGAGGTGGTGAAATGAATTAGGTAATTTACATGTAAAATGCACCTTAACTTACAAAACGACTTCTGGAACGAATTAAATTCGTAAGTTGAGGCCCCACTGTATTTATAAGTGTTTAATTAAATAAATTATTAAAGTAAATGTTCATCTGATCTTTAAAACAATGGTGCAGAATTTTCGTTATCTTTATTGTTTTTGTTAACTTACTATCTATTGTCAGTACTTTAAGACATTTGTGTTACATGTTACAGTTGGACGGCGGCAGTGTTACCTGTGATATTAATGTTAACTGTTTATCTGCTCTGGTGACAAAACTCTCAGGCTGTGTTTCGCAATTAGAACAGTTCCCCGTTAAAGTACACGACTTACCTGCAGGCACTGGTAGTACCACAGCTTTAAAGTTCTTTAATACTCACCAATTAAAGGTAAGCGAAGCAAGCCTGACAGAAAACGTTTGTCAAATAAAATGTTTAAATATGCAGTGAGCTAGAAAAACGTTTTTCATGTAATAAATTTGTTGCGAAATGATGGCCACGATATTGTTTTTGTCATTGTATATTGCATTAAGTGAATTTCATGTAAACCATGTAAGACCAAATTTGTGTTCGTTTGTAACTTATTTAGAGAAATAAAATTGAATTGGCATAGATAGACATCTTCACAGGTATGTATTAATACAATAGTAATAGGTGAGGGACGTGTTTCATCTGTAAGATAGTGATCCATGACTGTAACAGAGTAAAATAAAAAATGATGTATAATTATTTAGTTTTGAACTGTTGGTATTAAGCCAAGCTTGGTTTATAGAGAAATATTAAAGGCTTTTAAGCAAATAAAGTGTCAGCCAATTAAAAAGAATGAGGAGTTAAATTGTGGAAATTTGAACAAATAAAACAAAAAAGTTAAGTTGCAAAGAAACTCCGTACTGTACACACAGATGTTTATAACTATTACAAGGAAAACTTTGTCTAAGTGTTATACAGTTGTAAAGCATTGTATATTGTATATATATATATATATATATATATATATATATATATATATAAAATATTGTAAATAAAACCCATTAAACATGGTCAAGAAGTTAGTTCAAGAATTTTTCAGCTTTATTAGTTGTGAAATTAACTAGTGTAAAGGATTTGTGAATGATTGCACAAGCAGACATTCTAAAGAAAATTATAAGTACAATAATTATTAATTCAGTGTTAATAATTTAGGTAATAAATCTTTAAAAAGTAATAATTATTATTATTGAGTATGGAGGGAGTCCAAGGAAGATTGCAGAAAAAATCTGGTGCGAAGTGGTCCTAAGACAGAAAGAGGTTGCATAGTGAAAGGATGAGGGAATATTGGAGGGTATGGAAGAGAAAATAGCTGAGTGTGAAGAATTGAAATTGTCACATGGTCCCTAGCAGGCTTCATCAAAAGAATAATAATAAATAATATTTAATCATGGGTTTAACTCATAAACCTATGAGTCAGTTATTTGCACCTTAAAAAGTCCTTGTTGAAGCACTTAAAAATAAATTTTTGTAAATAACATTTTTTAAACATTAATAATTAATGTTTTTCTTTCTTAAGTAGAACAAAACTAAAAAATGTGTTAACACATTGATGGCAGAAGCAATAAAAGCAATGATTTTTAAATGACCAACAAAAAAAGCTGTTTGAAATTTGAACAAGTGGTTTAGGAAAATATGATCCATTCTACAAACCATTGGAACTAACAAGAACACTTATCCTTCAGAGTGTATGCGAGTCTTGAATTATTATTTTGCTTTAAGAATCTTGACGGAGATAGCAAAACTTTATAAGACAATCACTCCAGACCTTGGTTACCGTTGCTCAGTTGTGTTCTGCCACAGTGTCAGTCATTTTGAGAATTATGTATGAATATATTCCACAACTTGTGTGAATGAATTTACACAACTTGTCCAATTTGAATTTACACATTTGAGATTTATATCACTCTGTATATGTGCCAGGTGAGAGCGAGAAAGAATTAAAGACACTACATTTTGTGCTTCTAATAAACTGCTTACTGCTTTTAATCGATAAATAAGAGAGGATAGGTGTCAGGTGGCAAATGGCTACTTAGATCCTTGATAATACACAAATTTGGTTCAAAATGTAAATATGCAATACTGTTACTGTTCACACACTATTAATTAATCTGCAAGTATTATCAATAGAAGAGTTTAAAACAATAATTTTTCTGTTTCAAATTCATTACTTTTTATGTATTCTTAAAAGTATGTTTTTAAAAATCTCCCCATATGTGTTTGGTTGATAAAATTCTCTTTTAAATTTATCCAACAATGAAATTATGTCATTTACATTTTACGCAAAGTATAGACAAAAAATTCAAAAAAAAAATAATGAGCATGCAATTTTAACAATATACGTATCTAGTTATTTCATTCCTCAGGAGGTAGCAACAGACATTAACTCTTTAAATATTCCATATTCAACTTGGGGAAAGTCTGTTCACTGTTTCATTTATTTCATACTATAGTACAAATTAAAACTAGTTACTTTTTTTCAATAATCTTCAGTGTTTGATTTTATATTTTGCAGTGTCATTTGCAAAGGCATCCAGAATGCAATAGCTTAAAGCAATGGAAAGGTGGGACAGTGAAAATAGACCCTTTAGCTCTTGTACAGGCCATTGAAAGGTATTTAGTTGTTAGAGGTTACGCACGCTTACGAGATAAGGATTCAGGAGATTCAGACGATGACAATAGTGAAGAAGATATCGATGACACTTTGGTGAGCATAATGTTTTTTGATTTTGTATTATTTAATGTACAGGAGGCAGTATATAAAAGAGAAATCATTAATTTTAATGAAATCTCAAGGACCATTGAATTATGACTTTTTAAAATTGGTAATTTTGAAAAAAATATGTGTAAATAAAATCTACTTGGATTTTTTCTGATTTTGTCAACAAATTTTAATTTTGTTTAAATATATAATTTATTTTTGTAAAAGACGTTTACAAATTAAATTATCACTGTTTTAATTGATTTAATTATTTAACAGGACACTTGTTTCTGTGCAGGATATATATTTTAACCATAGTTATTATTAATGAATAGATTAGCACTGATAGATTTTGTAGGTAGAGGAACTACCTTCGCTGGCTTTCAAAAATAATTTCAAGCTTACATACGTTTTAAAAACTAAGAAATAATAATTGTATTGCACAGGAAAAAAATAAATACAAACAATTAAACAAAATTGTATAGTGCTAAAAAAAGAAAAATATTTACTCTGGAAGGTAAATTTCAGAATATTTTGTTTTAAATATCAATAAATTTTATGTATTTTGACATCTTTAATTTAGTAATTCAGTCATGTTTTTCACTCCGTGTAAATTCATCAAGATTATAATAATCTGTACATGATATTACTTTCTTTAATTGTTGCAGTCAAATTGTATCTATGTTTCAGGCTGCCGTCGTAATCAGCCAAGGTGCCGCTAGACATAAGCTGCAGTTTGTCATTGGTGACCATGTGTTGCCTTACAATATGACTGTGTATCAAGCCATCCGTCAGTTCAGTCCTGCTGCTGGCAATGACCAATCCGAGACAGACACCGATAGCGAAGCACCTTTAGGCAGTGCCAACATATGGGTTCAAACTCACACTGTGTATTATAGGTATGTTTATTTCATTTAACATATTACAGAGTGGATTTAATATTTTCAAAGTTATGACAACATAATGACGAGTCAATTTTTTTATGAAGAACTGAAGTGAAATTAAGGATATATTTCATGTTAGAACATTTAGTACTGTGCATGTTAAATTGAAGATTTAAATCCATTTATTTTAATTTTAAAATACCCCCCCCCATACTTTTTGTTACATTTTTTCAATATTGCAAACTGTCACAAAGGAGTTAACAAATTTTTTTGTTTAATTAATCAAAATTCATTTATTTTATCGTAAATATACATTAAAATGAAAAAAAATGTTTTACTGTTTTCTGTTTGTAAAAATCCTTAAAACATGGATACAGTGTATACACACAGTGCAACGTTACACTGCGAACATTCAAAGGAAATATCTTTTCTTTTTTGTTCTTTCGTTTTCATGTTGTAACAAATATAACACTTCCTTTGAATTTTCCTTTTCCCTTCACTAAGTAGTTGGTAGAAGTTTGATGAAGTGACGTCCTATGAGCCACAACGGATGTCTATCAGTACACAGGTGTGGACTGTGTGTTGTGGAACTTGATCTTCTTTAGGCGTGTAATGTAGTTCTACAATTCGCCTACACAGGTTAAGGCGATAATCTATTACCAATTTTTTTGTTTACCAGTACATAAATTAAATATGTGATATGCATGTAACACATCAGTATCAAATAAATGTAAATTGTAAAAAAAAATGATAATAAAACTACAACAAAAAACAATCAAATGATAAAAATTTGAAAAGAATAACCAACACAATATTGCAATAAACTCTGTTACTAATACACGCCTTACTTCGAATAACACCAAAAGGATAATAACTACTGCCAAGATGCCAATATTTTACACGTCAAACTATACTGACACTGCATGACAATCCCATTTTCTGGGAATGCCTAATTGTCATCCACCAATTAATAATAATTGTACTACTTTTACTATATGCAGCGGGAAAATGTATCAATGTGAAACGGGTGTATAAAGTAACTTCATATTATCTTCTTTTATTCCGTTAACACAATAATTGCAACATGTAAATATAGAAAGTAACAAAGCTGTTGTATGACGTCCTTACTTATTCATGTTGTATATGTGAATGATGTCTTACTTTTGTTCTTACTCATAGTTGTACTTTTACTATACTCTTCAGAGGGTTAAAATATGGATATGGTATGTCATATGATTTGGACCATTTTTTGAAGTGAACTTCAAATAGTAGATGATCATGCATAAGTAATAATTGATCCATGCTCCCTAACAAGATTTTTAAAGTATGTTAAAGCCCAATCGCTAGTAGTTTTCTTTTTTTTTTTGTATACTATTCAGAAAGTTTGATCTATTCCTAGCATGGAGTTTTAAACTTGGCATCAAATTTATGATCGTTACAAAAATACCTTGGCACATTGATCTTAGTGAATCAGCACACACACTGACGCCATGTGTGCTTTTGTTTCAGACCTGTACCTGAAGAAGATGCTGTAGGAGTAAAAGTAGGATCATCATTGGTCTCGCCGCGTAAAGGAAAAACTAGTAACAAAGTAATTCCATTCCGGAGAAAACATGATGAACTGTGGACAGGTAAGACAGAATAGCATTTCTTGGTTCAGTTATCCAACATTCAGTCATGTCATAGCGCTACAATTCCTGTCACCTTGTTTCCAACATTCATAACCAGAGTTCGCTGTCAGTCACAGCTTCCCAATTTGTAATGCGATTTGGGGCAATTCTTGGCTGTTTTTAGTGTTTTTTGGAAGTATCCACTGAGTTTAGTAGCCAGTGGCCGTATTCAGAAGGACCAAAAGAGCCGAATACATCGGTCCAAAGCAGTATTCAGGCAACTTTTGTTGGCTGATGTAATCGGCCTGTGGCATTATTCAGACAATTTTTTGAGCCAGTGTGATTGGTCCGTAGCAATATTCAGTCATACATATTACATCGTCCTGTGGCTCAATTAATTGTTTTAATTCAGGCCTAGCTAAAAATGTGTTTGATTCCTATTTAATTGTTTAGTCCGACCCGACCTGAAAAGCCTGAGCGCTGAAAAAAGCCCACCTTGGCCCTACCTGAACTCAAAAAATTTGGCCCGCATTCCCTCTATATAAAATATTATTTTATAAGTAATAAAATTAAATAATATACTTAAATATAAGTTTTTGTAGCCTTGTGGGATTTAGTATTAATTTGCTGAAATTGTACTGTCACTTCCACAGTGCTGGCCTTAGCCTTTTGGATAGGTCGTGCAAAATTTACTGTGGCGCCTAGGCAAGGGATGTGTTTTTAAGACATCTAATAAAAATGGGACATATACTTTTGAAAATCATTTATTGTTATAATGATAATGATTATTATTGTAAAAATAGCATTAATTTAAATATAATTATTCCATTCATTTAATTCATTTTAAGATTATTTAAAAAATTAATTTTTATTGATAACTTTAAAAACCTAGACAGCGGTACCCTAACAGAGCTAGCGCTCTCAAAGCCCAGCATTGCACTTCCAATCACTGCCTACAAGAAGCATCCATTTGCTGCTGATTTTACAACTCTTACTACATTAAAAAAACCAATGAATCTCTTATCTGAGAAAAAAATAACTTATTTTCTCTAATGTTCTATTAATATATCTCACAGACAGCTGTGTATGTCTGTACCAAATTCTTGATCTTCCACAATATTTTGGTTTCCATATACCATAACCAGTTTTGTCATCAAAGTGTATTCAAGGTTCTCTCGTATAATCTAAGGTTCTCTTGATGAGAACAGCTATGAGACTTTATTTTACAAATATTGACGTAACAAATTATTTTTCCCTATGTATCTCTTTGATCCTTTAGAATATATATGTTACCGCTTCTAATTAATTTATGGCATACATTAAGAACTAATGGTAATGCTTACACAGAATATTCTGAAGTGCTTGTAATGTAAGCTAGTTGGGTAGCTTTTTAAATGTTATAATTTTAAGTTTAAAGAAACTAACCTGAACAGAACTGGAACATTTGAACCTAATGCACACTTGAAACAACTAAGAATAGTATGTTATTTTTCTCTGTTACAATTTAAGAACTACAAAATAGAAGTGTACACATTATGCGCTATAAACTGGGATACAGAACCCTTTTTGTTATGTTATTAATGCTCGTCAGAAACTTCATGAGTGGCTTTGTTTTAACATAACCTACAACTTTTTTATCTGTAGAAATTCTCAGAAATGGGCAATTCATTCTGGAAACGGAAAAACATGTCAATTAAATGAACTCAAATTAAGCAGCTGCTTTTTACGCAATTGTTTAATAAATATTAGTAAAGTCAAATGGTTAAAGATCAAGATCAGAGATAGAGTGCTTACGCAAACTGAACGGTTGCCTTGTCTTGCTTTAAAAAAATCAGTCTCATATCTTAATTGTCAAACCTTGTATATTCAATTTTAATGGCTGTAGCACATGTTGATCAACAATTTTATTATGCAGCTAGTTAAAATTAAGCGAATACATTTGTTGCGGTAAAATTACAAAGATGCATCAAATATTTCAGAGGGCATCATACCACCAGTAAAATCACCACTGGATGCTTTCCTTACGCCTAAACTGCCCGTGACCGTCTCTGTACAAGATTCATCGTTATCTGTTTTATGTTTATTGAGAGTTCTCCATGCGCTCAACAGATATTGGGGCACACTTTATACTGCATTGGATGCGAAACCTTTGCTCTCGCAACAAGTAAGTGAAATGTATAGTAGAAATAAGTTTAAAGAAAAAGAAGGAAGACAGTAAAGTTCCTGTTCACACCGTTTTCATGTTTTTGTAGGCTTAAGTTTATACCATTCTTGTCATGAAAATGTTTTATATTTTTTCTTTTTCTTTCTTCACCCTGACACAATGCAAGTATTTCCTACAAATTATTGTGTTTTTCTTTAAAAAGGAATAAGTTACTTATAAAAATAATTACTTGACAGAAATGGAAGTTAACAATTTAAGAGAGTCAAACTGATTTTTATACTGTTATAAAGATGGTGATATTTGGGCTTAATTATAATTTATTACTTAAAGGATATTTAGTCGGACGTTAAACACAAAAAAAAATTGTATTTACTATTTAACGAATTACATTTAAGTTTTTCATGTAGCGATTAAATTAGGAAAACTTTGAATGTTTGTTTGCAGATCACGTTTATATGAAATTGTTTTTATTATTTCAAAGTTATTAACATTTATGGGATGTTAAGAGCTTCTTCCCAAATTGTTTATTTATACTGTCGTGGATTGCATAATTTATACCAAGTGGTGATACTATATCCTGACTTCTCTCTGTGCAGGAATTTGTCAACAACAAGATCGCTGCAAAAGCAAGCAGACAGCTGCAAGACCCGCTGGTCATTATGACAGGAAATTTGCCTTCGTGGCTGCAACAGATTGCATCTGTTTGGTGAGTAACGGAACGCTATTTGTATTTACTTAAACGATTCATTAATATCTGTTGCAAATTGTGATTAAAATCATTACACGTTGATGGAGTAATCAGGGTATTGTTTTGTATGCACAGATGGTGGCAAATGCCCCAATTATTTTATAAAAAATGATAAAGCGTCCAAACTAGTAGGTTTTTTTCTTAGTTTGTTGTTAAACTAACACCAGCTACACTGCTCACATGTTAAGAGGGGTTAAATTAACACTACACTGCTCTCGTGTTAAGAGGGATTGTTCTGTTCTTTGCTTTTAAATTAATAAACATTTAATTATCAAGATCAAAAGATCGAAACATTGTTTTCTGGCTCAGAGGCGCTATATTTGTTAGTACTAAGTGTATTAATGGAACGTTTCCATTAACGGAAACATGTTCTCGTTGAGGAGTATTGATATACTGGAATGTCACAATGCCTGGTCTGTTAAGGATTGAGTATGTTGGATAAACATCATGCCATAGTTGTCATGCAAATTTTGGTTAAGTGACACTTCAGAACAGCTACTCCTTTTCATGTAAATCGCTGCAGATATTTCATAACGTGTCAGTACTATTTGTGACCAAAAACTCTACTTGTCAAAAGGTTAAGATAGTTTTGCACAAAATAAATTCAGGTCAGTTGAGGTGCTACCTAGAGTGAGGGTTAATTTTGGTTTTAGTATTCTGTACTATTTCGAATGTGTTGATCTGTTTAGTCTGTTAATATGAAGGGCTTGGTGGTTGATGTGACCAAGTCCCCAGTCAATCTGCTACATCTTTACTGTACATCTCATTATCACACTTTTGAGACTGCTGTAAGCTTTACATTTCCTGTTAACATCAATTCCTCATTCTCAGTAGTCTAGTTGGCAAAAAGAAAGTTTAGAAAAAAATATATTATTGTAATTCCTGCGCTTTTGTAAATGTTTTTTATATAAATGTAGAACTACATTTATTATTACATCCAACCACAAATTTGATGGATATTCATATTTCTTTAATTTTTCATATTTGTATTTTTAAAAATCTCTATAAAATTGCATAACTAAAATACTATTTTATACATAACAACACAAACGTAGATAGCAGCTATATAATTATTACTATTTTCGAAGTAATTTTGAGGTAATATTTGTTTATTTTAATTGTTTAAAGAGCAGAGTTGATAAGCAAAGTGACCAGTTTTCCCCAGTATTTTATAAAAAGATAATTTTAATAATGCAATTAAATTACATGTGGCACTTGGGATAGTGCCAATAAAAGTTAAAATTTTTATTGGTTTAATTGGTATTGATTAAATAATTTTACTACATAAATTTAGAAAATACACATTTTAAAAATTGACAAGAACAATAAACATAACCTCAAATAAAATGATATTGACGCAACATTTGTTGGGCAAAATCAGCTATAGAAGTAGTCACTTCAGGTCTACATATATACAAGAACAATTATATATGCTGTGAGGTAAGCATGACATGAAAGCAAATGTTATTCATATTTTGTCAACCATAACCATAAAAGTTTTCACTTCAAAAATTAAAACTCAGTTTCAACATTCTGTACAATGCAGTTGAACATAACACTACTACCTACTAGCCTCTTTGATTTCAAGTCTGTTAATGGTAGTCAATAATTTAGGTTTATGGTGGCTAATCAGCTCAAACCGCTAAAAGCATTCTGCTGATTTTGACTTTTTTTATCATACAGAGCTGCAATCTGTTTTTGTTAAATTTTTTTTTGTCATGGTTTTTTTATTAAGTCACTATGGGTTTTGTCCGGGTGGAATTTTGCAGTTGATTTTAAAATAACTTCCCAATGAGCTAGAGGTTTGAAATTTTGTATACAGCTCTAAAACTCAATGACAATACAATAATATTGGCTTATTTATAAATATTGAACTGTGCCAAGGGCATTATTACTGAAATTGTTCGGCCATTATTTTGGCATGATCAAATATACAATATTGACATTCCGTCTGTTTTCATACTGTAGGTAGTAATGCTGTCGTTTAGTATAAGCCAGGATGGCCGAGTGGTCCAATTTGCCACCTTTAAGCTCTGGTTGCCGATTGGGAGTGTGGGTTTGAACTCAACACCTGACCAATTTTTTTTTTTATAGCATAGTGGCAAGTTTAATAGAAACATAATTTGTTTTTGTTGCAAAGCTTATATTTATTACAAAATATATATGTTTTAAAAAGTATTTAAAGTTGCATTGACTTGTCAAGGATTTAGCAGTATGCTAATATTCTAATTTTACCTTTGGAAATTCAAAGTTTACAGTAATAAAAAAAAAATATACGACAACGACATTCCTTTTTTTTGGTATTTTAAAAATAATTAACAAGACTAAAAAGTAAGAAATAATTATTTAAATAAAAAAAACATGATTAACAATTTTTTTTTTATTTATGTAATTATTTGTAATTGCAGCCCATTCTTGTTGCCGTTTGAAACACGTCAGCTGCTGCTTTATGCTACTTCCTTCGATCGAGACCGAGCTTTACAAAGGTTGTTAGACTCGTCACCTGAGTTAGCTGCTGCCACAGATTCGCAAGAGAGAGTCACACCACGTTTAGATAGACGCAAACGTACTGTGTCTCGAGAGGACATTTTGAAACAGGCTGAAGCTGTGATTCAGGACTTGGCTGCAAGCAAAGCTTTATTGGAAGTGCAGTACGAGAATGAAGTAAGACTGAGAAATAATGTAGTTTATGAATTATTATAAAATGTTTAAAAGAAATTATAATTTGACATTTCTTGCTATAAGAAAAATATTTTTAAAAGGCTCTTTAACATAAATTATTCCTTTTATTGTAAAACCATGTTCTATTTATTGTCAGATTTTCCTCACTCTGTTACATAAAATTATAGGTGGGCACAGGTCTTGGACCAACGTTAGAGTTCTACGCTCTCGTCTCAAGGGAACTTCAGCGCACAGACCTTGATCTGTGGGAAGGGCCAAAGACAGGACTGCATATGTTTTCCTCGGCAGGATTGTTCCCTGCTCCCTTAGGTCGGGCAACAAAAGTTTCACAGACAGTTCGTATCCGATCCAAGTTTAGGTTCCTTGGGAAGTTTATGGCCAAAGCTGTAATGGATTCAAGAATGGTATGTTTTATGTGATTCTACACAATATGTTAAAAGGAATTCAGAGTTACTGGAACTGAAAAAAACTAGTGGTAGCACTGTTGTACTATATCTTTTAAATAATTTTTTTAAATTTATATTCATTTTTCAGTAAAGTGGAACCTTTTTTATCTAATTAACATGGATCAATTGCAATGCTTTTAATTACATGTATTTTTTTTCCTAATTGCTGACATCTTTCCCTATCTTTAGTTATCATTTTGACTGTGTACTGGAGATAAATTGTTCAGCACAATGTAAGGTAAATAAACAGATAGAACAACTGCTGATAAAAGCACAACTTGGCCGTCACAATTCTGCGGAAACTTAGTTGTTCAAAACTGAGCTGTATGGTATATGTTACAATAAAAATACAACAATATAACTCATATAAACATACAATAAATACCTGGATATATATGAACAAATTTAATCTTTCAGGTTCTGTGAATTTTAATTGTAGGTAACTCTGGTCGATGTGGCTAAAGAACCAGTCAGTTTGCTTTGTATAAACCACCAGTCAGTCTGCTGTATATCTGAACTGTGCACCTTAAGGTAGCAGTTACTCCTGTTGCTTTTCCTTTACCGTTAACACTAATCTCTCATCCTCATTAATTTAATTGGCATAAAACATGGACGTTAAGCAAAAGAAAAAAACAGGCTATATCAACTTGGATGTATTTCTTCAAAAGTAATTTATTCAATTCCAGGATTAGTAGTACGTCGATTGTGAACATTAGTATTACTAATGATCAGTTAGTCAAATAATTATATTAGTAATTATAAATTAGTCAAATAATGAAATCATTGGCAGTCATCACTGATTTCAAATATGTCATCACTGATGAAATCAAATATGTCATCACTGATTGGCAACCCTAATACAGACTTCACCAACACCTTCAGTATCTGATGCATCGATTTTTAAATGGGTGTGACCAGTGATTAGTTACTGCATGTGGGCCTACTGTCTGTACTGAGTAATGTTATGAGGAGTTGTGCATATTCGCAGCATTCACTTTGGAAGCTTTTGAATCACAGTTTCAATCTTTTAGCTCTGTAATGATTGATGGTTGATTCTGTGAGTATTTGACTTTACATTGATGGTTGACTGCATTGTATAATTTGTTAGCTTCATTCAATAACGGAGAGGCATTATTACATCAAGGTCAAATAGGAACTTGACTGATGTTACCCTAAGCATAACTTTTACTGTTAAATAGGACATTATAAACAAATTAATTGAAATCACAGATTCAAATGCACATATGGCCTGGAAATAAACAATGTACTTATGATGTATGAGACCCAAAAATTGCACATGACAATTCTAATATTGTTTTTTCATTGATTTTTTTTTTTTAATGTCCGACTATCGTGCATACTTGGACTAATGCAGACGATGGGATGATTTATAGCATATGAAAATGCCAAGCCCTGGCTGGGAATCAAACCTGGGTCCTCGGTGTAAAAGCCCAGTACGCTATCAACTAGGCCACCGAGGCGGTTTTTTTATTGAAACAGGTGAACAATGAAACTGATTTATTTATCGTCTAACCATCAGTGGTTGACTGTAATTTATACTTTATAAATTGTTAGACTCATTCAGTAATCACTCTGAAATTATGTCAGGATCAAATAAGAAAACCCCTAGGCCTTAAGTATAACTTTATCTCCAAGTTGGACATTATAGGTAAACAAATATAATTAGGACACTGCTCACTGAAGTACTATATATAGTTATAGTAAAAAAGGGGAGGGAGAAATGGTTGTGCTTACATAGGAGTAAGTTCCAAGGAAAAGTATTGTCTATATTTAAATGAATCTATCAACACAAAAATTTCTTTAGCAAATCAGCTAATTTATAAGCACAAGAGCATTTATTTCCTTTAAGTGTCTGGGGTTACAGCCTGTTTGTCACTTCATTACTTAAACACTGACATGAAAGTTTTCATTTTATAGGGATGGCCACTAAGAAACATATATTTTGTTAAAAAATTTTTTTTAAGGTTTAGCTGTTCGACTGTAATATCCAGGCCAGGGTTTGGCATTTTCATATGCTATAAATCATCCCATTGTCTGTTTAAAAAAAAAAAAAAAATTGACAGTAATAAATAAGCCTTTACTGAATTATTTCCAAATAGAAAATATATATTGAAATTTGTTCCAAGAAATATAGTATTCAAAACTCATTCTAACATTGTATCACCAGTGTTTGCTTTGTTTTCCTTGTTGTTTAGTTTTATTTATTTATTTGTAGTTATATTTTATTGTTAACGAGTTTTAGGAATAGTATTTATAGTTGTTATTGTATTTTGTTTTAAATTATTGTTATTTTTTATTTTGTGATATTCTTAAATTTCATTTTATTAATGTCGTGCCTCAGCGATGATAACCTTAATGGTTTTTTGCCGAAAAAAAAACAAGTATTTTTCCCCTGAAAATTCAATTAGTATAATTTTCCGTACGTAACAACTGTTTTTTTTTAACTTTGACATTTTGTCTTTAGTTGGACTTGCCACTTAGCGTTACTTTTTACCGTTGGCTGCTCGGAGAAGAAACAACATTATCACTACCAGACCTGGCTCATGTAGTTCCTGATGTGCATCGTACTTTGTTAAAGTTGCAAGCAGTCATAAGGCAAAAGCAGCTGTTGGAGAATGATATGTCGTTGACTTTAGAAGACCGTAATGAAAAGGTATTTATGTGTAACATTTATCTAACTCAGTGATTTTATAATTCAAATTCCAAATGTCCAGTAAGATAATTTGGATGAACTTTCAGTGAAGATGCATACAACATTGGTGTTATACAGCAATGGTGTTTGCAGTTTGTTTTCAAAAAGCTCACTGATCAGATTTGTGGAGATTATAGCGACTCCAATTGTATATTTGGTTTAGGTACTTGGAGCAAATTTTGATCAAAATCGTTAAAAGGGTATTCTAAATAGTATTAACTGATATTTAATAACAAGAATCAAGTGTTAACAAATCTATAAAATTCAGTTTAATGGCAAATAAATTGAAATTATGATTTACTTATAAAGTAACACATAATTAATCAAGTTTATATTAATTAGAATCAGGCAAAAACAAGAAATGAATTGTTCAGCATTTAAAGTCTTTATTTTTTATAAAGGTCCATTATTCAACAACGCTTTTCATTGAATAACTCACTTATTTCTAGATTGCATCACTTATTGTCTTCAGAAAAATTGACCATCCTACAGCTACTAAAACTTTCGGAAGTTTTTTTTACTTTCTAGAACAAATAATTCTCTCTATTTTGCCAGGGCTTTAGCTCAGTGGTTCAACATAGCACATATTCTTTAAAATAAATCAATCAGGCTATTAAACAGATAAATCATTGTGGCTATTGAAAGCATAACAGAGCTAAGCAGAGCCAAGTGCCAATATTAGAAACAATTGGTTACGTTTTGAATGAGTAGTCCGCTCTGTTCCGCATTTGGTGACCAACTGGCCCAATGGTATATAGATATTTTATTCACTAAATGTTAATAGCTAACATTATTATTTTTAAATGTATAGAAAAAGTTAGTTTTGATTATTCTTTATTTCAGGTGAATTCGCACTGTGTGTGATAAAGATAAGGTCCCTCCGATCCCATTGAGTTTATTCTAATTAGTTGTGTATTGTCAGATTTCAGCATTAACACTGGATGGTTGTTGCATTGAAGATCTAGGGCTGGACTTCACTCTGCCTGGACACTCGAGCATAGACTTGAGGAAAGGCGGCAAGGACATTCCTGTAACCATTCATAATTTAGAAGAGTACTCCAAGGTACGCATGAAGCTTAGTTTAGATATTCGAGTGATTTAATCAACAAATTAATTTACTTATTGCTTCAGACAATACAATTATTGTATTACAGACATCACAGTTACAATTATTAGAAACAAAAACAATAATTGGTCCATAATTGTTTTAAAAGAATCCATAATTGATTGTTACCAATTATTATTCTAATAATGTTAATAGCTAACATTATTAACTAAGGATAAGTAAAAAATAATTTAAAACTGTTTTGTAAAATTACCAGGCCATTGCATTGTAGGTAACATACCATTATTGACCATTTATTAGAGCTGATGAACTCCACAGAATAGCATGAAATGAACAATAAAAGGTGGTTTAAACTTTTTAAAGCTATAGTACTCGAATGTTTTTTAACAGTCTTTGAAACAAACTTCTTTGATATTTTTAATTGTTTAAATAATTAGTTTTTAAAGAACCATCATTAACTGTTAATCTAATTTTAAACTCGAACTTTTCTGATATCTTTTTAATATTATTCAGAAGTAAAGGAATTTACTTACTCAGCAAGGGGGAAGTAAAGACCATCTAAAGTATTTCTCTTAAGTAATTGATATATTTTTAATCAAATTTAGTTTAGATTTAACAACTAATATTCAATAATTTCAAGTTGAGAGTAAATTCAACTTGCTCGAGAGCTAACATGCCAATTCATTAATTCAAATATTCCCAGTTAGTTCTGTAATTATATTGGCATTTTACATGAAATTTGGAATTTTTTTAAAATGCATATATTTGCAGCTATTAGCTATTTCAAAAAGCAGAATAAAAGTTTATTTTTATTATTTGTACTCGTATATTAAAATTACCGAGTACTACACATAATGTACTGTTGGCTGATAAAATCTTCATGTTCTTAACCACTACTTGTCATAAATTTGTAAAAGTCAAGACAAACGTTTGTAGCTTGTATTATAGTTTCATTAATTTGAATATGTAACCTTTCAGTTGGTATGTCACTGGTACCTGGTCGAAGGAGTATCTCGACAACTGGAATCATTCCGCGAAGGCTTTGAAGTTGTGTTTCCACTGTCACAGTTGTCAATGTTCTACCCTGAAGAACTAGATGCTGTGTTCTGTGGTCATCCGACTGGCTGGGATGTGAAAACTTTGATGGAGTGCTGTAGGCCTGATCATGGTTACACAGCCGAATCTAAAGCTATTCGATATCTGTTCCAAGTTTTGTCCGACTATACCTCACAAGAGCAACGGGATTTTGTACAGTTTGTAACGGGATCTCCTCGACTTCCAGTAGGAGGTGAGTACCTGGATCACTCGTATATCTTGCATGTGACTGTTATGTAATTGCTAGAGACATTTTTTTTCGATTGTATTCATTCTAAAGATAACTAAAATGCTTGGCAATATTAATAAAACAGTGTAGAAATGTTTTTATACCAGTATTTTACTGATTTATGTAGTTCTTTGACATCCCAAACTGAAGTCATTGGTTACGAAATTTCATAATGAAAGTGCCTTAAAAAATGTTAAACTTCTCAAAAATCTGCCTTTACAAATTTTTTAAAAATATTTCATAAAAACCCAATTAAACCTTAATCTCTGCTCAGGTTCAGTGTTTATTATGTTTTTCCTATTTAAAAAAAGTTGTCTTGTTTGAATAATGTTTACATTACTTTTGATTGTTGCTTTTTGTCATAGAGGCTTACATTACGGGGCACTGTTTCTTTTTTTTTAAATGTGTGCAGTTCAAGATGTTATATGCCATGATGTGTACTATATTATATTCTTATTGTTTCATATACGAATTGTGTTGTACTATTAAAAACTGAAGCTAAATTACTGTTATTTTTTGAGGACATGCAAAAAGAATCCGATAATGACAAAATAAATTGTGCATTTATTATTATTTACATACTATTGTCTGAATTATTATTATTTGTAACTGAAATTGCATATTATTCCAGTTTATTCTTAAATACTTGTTGATTCGCAAGGAATAAAATATAGTGTAAATAGCCTGTGAAATGTATTATAAGTGGTGAAAACTGCATCATTATATAATACACCTGCAAAATGTGCTTTATGTGGTTCTGATCATCAGGCCAAATAAAGGGCATACATATTACATATCAAGAACTACAACGGTGTAGTACGTCAAAAACAGTGACACAAAATCAACAATACTCTCCAAAGTTGAGTGACCAAACTCTTTCCTGTCTTTACCAACAATTATTTCAAACAATAGCTCTACTAATACAAAGTCTATTCTTCCTTTTCAACAAAGATGTTTTACCAAAATTGTATCAAATAATGATTTTCAACCTTTAACAAATCTTAACCTATTGATTTTTCAGCTAAAATTTCTTTAAATGACAAACATGTTCATTCCTACAACTCAACTCAATACCAAAAAATTAAAAATTATATTACATCAGTTATCAATTATTTGGCTCTGGAAAAAAGCAAAATCAAGCATTTCTATCAGAATTTGAATGATAATCACCAAAGCACATTCATATGTTAGCACCTTATCTCTACACACAGACCTCAAGATTTCATTCATTGAACAGTTAACCCATTACCACAGGAATCCCCTAATTTTGTAGTAGAGACCTGGACTAACACCATAGAAGATTTTTACTGGGGAATGAAAAAAGTTGTTTAATAACTCTTTAGCAATGGGTTTTAAATGTAATGGTATATTATCATAGTTTTATTTTTGTTTAGGCTTTAAAAGTTTATCGCCTCCATTAACAGTTGTGTACAAGACACTAGAGCCGAACATGAATCCCGACGACTTCCTTCCTTCTGTGATGACCTGCGTTAACTATCTTAAATTGCCTGATTATAGTAGTGTACAAGTAATGAGGAAGAAGCTGAGTCAGGCAGCGAAGGAGGGTCAGCACTGTTTTCATCTCTCCTAGTCATTGCCTGGTGAGCGAGTGCTATACGAACATACATTCACAAGACGACAGTAAAAAAAATTGTATTAGTACATTCTGTAAAAATAAGTTTCAGAAAATTGATTATATTTTAATTATAAAACTTTTGATAACCGAAAATACATCATTTTATAAAAACTGTTTGAAACAATTATTAGTTAATTTTCGTTAAGAAATAAGCTAACAATCGGTCATCATAGTAAGATCCCCAGACTAAAATGAGTAGAGTGACCACCAGATTATGTTCTCAATAAGAAATTTAACGTAGGCACATTCATTACCCAGCAAAATTTTAAAATTTGATTACTTTTTTTACAAATATGATTACAGCAGAGGGGGCCTTGCAAAATTTGGCACTGCAGAAGTTTTAAGTAAACAGCCTTTTGAATAAGAGTAATCGTTGGGATGAAGACAGTAGTTGGAAGGAAGGGAAAACGTGTAAAAAAAATAAATCAAAACGCGATCGATTTGAAATAATCAAAAATTTATGCGTCTGAAATGTATATACATTTTAATACAGGTAATTGTTATGTTAATAGAAATTTTACAGGGCATTACAATACAGCGTTGTAAACGATATTTGATGTAAGAATGTAATATTATACTTTCTGTATTTCATTTTTCTTAATGGATACAAACATGCTAGTTGATTTAGTTACCATTGAAAAGACTACATATTATTAAATTAATAATTGTCCGTGGGTAAAGACAGCATTTGGTAAATACAATCTTGCTCTTGGAAGTGTTTGTCCACGCAACTTGTTTATAGTGATAGCAAACACAATTTAAATGGGTAGTTGTCTTTTAGTAAATTGAAATGGAATGCTTGATAACTTCTAACTGTATTTTGCATTTTAATTGTACTTTGTATTTTATAATGCCCGTATTAACAATAGATAAATGCACAGTGGAAGGAAAAATTACAAATATATTTGTGTAAAAACAGTGTCCAAAACTTGCGTTTGGTATTCAAAATGCTTGTCCCTGCTTGTACGATGGGCAGGGATAGTAGGATGGGATTGTTAGTAGGACCAAGTAACCTATAAGTTTAATGACTTTTAAGTTAATATTGAAATTGAACGTTATACACGGTAAAGCATGTTATGCAAAAAAGTGACATTTGTAATGGGATTGTCTATTAATGATTGATATGTTAGCTTCGTAAAATATACAAAATATTGTCTGATTTGTGATGCCATGCATGCACATCCATGATCTGTTTTGCCTATAACAGTTAAAAGTGTCTTTTATGTTAAAATTTTCTACATATAGTAAGTTTTAGTGCGAACTTGTTGTGCAATGTCAGAAGGTGGTAAAAAAATCTTTCTAAAGATATCTTATTTATGCCTGTATATGAATAGTACGTGTTGAGAAAAAGGGATGTCAACTCGAGAAATAATATATATGATTATTAATTTTAAAATGTGTAAATTAACTTTTTTAATATTTCTAATACTTTTGTGTAGTTCTTTTACATAATTTTTTTATTGATATGAAAAATCAAACTGAAAATCTTTTTAAGATGTTTGTAGATCAAACCAACTCAGAATATTACTGTTAATTATAAAATGTTTCTCTCTTAAGAAAGTGTTAACTAAAAATGTTCGTTTTTGTTGCAGATAAAATTGGATGAAGTGTATGTTTATTATGAAGAGACATTTGTGTTATTTTCTGCTAAATATATTTTTTGAGTGAAACCAGACTGTGTGTGTTAGTGATATAATAATTTTATTAATATGAACTTTTTTTTATAAAGACTGTATTAATATTAAAACCTTATTACAAATATTATTTTCAAATTCAATGGATCTCCATTTTTTGTTTTTTAATATTTTTTTTTGTTCTTAAAAAAAATTCTGAATATTATTATTGTTTAGTTCAATACTAGAAATACTTATAATTGTATTATTAATAAATTGTTTCTACGTAAACACTCTCATTGTTTAAGTGTTTTAATAGAGTTAAGCAAGGCAATGTAAAGGTATTGTGTTGAGTATTCTCTTAGCTGGAGATAACGGGTCCTTGCAATGTATTTACACAAGCAACAAGTTGCATATCTGAAGGTGCATATTTGAATTCTAATTAATAACATAGCATTTTCAAATATGAGTTGGTGTTTTATTTATTAATAATTTAAAGTTATTCGAAGGAGTTGATTGCCTGGTATTAATAAAAGTTGTGCAATGTGATGTGCATATACATTAGAGTCATACATACAGCGACCTAAACAGGGTGCGGCCTAGTCGAATTAGCGGGAAAGTCGGATTACATGGAGAACCATTAAAAAACTTTTAATTACATGTATTATTACTAAATGTATTGTGCTAAAATATAAAACAGCACACAGAATCTCACTACAGTAATAAAGAAGATACATCAAATCATCAAATTTGAAGGAAAAAGTTTGTAAATTGTTTTTTTGTTTACTAACTGTTTACTAAAAAGTTTTCTCGCCGCTACATTTCGCAATCTCATGAGAAATAAAATATCTTTTACTTAAAACAGCGAATAAAAAAAAAATACTTGAAATGTTACGAAACACACACAAGCAGAATGCATTCTAAATGTCAACTCTTCCACGAATCTGAATTGATACTAAAATACGGAAATGAAAGAACAGAGTCGGTATAAGGGTGGTCGACCCCTCTTTCCTTTGAAGAGAATATAGGTCATCAGCTGAGTGCGCAAGTGACACGTATTCGTAAAGGCCTGACACTTAGTCTGAAATACAAAACT
Organism: Callitettix versicolor; assembly: GCA_022606455.1. Taxonomy (NCBI): domain Eukaryota; kingdom Metazoa; phylum Arthropoda; class Insecta; order Hemiptera; family Cercopidae; genus Callitettix; species Callitettix versicolor. Next base: position 38,848,114 of record CM040186.1, on the reverse strand, counting down.
GGCGTTCAGGCATTGTACATTCGGTTTCGCTACATATCTTTTAAATTGCTTGAAATATTGTTTTCCGAGGATATTGTTTAAGATATGAAATATCTTAAATTTCATAACAAATGCATAATTTCGGTTGATGGATTGTGCTGACAAAGCAGACTGGGTGTTTATCAATAGACATACAATATGTCATAAGTATCATTACAATGTACATCAACTTTAAAAAATAAATTAGACTAAACAAATACTACACCTTACACAGGTGAATTTGTTATTGTGATACACTATACTTTATTAAAAAGTTACTTTCCCTTTTGTAATATTTTCTGATGCATTAAAAAAATCTGGAGTTTTTTCGAATTAGATGTTGCTTTGATGGTATGGTGTTCAGATAACTGAAGGTTTACTGTATTTTTGTATTGTATTATAAACATTGCAAATGAAAAAACAGCTTTTCGTGATTTTAATAACTTGGGCCCATGATGAATTCGTGTAACGGAAAGAGGGTAAAAAGATGCGTGGATTAGCAACCAGGCCTCAGATGATTGATTGTCTTTTTTGAGAATACTTACTTCTTACAGGCTTCCGAAATCAGATGGCCTTATGCCTGTTGTAGATCGCTGCTGCCAATGCCCACAATGGTTTGTCAAGAGAAAGTTGATTCCTCGATTAGCTACTGCTTCCCTCAATGCATCCTGTGTCATGCTTGGGGTTTTACAGTCAAGTCAGTAGGCCCTTGGTTAACAAACACCTGATTACTGGAAATAAAGTCTGAATTCATAGAGGTTGTTCAGAGGAAGAAGTTCATAATTCGAAAAGCATAATGTTCTGCACACGAAATTCAATCAATGTATTTGTAAGGATAACACTGAATTAAGTTTATTTAAGTAAAATTTAAAGTAATAATTTGTGGTATATAATTTATTTAGAGGGCCTATGTTTTAAAAATCTATATACAGTAATCATTTGTCAACCACAGACTTACCAATTGCCTATCCATGGTAAATGTTTTCCATTCGAATATGCTGTACAGTAAAATAAATTTCATACATTGCTATTACAATTACATTATTCCCATACAATTCTGGGATGGAAGAAGAGGCAGGGAGGTTTTGTTTACTTAAAAATTAACATTGGGAGTAGTTCTGTTTATGTCCCTCTGTTAACGTACATCCATTTATTGAAAAATCAGATTATCAGAAAATCTGAATTCATAGAAACAGGACTGGCAATAGAATGTGTTTTCAATTTATTTTTGGTATTTGGTATAATAATATTGTCTAAATTTACCATTAATAACTTTGCACCATAATTTGTTTACTAATTTCTTATCAAATCTTTTTTTTAAATTCATCAAATCTCAGTCAGCCAAGTAATTTATTTAATTTTTTTCTGTGAAACTTCCACAAATATGTATCGCCATATTTAGACTTGCTCAATTAATCTTCATAGAAACTTCCTTGTATATATTATCTGTTTCATCTTTTAAAATAAAAGTAGCTGGAAATTGTATACAGTATAAATAAAATTATTTAAACACTGCCAACAATTCCATAGCTAAAGTAGTTCAAATATATTTAGACAATATAAAAAATGACACACATTTGATGAAAATATCATTCCAGAAGAAAGTGTTAGACTGTAATGATATCACAACAAAACTGACATATAGGTGGGTGTCTTGGGTTCCATTAGAAATCAGTGCATTAACAAGAAATGACCAGTACAGAGATGGATAACCACCACCTCTTCCCTGCGGCTTGTATGTATTGATAACCCCCAAGGACGGACATAATTTGTTATTGTCCATTCATTTTCCCAAAGCAAATGAAACAGATATTTTGCTTGGCAAAGAAAGTCTGAACAAATAAAAAGTTGCATGCTTGGCGGCAGCAGAGGAGCTTCCTTTGCCGCAATATCTGTTCTAGTGTTCCCAACTCTCATTGTGACTAGGTACCCAGCAAAATATAACTTTGACACCTCACTGTTGAAGCCTATGGATGGAACACAAAATATCTAATGAGATGGTTTATTGAATACATATCCTGTGTAGCCTGCAGTGCACTTAGAATTGGGACACACTAGGTAATAAACAAAATCGGATACAACTGTGGAGTTTAAAGCTTTAAAGATGGCAAATAGTTCAGCATTAAAGACACTACAATAATAAACATATTTCTTCGTTTAGCTCATTATGTAAAATTCACAACTGACATTGTCTTTGCCTTAGTTGTTTTTTTTTCACAAGCTAAGAAAAACATTACTAGTCTGTATATGAATTTAATGGTATATATATTTTCAAAGTTATAATGTTTAATAAAACACAACAAAATGGCAAGTGTCATCAAAAACATTATGTAGTACAACGTAAGTCCCAGGCGTTTAAATGACTCTTAAGTGTGTCAGCTCAATCACTCCGCTCACATATTCTGTTGTACAGACTGAGGAATGATAATTTTTTTACGTCAACGGAAAAACTGTTCAATGAGTTAGGAGAATGAATTTTGAGAGTGCCTGGAGACTTCATGAAAACACTATATTGTATACAAATTGAAATGATTGCTGCCATTCAGTGTTTTTATATACCTTTTACTTAGGTCTACTGCTGTTTAATTATTTTCAGAAATTTCATTGATGCAAAAAAAAATTATTCCTTGGTCTGTACGACAGAATATGTGAGCAGAGCAATTTAGCTGGAACAAGTAAGAGTTATTTAAACCCATGACTTATGTTGTACTACATTAATGCTAGCGCAGTGATAAAATAAATAGAAAACTGTAGATGCCTGTGTTACTGCAGAATTCTTTGAGGGGAATTCTACATATACAAGAAATTCTTGTGCAGACCACTTATATGTGGCTAGCCTAAAGTAAAATGTTTACAGTCAGTATTAAGTTTGAAAAAGAAACTTAAGAACTTGAAAATGCAATTCTCTTATGAAAGGAAGGAAATCTACGAGGCAAGGAAAAGACTCTTCACCTTTGTTTAAATTATACGAGGGTTGATCAAATATAAACGAGACTGACTTTCTAAAAACTTTTCCGTTGGACATTGAACTCTAAAGGGTGGGGTTTCAGGTAGCTTGGGAGGTTTGGGACGGGCAACATTTCCGTTCGGACCCTTCAGTATAAAACTATACAATGAGTGAGAGTGAAGTGCACGTTTCCGTGGAGCAGAGAATTATTATTAAGTTTTTGGCCAAGGAGGGGGTCAATCCGACTGAAATCTTTCGTAGATTAACGGCTCAATACGGGGACAGGACCCTGTCAAGAGCTCGCGTTTTTGCTTGGCACAAGGAATTCGCCGAAGGACAGGAAGCAGTAGAAAACCTCTGAAGGCCAAATCACGATCGTCGGCCGGGAAGGTAATGGCCACTGTATTTTTCGACGTGTATTTCACGTCGATTTCCTCCATCAACGACGCACAATAAATGCACAATATTATTGCGATGTTTTAGAGGCCGCAAAACAGTCTTTTTATAGGAAAAGGAAATCTAAACCGGCGAGAAACGTCATTCTTCTTCATGATAATGCCTGACCACATTCGGCGAATGCTACGAGGCTTAAACTCGATCAAATTGGCTGGGAACCAATGGAACATCCCCCATACAGTCCAGACTTATCACCCTGCGACTATCACCTGTTTGGGCCACTCAAAGAGGCGCTTGGAGGCCAGCGTTTCGAAGACGATTCTGCGGTGGAGACCTTTGTGCTCCAATGGCTCAATGAATGCCCGAGAACTTTTTACGAAGATGGAATTAAAAACATCCAATCTCCGGTGGGAAAAATGTGTTACGTGCGCGGGAGACTATGTAGAAAAATAAGTTGTATCAAGAATAATTTGTAAGCAATAAATTTTTTAAAAAATCAGTCTCGTTTATATTTGATCAACCCTCGTACTTGACAAATTTTATTTTAGTTGTGTTTCTTTAAACATAGTCATCTACAGGTTGTAGTTTCACTATGGAAATTGTAACATTTACAGAATTTTTGACTGTTAAAATTATTGACTCCCAGCACTTTTAATATCACTCAGTTGCGCTTAAAAAATGTCTAGAATTGTCCTTCTGTTGTAATTCATTTTAGTAATAACATAAAAGTAGGACCAAGTATATTCATCAGTATTTAAACAGAATATTAAGTGTACCAAGTGAACAGTTTTTACTATCTCATACGAAAAGTATGGGATCATGAAAAAAAATATGTAGACTGTATCAGACACTGTTAGTAATTTTCATGAAAACATCAATTGTTAACCTTCATGCACTTGTGCGGGTGAAATTTTGAAAAAAAACATGCTGTAACTGGACAAATTTAGCCAAACAAAACCCAACTGATATTCTTTAATTACCTGTGTAGCCATTAGATGGCAGTGGCATTATTTTCCTAATCAGCATTAGTTCAAGGTCAGTCTGTCTCAATACTGACTATAAAGAAAACATTTACTGGTGGCAAAGTTTTGCATCTTTTTTGTGCAAAAATTCTGCAAAGCCTTGCGGATTACTTAGGTTTTGAGCATTCCTCAGTAATAATAGTTGAAAATGTAAGTACTCCGCAGGAGGTATTAACTAGCTGCACCTATTGAGAGGATTTGGATGTCTCTCATGGTACCCGAGTCTAACACACACTTACACTTACGATTTAAACACTTTATACTTACACTTATATTTAGGGCGGTGATAATAACCTAATGTGCTTATCACCTTAAAATAAAAAAATATGTAAGTAGTTATTTCAATTGTTTTGAGTATGTATTTGGTATTTGTAATAAACAACCTATGCGCAAACATTTTTATGTTTGATACACACACACACACATATATATATATATATATATATATATATATATATATAATTTATAATAAATAAAATAAAAATTATGTTTTGTAATATCTAAAACGTTTGTTTTTTTCGTCAGAGAAAGATACTGTAAACCAGATGACATACAGTACTCAAAATATTTCACAAATTGGACAAAAGCAAGAAGTTTATATAATATAGTTATATTATTACTGTTGCATGCAGCTTACATTGGTCATTTTGTAGCTGGCCTACTCATACTGACCTATCAACAGGCGCTGTACTTCAATCACAAGGCTGACCAAACAGATTACGTAACCTTTTGAATATTTTACTGTAGGCCTTAAAGTAGTATAAAGCCACTTTTAACTACCCACAACAGTACTTAGTTCGCTCTGGGCTTAATTGTTTTGGGTATACTACAGTATAATTGAAGGAACAGGGAAGTGGTATAGAGATGTTTTTACATCTAGTAATTCTATCCTCATATGTAATTTCACTGTTTGCTGGGTTGCAGCCCGACAGCTGTTCCCAATGTGTTTACTGGCTTGATCCTTTTCAGCCTTCTTGTTGTTAGGTTGTCACTCCGGACCAGCAACTGTACGATCTCCTTATTCTTATGCTGCTCTAACCGTCAATGATGCTTAAAGGAGAACTTCTTGATATTTTCTGCAACAGGTTCTATGCCTAGGTCTTTATGTAGGTTGTCATTACTGACATACCACGGGGCATTGACAATCGTCCTCAATATTTTATTCTGGAAGTGTATTATGTCACTATTGCTTTTTTTGGTACAGCACCATAGTGGTGCACCATAAGTCCATACTGGCCATAACACTTGTTTGTACAGTAGTAGTTAGTTGCTTATTGAAAATTCAGAATTCCTTCCAACGAGCCAATACATTTTACTTAATTTGAGATTTAGTTCTTCTTTTTTCTTTTTTACATGCTCTTTCCAGCGAAGTTTTGTATCCAGTGTCATCCTGAGATATTTTGCACTGTTTGCATATGTTACTTGTTTTTCATTTAATACTACTGGTACTGGTTCATACTTTCTATTGGTAAAATTTATGTGTATAAATTTTGTTTCATTGAGCTTAATTCTCCATTTTTTCGTCCATCGACTTATTGTGTTAGTAGCATTCTATAGTTTCTCTGTTGCTTCCAAAATATTGTTACTCACTGTTAATATTACTGTGTCGTCCACAAAGGTCGCCACTGTGGCATTCATGTTAACTGGGATGTCTCGAGTATACAGGAGGTACGTACAGGCCCAAATACACTCCCCTGGGGTACTCCTGCATTGATTGTTTTAATTTGTGAGTAGTTGTATTCGTATCTAACTTTAAGTCTTTTCAGAAAAAGTTTCTTGAAGAGCTTGAACAGTATTGGTGGGTTATCTCATGCAGTGGTTTACCTGGCTTAGGTAACAATGATGACTTGTGCTACCTTCCACTGATTAGGTACATACTGTAACCTGAATGCTGCGTTGTCAATGCTCAGCAGTTTCCTCAAGGCTTTGTCTGGAAGTTCTTTGACTATTTGTCCTGTAATTAGATGTCCCTGGGGCTTTTTTTAGGATGTAAATTATGTTTGATTTCGTCTTTTAATTCTTTTAGTGTTACAGGTTTGATTTCTTGCTTATCTATTTTTTTTTTTTTTTTTGGGGTAGGTGTTCATCTGCCGTTTGCTTGGGAAGAGGACAAAATACTTGTTCCAAATGGTCTGCGAAAAGCTCAGCCTTTTCATAGGCATTTCTGGCCGAGGTGTCTTCGTTTATTTTCACTGGTGATATCTGTACAATAGGTCTCTTGATTCCCTTCATGGCACACCATAGGGAGTAATCAGTGTCTTTTTCAGCAGTAATATTTTCTAAGTATTTATTAATTGTTTGATTTTTAACCTCTTTAATTAACTCATAAGTTTATTTGTTAAGTTGTTGAGTCTTGTTTTGTTTTCAGGGGTACAATCATACAATTTGCCATTTTTTCTGGCTTTCCTTTTAAGGTTTACTAGTTGTTGTACTTCAACAGGATAGCATATGTCAGTGTTTCTATTTGTTTGTCTGGCCAGCATACTTTCCCATGTTGCTTGCTGTATATTGTTTATCAGCCGTTCAGTTTCTTCTTCCAGTTGGTATGGTGTTTTAATATCTGCTTGGAGCTTTACATTGTCTTCTAGGAATTCTTGAAAGTATTGCCAGTTAGTTCTGTTGTTTGTAAGCCTTGCTGGATTTTCCTTCTTAATTATTGTGTCACTAATTGTCAATATAATAGGTGTGTGGTCTGAACTTAACCCTTCATAGTTTTTTATTTCTACCTGAAAGTCCTCTGGTTAGAAAGAAGTCAATTGTATCTGGTATTTTATCTGATGGCCAGTATGTTGGTTCCCTGCCAGAGTGAAAGCTACAGTGGCATTCTTGACCGGTTGCAAACATCTCTCTACTTTTTGTTGTGGTTAGTCTTGAACCCCAATAAGTATTTTTGGCGTTGAAGTCTCCGCCAATGATACATCTATTCCCCAGAGATCTGAACAAAGTGATATATTCTTTTTTAATAGTGTATCTCGGAGGGCAGTATATAGCTGAAACAGTAAATTTCTTGTTTTTTCCCAAGCTCTACATTCACAGTTGTAACCTGCATTGCTTCTTTTTCAATCTTAGCGTTTTCCCAAAGTTTCAGGTGCTGTTTTATAAGTAATGCTGATCCCAATCTTGCTCTGTTTTCAGGGTGTATAGAACGATAACAAGAATATCCTCTTACTCGAACATGTGTTTCTCTGGTAAAGTGGCTCTCTGATATCAAGCAATGTCAATTTTATCTTTATTAAGAAACACCTCCAGCTCAGGGATGTATCGCAGTAGCCCATTGGCATTCCAACAAGCTATATTAATCGTACTGTTCATTTGCATGCTTTGTTTACTTTACTTATTTTTGAGTCCAGCTGTTGAAGCTTTACGAATATAAACTTATTTAATTCTTTTTGTTCTTCAAATCTTCCTGTTAATACTGTTAGATTTCTTAGTAGATCTTTAATCAGTTCTTTATAATTATTCTCCATCGGCTCTTCTCTCCTCAGGTTTTTAACTGTTTCTGAATATGACCTGCCTTTATCACTTTCATATCTCTTTTTATTTTGTATTTCTTCAGGTTTTGCGAAAATGTTTCTGCTTAGTGGTTTTCTACTTTGGTTTCTTATTTTCTGTAAGTGTTTGGCTACCTCACATCCACGGTAATTGACCAGATGTTGCCCTCCACAATTCATGCACTTGGAGAGTATTTCTCTCCTCACTAAGCATTTGCTTGTGTCGTGTTTCCCAACACTTTTCACACACCAGGCTTTCGTTTGACAATACTTTTGGGTATGATTAAACCCTTGGCACTTCTTGCATTGGGGCCTCCTCGGTGGCCTAGTTGATAGCGTACTGGGCTTTCACCCCGAGGACTCGGGTTTGATTCCCGACCAGGGCTTGGTATTTTCATACACTAGTCTGCATCATCATCCCATAGTCTGCATTAGCCCAAGTGTGCACAATAGTCGGACGTTAAAAAAAAAATATTAGTAAACCGTGATTTTCTATAATCAGATTTTTAAAAAGATGAAGCCCTAGAGCCATGACTTTATCTTGTTTATTTTCATATGTGAACCATTTGTATTTTTCTTGAGACAGTTTATTGGCTAATGCTTGGTACATATCTGAGTCTGGTGTGTTAATTTTCCAAATATTGTTATTTAATGAAACTACCTTGTGCTCTTTGTCTATTACAGACTTCATCAAGGATTGTAGGATGGCATAGTCTTTTATTCCGCTAATACTGATCGGGGGTGGCAATCTTTCTTTGATTTGTTTTTTTTTTTTTTTTTGGGTTTCCAGTCTGATTTATATCATTCCTAGATTTCAATTGGTCTAGTTCAAATGAGAACTATGCTTGCCTTTTTTTTACTTTTTCTTTTATTTTGGAACTGTCAATCAGTTTCTCTGGTTAATTCTTCCTCATCTGTCATATACTCTAAGTTGGTTTTAGTTCCTTCATTACTGTCAGATGTTTCCTACATGGGGATTGTATTGTGTGCCTCTTTCAATGCCTGGTTTTCCTGTTTTAGCTCTTCAACTTCACTATTTAATTTCATCACAATCTGCTCTATTTCTTTAAGTTTCTTTCTCAACTCCGAATTTTCCTCCCAAGTGAATTCAACCTTGAGCACAGTTCTTTGTGTTGTAGAACTTTCTGTCTGTTTTGTTAATGCTTTATTGTCTTATGGAATTAAAGCTTTGGGTGGTGATCTGCCTAACAAAGAGCTTTTTATAAAAGGGTTATTAGGATCTCCTGAAAGCAATAGTTGGCTCCCCCCAGAATCCTTGGAGTCAGTCTCCGTAGAGGGTGGATTTCTTAGTTCAAATAGGTTGCCACCTGGGGTACTACATCTGTTTGTTTTATCCCTGGCTTCATTTAATCCGGATAATCGGAGGTTGATCTTTTTTCGAGGTTTACTTGTAATATTAGGATCCTTGTAATACTAGGATCTTCCGCCTATTTAGCCGTTGGGTTTCATCCTTTTGCGTCTTCAGAGCCATTGACCAAGTTCATCCGCCTCCTTCGCCATTAGAATGAATCTTCTTCCGCCTTCATAGCCATTGACCGATTTTCACCTAGTAACCCTAGGCAAGGACCCTTACAAGGTACTACCATCCGGGTCAGATGGACCAAGATTTTTTAAAGAGGTGTTACTCCTCCATCACTCACCACTTCCTGCACTTAATGACAGGCCCCGGGCTTGTGACCGGCATAACAAGTTTTTTTACATAGATAAAAATTTTAAAATATTTTATAAAAATTATATTTTCAAGCGGATACACACAGTATACAGTAAGGAAAAAGCAGTAAAACTCTTGGTCAGCTATGCAACTCATGAAGAATTCACCATCAATTTCCACGGTTTATTTAAGGTGGGCCTCTTAACTCTACCAAGACAGGCAAACTCTGAATTGCACATAAAAATCAACTTTTTTGGGGGGGATTGAATCCCCTCACTCTACAAACTATATTGGTCAGGTATAGACTGCTTGGCCATTTGACGAGTATAAAATTGTTTCAGCTAACAAGTCTCACAAGTCATTTGTTATTGTATTGTTATTGTAATAACTGTTTGGTTATGGTAAACAACTTATTAACACTTGATATTTGGGGGACAAAGTTGATCGCGTCCACAGAACACTTTAAGCTGTACGTGTCCCCTGGGTAGTGCTAAATGATCAACAATGATGGCAAATGTTTCCCAAAGTCAAAACAAAAACCAAATGAAGGTGAAGAGAAGAAGGAGGAAGGAATCAACTGCCCTTATTAGGGCAGACAAAGTCTCAAACCAGACTGCTAACTCTACACAACATTATAATCATGACACAGGCATAAATACATACCACTGGAAAAAAATTATGACAACTGCACATTGTGTGAATGCCCAGACACCATCATGAACAAGGACCATCTCCTGGTCTGCAGAAAATTAGATGAAGAGAAGCAGAGAAGAGGAGACCTCCCTGGCCTCTACTGAGAAGCAAGATCAAAGATGGCGTGAGTCAGCAGAAGCCATTGGAAAACAACAACACTTGATATTTAATTGTTTTTTAAACTGTCAGAGCTAAAGAATGCTGAGATTAGATTTATATAAAACAGACATCTGGTAAAATGAAACGTTGACATTGAAAAAATTAATAAATAATCTTAATGTGTATCCAATAAATAACATTTAATAATGGGCAAGTCATCAACGTATCTTGTTTTGAGTATTAATTATGAACCAGAATTCACAAATTAGCAAAACTTGTAATAATGGGCTTATTAACTTACAGTACATTCTTTTTAACTAGCATTTATAAAAAATTATTTATTAAAATACATTTGATTTGTCATTAATTATACTTTTTCTTCATTTACACTATATAAATTTTAATAAATTTAATTCATCAATGTATGAACTTACGTGTTCCAGGTTCTCTCTAATAATATAATCTTAAAAATGTTTTCATAAAAAAATGTCAAGCAACTGAAAACAATGTTCTTTAAAGTTTTTTATCTTACACTGTAAACAAAATTTGCACAGGCAAATTCTTATTCTTTTTAGTTTTTGTAAACTATTTACATTATTAATATATAATTACAATTATTTATTTTGAATAATAATAAATGGTAAAACTGAACTTTTGGTCCTCATGTCAATTTCAGTAAACAAAAATGCTTTCTTATACGCCCAATATTAATAATACAAAATATAAAAGTGCAGAAACAATTGGGGAGTTGAAAAAAAGTGGAAAATAAAAATAACCTCAAAATGACAAGTGGGCCAAAGTAGATAACATATTTTTTCATAAAAAAAGACTTAAAAATGTAATTAATATGGCTGTTGGGTAAAAAACCCAACTGACATGGTGTGTCAAGTTAGTGACAAAGAAATTGGTCTATTATCTTAAAATCAGTTTATAAGATTTTGATCATATAGGCTTATGAGGTGACCACACTTATACTCATGCTACATCTATAATTAATGTAGCAAATCTCTAATTAAAGAAACTTCAGTTTCTTTTCTGAAGTTCAAAAATTAACCATGACAGCTGTTAGGATTTGTTTTTTCAATTAAACCTATTTTTGATCTGGACACTTTCTTTATTTCAAATGTGCTACACTGATTGTAGTTATGAATATTGACATATAGCTACAATTTGAGCTAATTATAATGATTTTTTTTAAATTACTCTGATTTTTATTTATAGCTTTTGAACAAAAATTTTTGGGCAAATGCAAGACATGCATTTTGTTTCAGTGCTTAAGTGTATTACTGAAATATCGTATAATAATTTAATTGAATGTAAGAAAGCTTATGAAATGTACTATTTATTTTATTTAGCCTACTGAAAATAACCATTGAAAACTCATTATTCAATGTATTAGGGTAAATTTTTCATATGAACTTAAAAAATAACTTTACACTTTAATTTAAAAGATGAAAAGTATTTATTAGCACAAATATTTAAACAGGTATTTTACACTACCGGCTGAAAGAGTGTCTGTAATTTTGTTGGCGTTCAAAACCTCGATCTTGTTCAAAACTTCTGTCTTGTTCATAACCTCGATCTCGCTCAAAACTTCTATCTCTTTCATAACCTCGATCTCGATTTCTATAATCCCGCCCTCTCCAATCCCTACCTCGCCAATCATGTCGCTTTCCTCTCCAATCTCTATTGTTTCGTTCTGGTCGAGCATACCATGGTGTTACTAAAGGTGGTGGTACAATCTTTTTATCTTGAACATAATCTTCATCTTCTTCGGTATAACGATTTGCAAAATCTTTTTCACACTGATCCAGAAATTCTTGCTGTTCTTTAGTGAGGTTTGGTAACGTAACAGTATCACCAGACATATTTGTATAATTATGGGTAGGAAAAGGTCACTAATGTTTTGTAATTTTCGGTGATATCAGCAATGAATCTGAATCTGCAAAAGAACAAAAAAATTAAGTCTGGTTGTAGGTTTATGGATACAAAACATCTTTTTTGTAATTTCTTCTTCTGTCCATCTGGTAGCTTGGTTGGTCATGGGAAGAGCTGATAGAAACAGTTGGCAATGCTTTTTGCTGACAAGGGCAATGGCACAGTCCCAATATTTTTTTTTCAATGATAGACAATGCATCAATAAAACTAAAGAAAAGGTTAAGAATAAAAAAAATTGACAAAAATTCCCAGGTAATGTTAAAGGGTATCATGTTAAAAAAATAATGAGGTCTGGTTTTCTCAGTCCTGACAGCACTAAACACTAAGTTCACACTATTTGAGACATACTATATTATGTCTATAAGGTTAAGTATGTGGTACCACATTATACACTTTCTTATTTTTTTTTTCCGGCGAAAAACCGTTCAGGTTATCATCGCCGTCACAAAAAATGAAAGTATATAAAAAAAAAATTAAACAAATTTTACTTAAGAAAAAAAATAACAAAAACAACAACAACAAACTATAACAGTAAAAATAAATTAAAAATTTAGATAACAGGTATAGATGTATTACACTTAAGAACTAAATAACAATAAATAATGAATAAAATTTAATAAAAATTCGTAAAAATATGCATAAACATAACAGAAATAAAGTTTTTAGATAAAATAAATAAATAATATAACACAAGAAATAACAACTATGTAAATTAAATTTTAATTAAAACATTCAGACGATGAAGGAAGTCTAGAACCCGGTCAACGGCCGAGGCACTATCTCCCAACATCGTCTGCAAACAGTTGCTCAGACCACATATAACACGCACATTTTGAAAACCATCACAATCGAGCAGTATATGTTTTATTGTGATGGTTTCCTTACAGAATTCGCATTCAGGTGGGTCCCCGCGTTCCATCAGAAATCCATGCGTTAACATGGAGTGACCAATGCGAAGGCGGGTGATCACCACCTCTTCTCTGCGACTTGCACATATTGACGACCCCCAAGGACGAACTGTACTTTTAATTAACCTCAATTTATTACAAAAGGCAGCGTTATACGCCGTAGAACAGGAATAGCTAGCAAAAGATGATCCTAATAAATTTACAATATCGGAACACTGAGAAACTAACTCTCCATTCGGCCCTTTAAGACCCATCAACTCCGTGGATGGAACACGGCCAGATAGAGAGAGCAGTTTCTTCCAGACGACAGATGTTGGCGTTGTTCTACATATTGTTTCGATATATTGCGACCAAGATTCCTTTCTACTTTGTCTAAAAATTCTTCGAGCTTTAGCTCTAAGAATTTTGTACCGCTCAAGATTTTCATCTGTCGGGCTTTTGTTGAATCTCCGTAGTGCTTTTCGGCGTAGACGCAAAGCCTCCTTACAGTCCTCGTTCCACCAAGGAACAGATGGACGAGGTGGGTATGCAGCTGTTTTAGGGATAACATCCTCGGCTACATTTAAAATCGTATTGGTGAGTTTCTTAACCACTGTGTTAATGCAGTTCACTTCAATGTCTGGGGGTACAAATCTTTTTGCAAATTCTTTCCAATTTGCCTTTTTAAGGATCCAACGCGGCAGGCGTCGTTGCACATGAGGGAAAGTACAAAATGAAATATTAATGGAATTATGGTCACTGCCATACAGATCTGGTAACACCGACCATTCAAACTTTGTTGCCAAAACTGGACTACAAAATGACAAATCGACAACTGTCCATCCGCCAGTAGATGCTGATAAATGAGTTGGGGAACCGTCATTTAGAAGACACAAATCTAAGTTTGACCGTATTCCTTCGATTCGTATTCCCCTTGAGTTACAGGATAAGGAACCCCATGAAGTATGGTGAGCGTTAAAATCACCTGTCAATAAAATCGGTTGTGGCAACTGAGATATTAAATCATATACTTCATGATGTTGGAAATTGTAATTAGGCGGCAAGTAAAGGCAACAGACGGTAACTTTGAATGGAACGGTAATCTGAACGGCAACAGCTTGTAAAGGAGTTATTATATTGACAGATATGGACTGGACAGAGTTGTGAACCAATATGGCTACGCCACCTCTGGCTCTTTCCTCAGTGACGAAATCTGCTCTGAAAATAGAATAACCCCTAAAATTGAAGGTGTGGGATTCATGCAAGTGCGTCTCTTGGAGACACATTATTACAGGAGATGAATCTCGCACAAGAACTTTAAGATCTTCGATATGGCTTCTTATTCCATTAATATTCCACTGTATCACATTGTTATTAATTGAAAATGCAGACATTGAAATAAAATAAATTAATATAGCAGCGGGTTCTGTTCGTTTTTGTCATGTAGTATTTTTGATTTATCAGAGTCTATCGACATCGAATCACTACTGTGATTCATGTCGGACTCTGTAGATACATTTGTTTTGGCAGAAGTCGCTTTTGATACGGCTTCAGTTTTAGTTTTAGTTTTTTTATCTTGCTTAGAGGTATGTTTAACCAATTTTTTATCCGCATCCTTAGACCCAACTACTGGTGGGTATGTATTCGATTTTTTCAAAAAGTAAGCTAGTCCAGGAGAAACAGACTTTACTGTCGGTTTTACCACTAGTGACTTAGTTCGGACAATCATTTTTGAAGCAGATGGAACTGCTTCAGGAAGAGTAGGTTTTGAAGATTTAGTCACAAGTGACTTTGGAGCTTGATTTTTGGAGATATTCGACTGATTTTCTTTTGAAGAGATAGACAAAGATTGATCAGATGTACTGGAAGCAGGGGTGGTAACAGTTGACATTACGGATAACAGCTGAGCTATTTTCTCAGTCAGTGCTTTAACAGTTTTAGTCAGTTCATCGCAATTTCTACACGAGGTCTTGCTACTAGACGCGACCGACGCAAAAGACTTACCCTCAATTATTCTGGAACTTTTGAATATTTTTTTAGCTTCTGAAAATGAAACTTTATCTCTTGGCATGATAGTCAAAACTGCTTTCTCGTCCTTATACTTGGGACAGCTGAAGGAACGAGCCGGATGATCGCCACCACAATTGGAACACTTTGGGTCATCCGTGCAATTGTCACTACCATGGCCATTCGAACCACAATTACCACATATTTCGGGCTTTCTGCATGTAGAACTCACGTGTCCAAACCCCTGACACTTAAAGCATCTTCTCGGGTTTGGAACGTAAGCTTGAACAGAAAGCCTTTGATATCCGGCAAATATATATTCCGGGATTGTGGGTTTACCAAAAGTCAGAATGAGGGAAGCAGTTGGTACTTTTTTTCCATTTTCATTACGCAGAATGCGATAAACATTCGTAACTGACTCTGATGCCAACTCAGACTTTATCTCCTCAAGGTCTAGGTGGAGGAGATCTCTGCACGTTACCACTCCTTTAGCAAAATTCAAGGTTCTGTGGGGCTCCACAGAAACCTTGATCCGATCAAAAAAGGAAGACATCTTTAGGAGCGACAAGCTCTGCTTGTCGCTACTAGTCTGAACTAACAGCGTACCATTTTGTAGCTTCCTAATAGACGCTACAGGACCTACTCTTCCAACGATAGCCTTGTTTATGAGGAAAGGAGACACTTTCGATAGGTCGGACCCTTCATCAGAATTTCTGAAAACTAAAAATTTAGGAGAAGGGAGCTGAACAACTGCAACACCCATCTCCTTTTCTTCGATGTCCATACTCCCACTGCTACTCTCAGACCTGTTCGACGTAGTCGAACGAGGCCTCTTCAACACATTTTTGGCGTTTTGTTTTTTTTGTTCCATACTTTAGTTTGCCGAGCGATTCATGAATGCAGATTTTTCGAACAACTGGCACAGGGTGCACCCAAACGACCACCAGCAGCCCAGGACACTCGATCTAAAACGAGAATCTCCAATAAATTGGGGGGGACCTCCAGATATCCTGGAGCCAAAATACATGGTCTATCAGCACTCCAGAATATTTTAGGAATGGGTTCCGGTACATAGTTACGGTTCCCCAAACCCAAGTACCACTGGCAGCCGCTCTCTATGTACTCACAGAATGCAACCATTTGTTTTGATAGACCCAGCTATGGGCTCCGACACCCATAACTCAAATTCATGCGCTTGCCAAGCGCCTATAGGCTGCTCGGTTCCAGAACCTGTCCCATCAGTGGTCCTCGGCAGTGCTAGGCACACACAGGTTCCACATACTTGGCCCCGCCAAAGGAAACCAAGCAGAATCGCCACTTCCAGACTTAACGGAACAAGCACAGCAAATCCCTAAATGTACATGTGAGTGTGAAGTGTTTAAATCGTAAGTGTAGTGCTGTAAGTGTAAGTGTCTGCTAGACTCGGGTGCCGCGAGGTTCGTCTAGGTCCTCTCACTAGGTGCAGCTAGTCTGCACCCCCCTGCGGGTGTGTATGTGTTTGTGTGAGAGAGTGTGTTTGTGGATGTTGTGTGTTGTGTGTATGTGGAGTATATGAGTGAGAGTAGAATGAGCTAGAGGTATGGTGGGGTCGCTAAGCCCATCAGCTGCTCACGTCAGCTGCCTCCGCCGGCTACACTTTCTTATAGCACTTTGTACAGAGAAAATGTGAAAGTATGTGACAAAGTGGATAAGCAATACCAGTACTTTGGTGGTTTTAACATTGTTAGGTTATAAAAAAAAACAACTAAGAAATTACATTAAGATTAATAACTAAACAAAATTCAACAATACATTAAATTAAGAAATTAATTAAAACACACCCAGATAGAGGTCAGGGAACCTGAAAATAGAAAAATCCAACAAAATTTTACCTTATTTTTTCAATCACCATTTTTCTACCTACTTCGTATAACAAGAAAGTAAAAACTGAACACAAAAGACAATTTTGTTAGTAGGAAGATGATGTGTTATTGGTTGATTTTTATAATTAGTACTACGTGCTGGTGAAAAATGAATAACAAAGAAAGATAAGTAACTAAAAATAGCCATGGATACAAAAGAGTACATTAACTGTAACATATTAAAAGAAACAAAATTAGATATAGCATAGATAAACTTTGTTAACTTATGTCTTCTAAGGTAATGTAGTAATGTCAAAATTAAATAACACAGATAAACTTGTTAGCACATGTCTTCTATAGGTCAGCCGCTTAGAAAATGGCCTGCAAAGAACACCAGTGGGACAGAGAGTAAAAATGTGTGAGTGAGAGATGGAGTCCCTACTCTCTTACCATAGCGCCCTCCTTTTTCTTCACTATTGCTGAGTAGTAACAGTTCGTACTCAGATTGGCAGACTCTGTGTCACTAGACTGTTAGGAGGAGAATTATCCTACACGCGCGAGAAATTCTCGCACAGGCCATTTACTAACTAGTTGTATAATAATTACAATTATAATGTATGTGGCAATGTCAAAATTAGAGGGGTTCAACAAACAACTTGTTTCAACCAATCAGGCAAGAGAATTAAATTGCGGGAAACCAGGACAAAGGACTTAAAAGTCTTCAGTCTTAGAAAAAGCGCAGTCTGTGCTCACAGATGTCACAAAAAATAAATTAAAACACAATAAAGAATTTTGTCAAATTTTGATAATTGTGAGTTTTTTACATCAAATATTATTTAAACTCTTAATAAGGCAATTCCCATGCTTTCCTATGATTATGTTCTGGACATTTTATATGAAATAAAAGAAGTTAGAAAAATTTTTAATTATATTAATATGTAGAAATTTAATTTCTAACCGCCCTGCAGGGGGGTTGTAGACTAGCTGCACCTATTGAGAGGATTTATATGTTCTTTGCGGTACCTGAGTCTAACACACACTTACAACACTACACTTATGACTTTAACACTTTACACTCACACTTACATTTAGAGAGGCGATAATAGCCTTACTGTGCTTTTCGATTAAAATAACAACAACACAATATTTCTGACCAGCAAATGTTTATCAAAATTTAATTAGCCAATATGGATGAAAAATGGGACAGTACCCAAGTGTTACCTCTGCACATGGTTCATGGGTGTTCGATACCTGTAAAATGCTGAACATTTTGATCAACCAAACATGAATTTTTCACTGTATATATTTGTACCCTATACAGATAATATTAATCTGTATGAGATTAATGCTCATATTATTTATTATTTTTTAAAAATATAATAATATAATGATTTAGTCTGAAAGTGTGTTAAAACCCTGTTTTTGAGATTCAAACTGTCATAACTCTGTGACTGAACCACTTTTTTGTTGAAACGTATTTGGATAACCATTGAAACAGCTTTAAAGTTATCCCCCCCCCTTGGAACGTTCTCCTGAATTCGCCTATTACTAAAATTTGGCACTGTCTCACTGTTACATTTTAACTCGTAAAAGCAATCATTTTATTTTTATGGATAAAATTGTTAAGGTTCAATTTTTACATAAACACAAACACAAATGAATAAACCTTACATACATTTCATTCATACCTAGTAAACAAACTTTCTATTAGAAAAGTTTATACTGGAAATTATTAGCGAAGAAAACTGTGGAAAATGTCTACATAAGTCTTACTTACCAGTATCTTTGTGCTGATATTTTATTTTTTATGAAATCACTGTTCTTCCATAAATTATTTTACAATATAATCAAATAAACATTTTACTTACAATTTTCATTGAGCACATTGACAGTATTAATTCCAAAAAATCCTTTCTTCGTAGGTCTCTCGTTTTCTTTAGTCGCTGTGGCAAGAGGTTCAAAAGCCCTGTGAGTAGAAAATAAAAAAAGTTAAATCAAAATTAGTAGCCTACAATGTTATTACAGATTACTTATGAACCTGTAATAAATTACCTGTTATTTTCATTATTATTATTATAAAGTAAATCACTCTTGTTCAGTTGTTATAAAGTGAATTCAGGTTATCGAAGACCTATATTAACCAAAACTAAATCAGAAAAAAAAATTGAATAGTAATTGGTTCATACAAAAACCTAATGTTGTCAAGCAAGTGTCAACACTTTGGCCAAGTGCATCACAGGAAAAATGGTTCATCTCCTTCACTCTTTTGTTATCAATATAGTACAGCGCTGTAACTGCAGTATATAAAAGTGTATTTAGTCGAGAAATAAATGTAAACAGCCGTGTGGCATGTAACTGACTGGACCGATTCACAAGACATCTACTGCATTTGTAGTACATAGATGACATTGGTATGAACCAAAATGCATATTTAATTTAAAAATAATATTTAACAGGCTATAAAATACACAGTAAATATGTAAAGGACAGTACACACTATGATCACTTAACCAACTTCAACTGCAATTTGCAAGTACAAATCCTACCCAGTGCAATTACGCAATCAACACTGGATGATCCCTGTTGTATACAGTATTTGGACAAGAAGTTACTAGCTTAAGTAATAACAACTATTTTGAAATAATTGTGTTAAGACAAAACAGCAGATTTTACTACTTAAGTTATACCCACTTTCCGGATTGTACCACAATCTGTATGGTACAGATACTATTGTTCACAGTCAAAGATCTACAGTTTCGTAGACCTACATGGTAAGATGTCCGGGCTGTTAACGCGAACTGTACAGTTAAGGCGATAAAAAAAGTCAGGAAGATGTTCACAACCATAAATACCCTACAACCACATAAATGGTTGATAAATGTCTACTACCATACCATATATGCAGCAGTTAACGTATAAACTCTTTTTTAATATGTAATAAATCAATTAATATAACAGTACTGTACATTTTTTCAAATATGTTTTTTCATGGATTTTTGTGTTTTTTACACCTTTTTAGATAATTCACAGAAATATAACTTTCATCGATTATCAACAAATTTTGCTATCCAACAAAACTGTGTCTGTTACCCTTTATTTCGGTTAAAATGGGTTCTACTGTAATTTAATGTTGAATATACTTAAGCAAGATAAATTACATCTCGGCATAAACATTTTTACTGCATTTTATTTTAATATAATTTTCATTAGGAAAATTTAACTAAGTAGATTGTTTAAAAACCGATATGTCCAGAGAAGCAAACTTTTTTCTGGCTTGTAAATCTTTTTAGATACTTACTTAATGTCAATAACAAGCATCTTCATGCATTCAAAGAAAATATAGTTTGGTATGCAGTGAATTCAGGTGGAATAATCAGGTTTTATTACATCAAGTGCACTGGTCATATCTTACAATATATCTGGTCATATATTATGGCCTTGTTCCTGTCTTTAATAAAAACAAACTAAAATATTTTTTTTTCAAGAGGCTTTCCCCAGTTGTTTGATCTCTTCTTTTGAGGACTTTCATTTGTTGGTCAAGTCTTTTGACCTACCTATCGCTGACCATTTTTTTCTATGGTCAAAGTATGGATTCATCAAAAAGAAGGTATATTCCAGCAGAATTGAAAACTTAGAATACTTGAGAGCCACGATCTGATGTGAGGTGAGAACAATTAAGCCAGTTATGTTAAACTTTATAGAGTTATAGACAATTTTGCTGGAAATGTAACTCAGTATGTCAATACACTTGAATTACAGTGTAAATTACACTTGAAGTGTATCCTGACACTTGAATGACATGATTTTTAAAACAACACGATGGACTGAGTATATACATCTGTCTTTTTTAGCTTCAAACATTTTATATTCATTGACATTTTGAAATTCTTCCATTATCAAAAACTTGACCAGATGCTGCAGGACTGTTTGTTTCGTTTATAAGCATGTGTGAATGTTTCTTTTTTTTATAAAATTTAGTTATTGATAATCACCGAGTGAATAATATTAATTTGTATTTTATAAACTAATATGAGGCAGTATTATCCAACCTGTGCCTCAGGGGCTCGCAAATTGTGAGTGCAGGCTGGGCAATCCTGGGATGGAACCTAACCTTTCTTTATCCCAAGTCAAGGTGGAACAGCGTACACTGAAGCCCACCATGGCCTACTCTAAATATGTGGACTCTAGATACCAGGCAACCTTCATTTTTAATCTACCCTAACCGTTAGGGTATTAACATTTTTTAACATATTAACATTTAACATATTAACATTTTATTTCCTCAATTACTTGTAGGATTTTGATGGCTAGAAACACAAACTGTCAAAATCCACAAAATCTTGGGACACTAGCAAAAATGAACAATTTTAATTTAAAATTAATGTAACAAACCATTTAACAATTTAAAAATTACTGTATTTGACAATTTTTGAAAAAAAACATTCACTTCACTATCAAACAAGTTGACTAAACCCAATGAGGTCATATGACAACCATTCAATCCATTCAACCAAATTATATTTTAATTTTTGGCCAAATGAACTTTTGGTCATGTTAACCATGATTTTAACATATGACCAAAAGTTCATTTGACTGAAAAGCTTCCACACAGTATAATATGCATTAATACAGGAGAATTCTATAATATTACATATACAAAACAAATTCAATAATGTGTATTTAAATTTTAGTAATTAACACCATTTTAGTACTGTAAATGCTAAAAAATATAGTGATTTGTGGGCTGGGTATGTAGTGTAATGATCAGATTAAATTAATCTGCATTATTAATTTAAATATTTGGATTTGAAACTTATCTATACACAATGACAAAAAATCAGTCTTGTAGAAGGTAAACACAAAAAAATAACACACAAAAATAAAATGATTTTTGGGCTGGGTATATTGTGTAATTTATGTGTATAAAAATTTAATACACATTTTTGAACTTGTTTTACAAAAATAATATTAAAGAATCCTTTTGCACAAATAATTCAAATTATACTGCGTGGAACCATTTCAGGTGAATTTGGTCGAATGAACTTGTGGTCGTATGATACAGTATGTTAAAAACATGGTTCATATGACCAAAATTTCATTGCGCCAAAATATTAAAATATAATTTGGTCGAATGAACCTTTGGTTGTTTTTCATCTTTTGGTCATATGAGCTCTTCCCAACTCATAAACATAAACTATAAACATAACATTAACTATAAACATATTTATAGATAATTGTACTAAGTCACTTACTAAGTATGTCTCAAATCCATTACTTAATTCAATACTGTAATATTAAGCTAGAATTTATTATTTGGACAAGATTGAAATATTGGTGTAAATATTTGTTTACTGAAGATTTCTTTGAAAAATGAAATTTTTGTTCAAAAAAAAAGTCCAATCAGTTAAACTTACCAACCAATGTGATACCCACAACGTGTGCAACGGCATACCTTCCAAGCGTAACCTGGGTACCAAGAATATTCAACTTGCCACTAAACAAATATGAACTGAGTAACTAGTAAATATTAAAAAAAATTATTTTCATAAATTAATAATTAAATTGTGATTAATATACTATTCACAGCAATTATTATTTCTGACTTAAAATGATTTTCTTTTTTTTTACTAGATGTTAAAGCACTAAAAATAATCCATAACAGATTATTTATTAATAAATTAACTTCAACAATTTCTTTTTAACCCTTTCAGTGGGGGACATTTTTTTGCATACACTACCCAGAAGTGCATTTTTTGACATAGTGCATGCAAACATGACGGCTCTTTTTTCAGAATTTCTTAAAAAGGCAGTATTTTTTGTTATTTGATCAGGTACCATCAGGAATTTTTTGTCTCATTAACCTATCAGTAATATATATTAATTTAAAAACCCTTAGAATATATCAAAACAAATTAGAAAAAATATAATTGCATAACAATACCTTTAAACAAATTCTGAAGAAATGTTTAGGTTTAAAGAAATCAGGCAGGAAAAATATATAACCTAAAATCTTGTATATCACTTAAATACACAATGTGTCCACATATGTGGTAAACATTTTAGGCCGATATCTTACTAAATTAAAAATTTCAGTACTTTTATACAAAATAGAATAACCCTGAAATGGCTTGACCAACCAAAATCAGCCCATTAATTTTACATACTGTAATGTACGAGGGTTGATCAAATATAAACGAGACTGACTTTCTAAAAACTTTTCCGTTGGACATTGAACACTAAAGGGTGGGTTTCAGGTAGCCAGGGAGGTTTGGGACGGGCGTAGACGGGCAACATTTCCGTTCGGACACTTCAGTGAGTCCGAACTATACAACTCACAACTATACAATGAGTGAGAGTGAAGTGCACGTTTCCGTGGAGCAGAGAATTATTATTAAGTTTTTGGCCAAGGAGGGGGTCAATCCGACTGAAATCTTTCGTAGATTGACGGCTCAATACGGGACAGGACCCTGTCAAGAGCTCGCGTTTTTGCTTGGCACAAGGAATTCGCGAAGGGCGGAAGCAGTAGAAAACCTCAACCATGATCACGATCGTCGGCCGGGAAGGTAATGGCCACTGTATTTTTCGACAATCAAGGCGCCTTTCACGTCGATTTCCTCCATCAACGACGCACAATAAATGCACAATATTATTGCGATGTTTTAGAGCCATAAAACAGTCTTTTCAGTAGGAAAAGGAAATCTAAACCGGCGAGAAACGTCATTCTTCTTCACGATAATGCCCGACCACATTTGGCGAACGCTCCGAGGCTTAAACTCGATCAAATTGGCTGGGAACCAATGGAACATTCCCCATACAGTCCAGACTTATCACCCTGCGACTATCACCTGTTTGGGCCACTCAAAGAGGCGCTTGGAGGCCAGCGTTTCGAAGACGATTCTGCGGTGGAGACCTTTGTGCTCCAATGGCTCAATGAACGCCCGAGAACTTTTTACGAAGATGGAATTAAAAAACTTCCAATTCGGTGGGAAAAATGTGTTACTCGTGCGGGAGACTATGTAGAAAAATAAGTTGTATCAAGAATAATTTGTTAGTAAGCAATAAATTTTTTAAAAAATCAGTCTCGTTTATATTTGATCAACCCTCGTATATGAAACAAAAAGCTATTCTTCCTTAGCCAATTAATATTGAAAAATGGCAATAACAGATGTTGGCACTTTTTGCATTTTTTGACCGGTAATAAAAGGGTTAATTATCACACAAAATAAATAGGCCTACATAGGCCTGCATAGGCAAGAAAAATTATCCCAAGTAACTAAACAACTAAAATGTCTAACAAATTAATGAAATCAAACCTCTCCTCTAGCAACACAAAATGCTTCCAATGTTGTAACAATGTGAAACTGGATGTGCATAAAGCTTTCTACTTCTTGTATAAGAACATTATCAAGCCCGTACAGTGATCTATTTTCAGCAACTGTTGCTGCAGGACTTCTTAAATTGACAAGCGAAGCAGTTGAAGCTATATCGCCACCACAACTGCGACACAATAAATAATCTAAAAATTACAACAAATGTGATATTAGATGATTTTTAAATTTACAGAAAAAATCATTTATTTACTTTAGTTCAAAGCTAATTGTAACACACGAAAGTGCATTGATATAATCTGTTCCTAAGTGGAAGATACACAAAATATCATTTAACATTTTAACATCTAACAAATAATAGCATGAAGCTCTTTTAGCAAAAAAAAATTGGTGTACTTAAAACCACACACGGGAGGCGATAATAGGGAAAAATGAAAACTTTTTTTGCTATAGAAATATTTAGTATTTTAATTTTAATTTAATTTTATTATTTATGCCAGCTGGACTGGCCATGTTAAATAATTTAATGACCAAAGAGAAATTATTTATACAATTTCTGGTTTCATATCCACTCTGAATAAAGCCACCCTTCAAAAGGATTAATTTCAATGAGAAATCGATGACATATTTAAATTGTATTGAACTATAATAAAATGAACACTTGTCTACATCACATACAAATACAAAACATAATCTTGTACAATATGTCCAACTGTTGATGCTTTACTAATTATAATTGGCTGGACATGTAGTAAAATGGCATTTATTAATAATTTTAACATTTATTAATTAACTTATTTACATACAATATATTAAAGAACAATCTTGTACATAATAAATATTCTATGTACAAGATAAATATAACAGTAAATACCCATTTTGTCGTAACTGGGCTGCACATGTAGTATAATGGTGTTAATTTCTAAATATGAATTATTAAATTTATTTATATACATAATATTAAAGAACAATCTTGTACAAAGTAAAGGCAAGATATATTTAACTCTGAACGGTATACCTAGATTGGCTGGTATGTAGAATAATAGAATTAATTATATTATTAATTTATTTAATTAATATATTGAAATATATTAAAGAATAACCCTGTACAAAGTAGCCTAAGTGTAAGATATATTAAACCTGTAAATACTCTTAACATTTTGTGCTAGCTGAACTGTGTAGTATAACAAAGAAATTTAATTTAATGTTTGGTTTTGTAAACCACAATTTGCACTAAACCACAAATGCAAATTGGATAGTTAGTTCATAGCATATGAAACTTATTCATCAATCAACTTCATTGCATGAAACTTATTCATCATGGTGTATTTAAAGCTTACACTTAAAAAAACGAGATATAAGATAAACCATTTTATAAACTACAAAACTGCTAGTTTGGTACTTGAAGATAGAAGATTACAGTAGAAGAATTGACAAACTAATTAACAGATAAATTTGTACATCAATTTTTTTTAGGCCTTCAGTTTTTTGTGCATGAATATCATTAGCGCAACGTGCCAGCCATGTTTGGGGAATTTTGTCAATTTTTGTACAAAAGTCCTTTATAATATGCCCAATATTAATAATGCAATATATAAAAGTATGGAAACAATGGGATGTTAACAAAATAGTGACAATTTAACCTCAAAATGACTATCGTGTGAAAGTGGGAAACATGTTTTTAATGGTGAAAACGATTTTTTTTTTTTGTGTTTAATGTCTGACTATTGTGCACGCTTGGGCTAATGCAGACGATGGGATGATTTATAGCATATGAAAATTCCAAGCCCTGGCCGGGAATCGAACCCGGCTCCTCGGGGTGAAATCCCAGTACGCTATCAACTAGGCCACTGAGGCGGCTGATAAATTAAAATAATGTTTAAAGAATAAATTAATAATGAAAAAAATATTATTTTTTTAAAAGAACTTGATAACCCAACTCAACTTGGATGTTGATTATTTAGCCGAACTCAACTCGGATGTTGCGTTTAATGCATTGCATGTTATTAATTATAAAAAGCACATTACTTTTTTTAAAAAAAAAGAACATTAGAATCTAACTCGACTCAACTGTGAGTGTTATGTAAGTCAGTTGTTATGTATATAACTAGTATTCCTTAAAACACTACATTACTATAGCAAAAGTCTGGACAATTCAAATACATCTACCTTATACAATTACTGATTTTCAAAACTATTCTCTATATCAAGGGACTCTAGTTAATAACCACTAGGCCCAAATATCCATAAAAACAGTCAGTTAGTATTAAGTGGTAGGGAATTTAAAATTATTTGAAAATTTAAACACAATAAAAAAATTTGTATCCTATAAATTAAACATGTTATGAGAGTGGCAACAAAGTCTAGGTTAATTTAATAACCTGTATATTTTTCAGACTGCTCAGGCTCAGAACTCCTGTAGGACGAAAACTCTGAAGATACTCTGCGGAATATACACATGCATATCAATGTTGTAAGAAACCATTTTGTTGTAATTATAAAAAAAAACATGAATTACCAAATAATTATACTTTACAATAGTTTACTTATAAGAATAATGAATGATAAATTTCAAAATGTTTTTCTATTTTGACAATTTTGCAACCACACTTGTATTTCACTTTATCAATCATATCACAAAGTCTGTATGTTGCTTCAAACATGTCATCATTTCTTCATTATTATAATTTTTTTATTCTAATAAATAAAATAGAGTATCTATTTGTATTTGTTTAGTTTTACCTAATGTCTATATTTTAGTTTTTAGCAGTTAGCATAGATCAAATAGCACCATAGATTAACTACCGTTTTAAGATCAAAACTATAGTCCAACCATATAGTAAACGGCCTACGCGAGAATTTCTCACTCATGTAGGAGAATTCCTTCCAATGCCCTCCAACGGTCCAGTGGCACAGACTTCTGCCAGTCCAGTCTGTATCAGTCAGGTGCAATCAGTCGGATGCGACTCTTTAGCGAAAAATAAAATTCTGTTACAGATCGTTTTTATGGAAAACGTCTACACTCACAAGTGTCGCTACAGTCGAAACAATCGGATGAGCTTATAAAATTGAACGACAGAGTTCTTACAGTCACAAATTATAGACAAACAATAGTTTGTTTAAACATTATAAAACCTTTACATCAATGCCCATAACATTGTTTACCCATTGCCCATTGTTTTACAACAATGCCCATAACATTAACTTTCTTAATCTGGTGAATACTAGTATATAGTGGTATATTTTTTCCGAGATACACGTTTTGAGTTAAAAACTCAAAATAATTGCAGGGATTTTTCCAAAATTTCCTGGGATTTCCTGAATTAACCTTGAGTATTGCAAGCTCTTAAACATTTCCAGGTTGAAAAACTGTGAATTTTGTGTTAAAATCAAACATGGCGAAAATCTGCCATTGTCGTGCAGACAGCCTTTTCGTACAGATTTTCGACAATTTTGTCAACTCCCATACGAGGAATCACTGTAAAAACTATTCAAAGAGTAAAACACAACGTGTAAGTGCTTCTCCGTGCTAATACGTTAGCAGATGAAAGATGAATGAAATAAAACAATAGTTGATAATTAGATATTGATTGGTATTAATTTTTTGTATGGTTATTGGCGGAATGTGCTGTTCAAAATAAAACTACTGTATACATTATACAGCTGTTGTGTTGTGTGTAAATCATCGTGAGGGTATAAATCATTAAGAATTATTCTATTTATTTAAGTAATGAGTCTAAAAGTTTTTAATTGTGAAATTTGTGGTAAAACGTTCAGCGTAAATTCTAACCTGAAAAGGCATATTAAATCTATTCATCCCAGCAGTGATAATGTTGAATTTTATCAGTGTGAAATCTGTACAAAAATATTTAAAGCAAGGTCTAACCTTAACATACACGTTAAAACTGTCCACTCAAATACTCATATACTGATATGTGAAATATGTGGTAAAGGTTTTAATTTACGATGTAACCTAGATACACATATTAAAACCATACATTTAAAGAATGAGTGTTTTTCATGTGAGTTGTGTGGTAAGTCATTCAATATACGTTCTAATCTTAACAGACATGTGAAAACCATCCACCTAAGTAATGAATGTAAACGTTTTACCTGTGAAATGTGTGCAAAATCATTTAATGTTCGTTCTAACCTAGAAATACACATAAAAACTATTCATTCTGGTGATCGGTTTTCATGTGAAGTGTGTGCTAAAACATTTCAAACTGATTTTAAACTTTACTCACATACAAGAAAATTTCATTCTGTAACTACAACAAGAAAAAAGAAAATTAAGTGTAAATTATGTGAGGGTATTTTTAATATAAATGAATTTACAAATCATTTTCTACAAGTACACAATATAGAATTAAAAACCGAAGAACTTGAATTCAAAGATGAACATGATTTTTTTGAATGGAAAAAAACTGTTGAGGAACAAGAAATAGCGTCTTATGTAAAAACATGTGGTTCTTCTTCATCTAAACTATTCAAAAAAATACTTTATTATAATTGTCACCGTTCAGGATACTATAGAGGAAAATTTGAATCTCAACGGCAAAGAACAATAAAAAAACAAGGTACTTCAAAAATTAATTCATATTGTCCAGCAAAAATTAAAGCTAGAGTCAACCATGATGGTTCTGTAAAAGTTACATACTGTTCTACTCATGTAGGACACAAAATGGAATTAGCTCATTTAAATATACCTTTAGATGATAGAAAAGAACTGGCATCTAAAATTATCGCTAAAATACCATTTGATTCCATTATTGAAGATATACAGACATCTGGCATAAATATTCAGCGAACACATTTAATTAAAAAACAAGATTTAAGAAATATAATCCGTGATTTTTCATTAGGTAATGAATATATGCCTAAAAAAAAATCAAAAAGACTTTCTTCTGAAAAAAGTACAAAAATAAATAAACAAAAAAATGTTGAAAATGACGAATTAAATATAACAAGTAATCCAGAGGACTTAAATTTAGAAACATTAAAAAAAAGAGTTTCTGATGAATGTAATCTTATATTAAGTAAAGTTACAAGCAATAAACAAATTCATGTATTGTTAACAAATTTTCAAAGTTTTAAGACAGTCTTAGGTTCTTCAGAATTAGACATTGGAACTACAGAGACTCTTTCAACTGAAGCTACTAATCACGAAAATAATGTTAAAAGAGAAATGGAGCCACAAAATTACATGTAGTTAAAAAAATTTTTTTTTTTAAGAATTATCACCAAACTTTTACTTGAAGGCTGTGGTAAGGTAATTTAGTGTATCAAGTTGAACATTCTTTTTTTAAATCATATATGGTTAAGGTTTTGTTTTACCATTAAACGACGATAGGCCTATAAATAAACAATATTTTTATTTGTATTGAATTAATTTTTAAAGCATTACTTTTCTGTATAGGCCTACTTATATTTGCCAAATTTGATGACATTCATTTTCAACATGGTTTTTGATTTAGCTGATAAGTGTATGTATGTCAATATTTTGGTCTAACTTTGTTGTAGGCTATCGAGTCCAAAATGACATTATTTAACTTTTCAATATGGCAGTCAAAAATCTTAGTATGACTTTTAAATTTTATTAAATTTTAATTAAGCAGTATTAAATTTTTAAATACTGATTATCACATTTTAATTATATAAGTAATTCTCAAATTACAAGTAATTTTCAAATTACAAACCTCTAAGGTCAACAAACGAGTGCAATATTAATTTTTGTTATGGGGAAAGATTTTTGGTGATGTTACACATGATTAAAACATGAGTTAAAAACATATTATTTTATTAAAAAAATATAAAGTTTATTAATTTTAATATTGTTTTTGTTGGTGTGTCTTATATTATGGTACTAAAAAAAAGTCATACACTAAGTAAAAAGCATATTTTTTTTTAAAGAAAAGAAGCATTTATAAAAGTATACCATAATTGAGACATGCACAAAATGTCATAGATGTGACTATGGGAAATTAAACACTTACATATGTGCAGACACTGAATCTTTGATCAGGTTTTAAATGTATCAAACTGAACATAAGCAGTAGAGCGCAGCCGATATTGTTTAAAATAGATTTTTTTTAAATTTATTTTTACAGTACCTACTTAAGAAGAACATGTAAAAGGAGAAATTTTAGGGAAAGCGGGTATCTGCCTAAACATATATATATATATATATATATATATATATATATATATATATATATATATGAGACTGTGACACAACCAAATATAAAGTAATATTGAGCAGTATTGACCAGCTATTAAGCTATTATTTTTTTTTTAAATGTAAACTGAATTTTTACATCTGAAGTATTTCTATATTTTATTTTTGAGATAGTAAGCTATTTCTTTATTTCTTATTTTTATTTCTTATTTTTGAAGAATAAATATGTATCAAGGCAATAGAATTTGCTTTACAGCAACTTCTGTACAGAACAAATGCCTACCACAACGCTTGCGTTCATGGTGGACTCATGAGCAGCCATACAAAGTTTATGCTCTAACAAAAGAACAAATGACGAATCTATAAACGAAGCACAGAAAATGATAAAATACCTACAAGGCCTGGGAAAACGTATTTGCTTCCAATGGATCCCATCCCATGTCGGAGTACTGGGAAATGAAATAGCGGATGAACTGGCAAAAAAAAGGCACACTACTTCAACATAAGAACACTACAGTGAATACCTCGATGGCCAAAACCATGATTAAGAAAAAATAACTAACGAGTTCTACCAAAAGCTAAAAACGGTCTCTGAGGGTAAAATGTGGCATGATGTTGACAGGACCTGGGATGAGAATCGATGCAGACGGAGAAGGGAAGCAGTCGCCATGTTCCGCCTGAATACAGGGCATGACTGCATGGCAGCACATTTACATAAGATAAAGATACTAAGAGCTATAAAATGTATGACTGATAATCTTGTAGTGGACTCATAATTTCAATTGCCTCTAGTTCTCTACAAGGCTAGCCCTAAGGAGAGTCATGTACCATCGAACATAGTGACAAAATTCAGATTCCGGAGCATTGATGCAAAATTATTCCCAGTATAGTATTATTAACAAAAAGTTATTTTTTCTTATGATGGTATTATATTGCATCACATAAATGTATTATTGTTAAATACGTAGATTATGTATTGTATATAAATTATTTCATTATTTATTATTAATATTTATCTGCAAATTTATCAAAAAGTAAAAAAAAATGTTGATCTACAATAAAAAAAAAAAATACAATCTACAATAGCCTGTTGCACTATCGCTATGTTTTCTGGTGTTATACTTGTCGATGGCTATCCATAATTCTCATTGTTGTCGGCAAACATTTATCCATCCTTGAAGCGTTTGTACCACAAAAAAATGTTGTGTCACAGCATTGTCTGGTGATTCTCCCAAAGCATGTGATTTGCCTCTGAAGTAGTTTTGTTTAAGTTTGAAGCAAAATTTGATGCACATTTTTGCTCTTTAAAATATGTCATTCACACAAGTTTAAAAAAAATCACCACAATACTTAAAACACAGTGAGACTGAAAACATGGCATCCTACCATAACAGCTACTTGCACACCACTAGAAGCAGGTCACCATAAACGGTTTGCATGTGGGATTCAAATTCCCCAAACTTTTGGATAGGACCTCGTACGTGTGTGTGTTTTGTAAAATAGTGCATTCTAACATACTGCAAAAACAATTTCTATTAATAAACTGGAAACAAACATAATTGAAGCATAAACCTTACATATTGTATTGCAGTATAGTAAAAAAATCAATATTTTCTAGTGATAAGAACAAATAAACTTTTCCACAAACAAATTACAAAATATTTTAAATCATTCAAAATAATGTTTAGTTAGACCGGGAATAAAGATCCTGTAATCGTGTTCCTTAATTATTTATTTTAATCTGTGTCCAGCACTTTCTTGACTTTATTTTTAAAAAAATTCTTGCTAACTTGTTAAAAAAATAAGTTTAGTTATGGCTTTTTTTCTAGTCTTAAATATTAAAGTAAAAGTAATAATTTAAAAAAGGCAGTTTTAAACATCAGTATGAATGGCTTTCTTGCTTGATTGGCAGCTGTGCTGAAACACAGATACAGTATCTTGATAATATAATGATTTTATATAAATATTTATATACAATAAAACGATTAAGTAGTTAAGTATAATTTAGTTTAAGGATTTTTTACTAGAAATTACAGTGTTTTATAAGCAACTGTATTTCTGAATTTTCGGCACTTTTGCAAAGTTAGGGTTTTTAATTTTATTTTTCATGTACTTTATTATTGAATTAAGAGATATTCACCTTCGGAAGATTAAATTTATTATGATCAATCACGATTAGCCTTTTTTACAGAACAATATTGTAAAGCAAGGAGCTTGCTAGATTTATTATGTCAACGTTACCCACCAGTGTACAATATTGCTTGTGTGTGTTACTAGTTATCTGCAATACTATATTACAGTACTTTTTTTGTTATTTTAAGGTGAAAAGCATATTGAGGCTATTATGACCTCCCTAAATGTAAGTGTGAGTGTAAAGTATTAAAGTCGTAAGTGTGTGTTAGACTCGGGTACCGCGAGGGATGTCTAAATCCTCTCAGTAAGTGCAGCTAGTCTGCACCTTCCTGCGGGGAATATATTACTAGTATATATAGTACATTCACAATGTGTAAATGCAGAACTGTGTCAGTCAGGTTTTTCACCCAACCGTCTTGTTAGTTAAATTTTTTAAAAAATAATTGTTTTCACAATGAAAACCATATTACCTGCTTTCACACACTAGTCATTTGAAAGTTACATTTGTAATTTATTTTCATTTTGTTGTTGTTTTTTTTTTTTTTATTTCATTGTTGTTTCTGCACTTTTATATTTTGGATTATTAATATTGAGCATATAATAAAGCATTTAGTGCAAAAGTTACCAACATTGACAAAAGTGCATTTTTGCGTAAGTAGTAATATTGTATACTATGATTATGACATTCTTTCAAACACAAGCAATATAATGTTATAAAATTATGACTTACACTTAAAATTGATTTATGAATAGTATATAAATACAAACTCTTTGTTAAAAAAAATTTGAAATTAAGTACAAATCTGGACATTTTGAAGAAAGTAAATTATGGCCTCCATGAAAATTAATATTATAAACATGTTATTATGTAAGATATGTTCTATGCATATTTTATGTTAGTGTATTATGTATTCTATTTTGCAAATATACATTATTAAAAATATGTGAGAAAAGAAATATGTTAGAAATTTATTTAGTTTTAATTAAAACCAGAGTTACCTCATTAAAAATAAATAATAATAATTTTTTAATTTCTCATATAATAATAAATAATTAAATACTGGGCTAGGAGGAAGGCACAGAACTTTAAAAAGTGATTGATTTAGAGTACCCCAAAGTTGGGTGAAACAATTAGAGAATAAATAAATAAACGTACAAATGCATGCAGTACAAATTATACAGTAGAGTGTCACACAAATTATACAGTAGTAGTGGAACACCTGTGGCATCAGACATCCATCAGGTTACTGCAGTTGTCCGAATTATAAATGTACAGTAAAAAAACACTGTACAGTACTATTAGTGAATACAGAATTATTTGAAGAAAGTCAGAGGTGTAGAGTGGGAAAAGATCTTATATGAAAAGTCTATGTTTTTCGACAGCTGGAAACCCTAGTTTAGCAGTTTGGCAACAAAATGCGCTAGCAGTAAAACTAAACTATACTCACTTTGTTTTGATCGGGAATCTACATATATTTTTCCCCTCTCCTGACCAAAACATTCCCTTCCAAGCTGAACCTTTCATCACATCTATCAACAAAAACACTCTTCATTCAAATCTTTTCTGGTCCGTCATATATCTGACACCGCTCATCTGTCTTCATTTGTGTATATGACTAGTAGTACTTGTCATGACTTCGCCCATGAAAATTAAACTGTTTCAGTAATGTAATAATTTATAAAATATATTAATAAAATCATGATTATCTAATTTACCAAACTCATAATTATTGGTAATATATGAAACTCATATATTATTGGTGAGTATTCAAGTAATATAATTAATTAGTGAATATGAAAAAAATATATATCTGGAATATAATATACTTTATTGACTTCAAACATTTGCATTTGAATTAAAATACTTATAATATATGTCCAATTGTTATAATGTAACCCTGATGAGACTTTATTGGGTATTCTAAATTTATATATATATTTTTTTTTTTTTTTTTTTTTTTTTTTTTTTTTTTTACGTTTGACTATTGTGCACACTTGGGCTAATGCAGACGATGGGATGATTTATAGCGTATGAAAATGTCAAGCCCTGGCCGGGAATTGAACCCGGGTCGTCAGTGTGAAAGCCTAGTATGCTATCAACTAGGCCACCGAGGCGGCTATAATTTTTTTTTTTTTTTTTTGAACGCAAAGAAATTGTTTCAACCTACTATATGTTGATGTTTTGAAATTCTTTGTACAAGAGCACTTATTCTTTTACATTACACAAGAATGCTGAAACACATTGTTAGGATTTTTAAAAAAATATTAGTTTTTGGTTGCTGGTTTTGAATATGATAATGAGGTCACAGCCAAAGAATGAACACTATTGACAAAAAAAACGTAGGCAAAATTACGAAACTGCTGATGTACTGCCTGTTGCAATAAGCAACACGGTATGTAGAACAGCAGTTGAACAAAAGCATGGGGAAGAGGTAGGGCGAGGACAGTCGATTCCGGCGGGGCCGGTAAGTCAGTTTACTCCGGGTGACTTTTTTGTGAAGACTGTGTGGCTTTTCTGTTCCAACTGGGCGGTGCCGAGAAGTGGTAAATCGGTGCTAAAAAGTAAGTAGACGATTATTAGCGTACACTTCTTCCCCTTTTATTAGTTTGGTTTGAAGGGATTAATATATATTTTGGGGAACGTTTCATTTCATACAAGACAGTAGTGTTCATTCTTGGGGTTGCCACCAACAATAGTTGTAAGTTAAATGTAAGGTAACACATATCAAATAATTAAAAGTAATTTGTATAATGAACCACAGATAGAAAATTATTCGAAGGAACCCTTACTCCTAACAACATATAACTTTTTGTTTTTGAGTATTCAAGTTAAGTTTAAAAAAATATGATTATTATTTCTTCCACTGCAATTGTATACATCATTTTTTTATGTTTTAGTATATATTATATATGTTAAGTTTAAAGAAAATCTGATTAAAAAAATTTGTTCAATGCAAAATTATATCTACCTGATTATCTTCTTTCTGCCCCTTTTTGATTTATTAGGTGATAAATTATAGAAAATAATGAAATATGTGTGAGCCGCCTCGGTGGTCTAGTGGATAGCATACTAGGCTTTCACCCTGAGGACCCGGGTTCGATTCCCGGCGAAGGCTTGGCATTTTCATACGCTATACATTATCCCATCGTCTGCATTAGCCCAAGTGTGCACAACAGTCAGAGGTTAAACACCAGGAAAAAAATGAAATATGTGTTTCATAATTTGTGTTATAGATTATTTTCGTTAAGTTTTAAGAAAATCTGAGAAACAATTTTTTCTCTAATGCAAACATGTATTTTTTACATTTTTACCTCTATAGAGGATAAATTCATTAAAATGCTGAAATACATGTTTCAATATTTATGTTTTAGAGTAATGTTTTATGTTTAATGTTAAGAAAGTCTTGATAAATACTGTTCTTTAATACAAACATTTGTACCTCTGTTTTTCATTTCTGGAATGAATTTGGAAAAATGCTGAAATTACTTGTATTATAATTTGAATTTAAAATTTTTTTGGTTTAATTTTAAAAAAATCCTCACTATGTAATAAAACATATTTTTTTCTTCAAACATTTATATGTTTTTTAAATTTTTTTTAAATTTCTGTTTTAGAGTATGTATCTATAATATAGGATCAAAAAGTACTTTTTTCAGTGCAAAATTTTATACACCTTTTTTACAGTTTCTACTCCCTTTTAATCCTGTTAGGAAATGAATTTTGAAAAATGGTGGAAAATATATTACTTATCATTGCTTTTTTAAAGAATAATTATGTTAAGTTTCAAAAAGATCTGACTATAAACATATGTTTCTAGTAAAACTCTTCTAGGGAATGAATATTGGTAAATCGTTTCTTAATGTATCCCTACATTGTGGTACTAAGATATCTTGAAAATTTTATGTCTAGCTATTATAGTTTCCTGGTATTCCTTAATTAAAATGTAAAACTGAGTTAAACACACAATAGCCGAATGAAGTTAGTTAGGTTACCAAGTTTTTTTGAAGCGTTAGCTTCCTGTACTGCGCTGTGCACTTTGTATTTGTCACCATGGAGTGATTCGGTCTCATCGAGTATGCTTACGAAGCGTAAGTAACGCGAGTAGGGGAAGTATTACACAGACCCCCTCCAGTTTTCAGCTTTTCTCCTTTTTTCATCTGCCAGTTCCGATTGAGTTGGTATGTTTTGTGCCTGTATGTATATACAACGTGCGTGCTTCTCTCTATCTCTTTCTTTTCTCTCTACTTTTCTTTTTTTCATGTCCTAGACGCGCGTGCGTGTAATGATGTGTATATTGCCAGCGGCAACAGTTCAATGGTATACTGTTTATATTTAGTAATAACATGTGCCTTTGATTTTATTTTTCTTATATTCTCGAGACGTTAAATATCTTATATTTATATATTCTCGAGACATTATATATATATTAATATACATATACCCCGCAGGGGGTGCAGACTAGCTGCACCTATGGAGAGGATTTAGACGTCCCTCGCGGTACCCTAGTCTAAACACACACTTACACTTACAACACTACACTTACGACTTTAACACTTTACACTCACACTTACATTTAGGGAGACGATAATAGCCTCAATGTGCTTTTCGCCTTAAAGTAAATTAACTCTTCTGCCGACAGTCCCAAAAACTGTACCATTTTTAAAATTTTCATTAAGTTCTTTTTTTTAATATTCTTTTGATTATTAATAACACACATTTCATGAAACACTTAACAGTTGAAGGTTAGACACTCAACAGCTGAGTCGTTTAAAAAAAATATACAATCTTAATCT
This sequence comes from Callitettix versicolor, assembly GCA_022606455.1. NCBI lineage: Eukaryota > Metazoa > Arthropoda > Insecta > Hemiptera > Cercopidae > Callitettix > Callitettix versicolor. The sequence goes on along the minus strand of CM040186.1, from coordinate 38,810,670 downwards.
TATATATATCAATCAATATTTTGCCAAAACATTCCTCATAGTGAATTAAACTCATATACTATATATGACGAAAAGTACAATATTTCTCTCAATGCAACGCAACCAATGTGATGTATTGGTAACACTTACTATAGTGACTTGAGTTCGAGTGTCGTCTGCTAATTGTTCAGACTGTCAAGATCCCAAACCTAAACGTCTGTTATGTTCGTCATTTTTTCTACTCGTCACGTCTGGTATTTCGGCAGATAGACTACAATATTTTTATCTTTGATGTCCTTTCCCTTCTTACTTTTCATTTCAGTTTTCAATTCATTTAAAAAAAAATGTCTGTAGAGGCAGTAGAGGATTTGGTTTTTGAAGATACACTGTTTCCAAAAAATGTTGTGCAAGGATTGTTATATCTTCAAGAAAATAAAATATTGTGTGATGTTGTTCTTGTTGTAGAAGATAAAAAGATTAATGCCCATAAAGCTGTACTAGCAGCTGCATCGATGTATTTTAGGTAGTATGAAAAATTAAATATTTATCTTCATAAATGCTAAGGGTAAAAATGTAATAATTGTTGGACAACAGAATTTTTCGCTAAAACAAACATTTTTCGGTATTTCTGACTTACGGACTTTTTGCAAAGTCATGATAATCATAAATAATCATTTATTAATCATGATAGTTTTTTTTAGTGAAAACATCATTGAGAAAATGGTTGCTGCTATTTTTCTGCTGAGATGATATTACTTGCAAAGGTTACTATGTTTTAAGGAATACTAGTTTTACACATAACAACTGAGTTAAACACCCAACAACTGAGTTGAGTTGGTTTGAAGTTTTAAAAAAATTTATATGCTTTTAAATGAATATATTCTTTAAAATCGTAAGTAATTTTTAAAACACTATTTTCCATGGATGAATGTGTGTTAATTGGATATTAAGGTATATAACAAAAGGAAAAATATTAACAAAATCACTATTCGAAAAAAACCTATACTGCACAAATACCAAAAAAAAAAAAAAAATTAAAAAAGCAAGTCTAATAATACTAAAAGTTGCTGTTGATAAGTGAATAGTAGGCCTAAACATTACCAACTTCAATTATTTTAATTTATATGAGTTAAAATAATACCCAGTATATATTAATTATACTATTAATTACACTATATAATTAATTATAGTATTAATTAATTAAGTATACTATATACTATAATATAGTACATATTAATTTTCATACTAAGTTTTAGAAACCATTTTCACTTATTTATCTTAAAAGAAGACATTATATCTTAATAAAAAAACGAAATTAATGAGAATTTTCTGAAAAAATGGTGGAAGTTACAATGTTTTAGCACAATTCAGACCAAAGATATTTTAACACTAACATTTACAAGGCCAAGAAATTGTGCTTGTTTCTTTACAAAAATGCTGCTTTGTGGGTAAAAAATAATGTTTTGAATTGCTAGTGTGTATGGGAATAACATAACGTATAAAAAAAATAGTTCATCAACCAAAAATATTTCGGTTGGATCAATTCATTGTATCCAAGTAGGCATTCTCAAAACCAGCTTTAATGTTTTTTGATAAAATATTATGAATAAAAACCCAAGACAGTGAATTGGTTGCTATATCCAAAAAATTTATTTCGGCAACAATCTTCATAAAAAACTCCTTCAGATTTTCCTCAGATTATGGCCAAACACTTAGATCCATAACTCTTAGAATTTTTGAAATGAGACATTTTCATATTTTTTTTTAGGCTTTTTAAACCTGGTAGATTTGATTGTAAGAAAGTTTTTCTTAATATTTTTGGCAACATTTATTTTTAGAATTTTACACCGCTTAATTTATTTTATAGGGGAATGTTTTGTACTGGCATGAAAGAATCAACACAAAATGAAATATATATACACAACGTTAATTTTGAAGCTATGGAGTCTGTGATTAATTTTTTTTATTCTTCCAGAATTAAGGTAAGCTTAATTTAAATTTACCTTGTATCTTTGTTCAGTTTATTGGTTACGTTTTTATAACAATTGTTTTTCATCACAACAAGTGAGATGATGATTATAAGAGTTATGATTTTTATACTATCTTTTGCTTAGTTTGTCAAAAAATTTGAATTAATAGGGACTAGTCTAAGCAAAATTTTGTAACTGGTTAAATTTTTTAAATCTTTTGTTCATTTGTAATGGACAGCGTGGTTGGTTTTTAAGGGTTTTCTGTTATCCATCTATTTGGTTAACCATCACACTCCCAGGCCTTACATTGAAGTTTTACTTTATGCCAGGTAGCCACCAAATGCAAAGTGGAGTTATTCTGAGCTTAGGCAAGCAGAGCTGAGCTGAACAGAATAAAGATTAATTGCAAGCAGAAACAGAGTTCAGTCAGTTTAAAGAACATGTTTGTACCTTTTAAATCTAAATATTTATATCTACTGTAACAAATTCTAGGAAATATTACATTTGAAAACCATAACCTAAGTAATAAGAAATAATAAGTTTAGACGGGTGGTTAACATAGTGGGGGAAGCAGAGTCAGCTTCAAAACTGAAGAGTTGAAGCTACACAAAACTACACGAATGGCTTAGAAATGCCATTTGAGTTCCATTTCATTACACTTTCAGTGGCCACATTTACATTAAAATCAGTAGGTTATGTTTTGAATGTGTAGTCCGCTCCACTCTACATGTGGTAGCCACCTGTTCTTAGCTTATAAAACTCGGACCAACCTACCCAATTCCTTATTTTCCTGGCAAAGTATCAGCAGACAAACATTTTTCTTTGCATTGGTCCTACATTTAGACTTGGCAAACTCAAATTAGGCTATATTCAAGTATTACATAACTGAGGACAACTGTATTATGTCTTTAAACTTTTATATAATAGTTTTTTTCTTACAGCTGACAGAAAACAACATATTTGGTGTGATGCACGTAGTTGATTTGTTTGGTATTTCAAGCTTACACTCTGCTTGCTACTTATTCTTGATGCACTCTATTAACATCAATAATTGTGTGAGTGTTTGCACTATGGCAAATATTTATGGTTACTTCGATGTTTACGAAGCAGCTCTCTATCACACTTGTAAACATTTTGCCAGAGTGCTGGAAAGTGAAGATTTTCTGTATATGACCTATGACACTTTAATCCAGTGCCTTCATTCTCCGTTTTTAAATCTACCCAATGAGAACAGTTTGTTCATTGTAAGTATTTTATACTATTGTATTTATATATACTATAATGAATATGAATTATTTATACAACTTAACTCTTTATAAACCTAGCAAAATCTATGCTATTTTGAGATAGTATGCAATTAGCATGCTTTTTTTCTTTTAAAGTTTTTAACAATTATTTCCCTCGCAAGATCCAGACCTGGGTATATAAAATATTCACTGATTTCATGAATTTTGGATATATTTTATATTTTCCAAGGCTTTCAAACTTGATATTTTCATTTTAGAGAAAGATTTTTCTGGTCCTGATGTAATAGCTATAATATAAATTTAACATTTATGTATTTAACAAGGATAAAGAGTAGCCTCTATCCTTTTTACTAGCCAAAATTCTAAAATGCTTCAAAATGAAATTTTTTTGTACACATATGCTCAATGTGTAAAGGATCGATTTCGAAACAACTTCTAAAATTTTGTTTATCTTTGTGTCATAAGACTTGTAAGCACAATAAATAGAGAAAGGATCAGTCGATTTATATAAAATTTTTATCACCAACCAAAACTGCTTGGAATAGAACACTATTGTTTTTCAGCATTGTTTCTCAAACACTGTGGAGGAAAATTATAGGGGTTGAACATTTACAAAAAAAGGTTATTTTGAGAGGGTTAACAGATTTATGGGAAATTTTTCACTGAATCCAAATTTGCCTTTGTAATTGAGAAAACTATGGTTTTTGAGGCCTTAAAAAACAAAAGACCAAAAATTTTTTTGTTATGTTCATTAACTTGAATCTGAATTGGACATTTAGGTTATCAAATATATCGAACATTTTATGCTGAATCTGAATTTGTCACTTGAATTCTACATTTTTTTAGGGCTTTTAATGGTGTAAACCCTTAAATTTTGGAGTTTTTGGTTTGCATCTGAATAGGCCATGTAGAGTATCAAATAAATAGGCTCTGGTGAATCTGAATATCATTAAAATTGTACCTTTTTTAGATTTGAGCCTTATGAAGGAATAATTTCATTAAAATTCTTCTTTTTTTTGTTGTTGTATGTAGTCACTGTAATCTTTAGTTATTTCTAAAAAACAATGTATAACACATTAACATTTAAATATAGGTTGTTATATTTCTTATAAGGTTTTAAACAAACCAATTCAAATTTGTAATTTAAGTTATATATGACTGCAAAATGGCATTTTAGTATTAGAACAAATTATATTTTTCAATCTTTTGATGGCTCTAGCTTTAAACAGTTTATAAAAAATAAGTCAAGAATAGTCTTAAAATAGTTTGTAGAATCAGACATCACTATAAAGTATGAGGTTTACAATTAGAAATTTTCAAGTTCGCCACCATATTGGAAAATATTGGATGAATTTTCTGCACTTTAAATGGCAGTCCAGTGGTGACACAAAAATGACCGTTTGTATAACATTAATTTTTTAAATTATGTAAATATTATTATGTATATGGGGGGAGGTTTACAGCTATTTTTGTAAAGTGTTTTCCTTATTTTTTTTATTTTACATATATTTTAATGCTTTCATTCCTTAATCGCAACATTATTTGATTACAAAAAAACTTAAATGTGTTTTTAATGTTATCCATTACCTCATCATTACTCTGAATAATAAGATCTATTTGATTAATTTCTGTAAAAAAAATCTTCGACTGCTACCCACATGAATTGTTGTGCTGATAAGTTATGCTGAACAGAAAAATCAGCTTTTATTTAAGTCATATAATGTATTTGTTCCAGAGGCTATGTGATTGGGTAAAACATGACTTAAAAAATCGCAGCCAATACCTTGAAAGCCTGCTGGATCGTGTAAATATGTATTTAATTGAAATAACTGAAGTAGAAGCTGCTCTGTACTCGTTGCGAGGAGTCGAATATTTGGCAAAATGGACAGAGAAATGTCACAGAGTCCTTCGAAACAAAGAAGTTGTTATTTCTACTAGGAACATATTGAGATATGCTGATGAACAAGTGGTAAGTATAAGCATTTACTGTACAATCAAGAAGGTCCTGCAGGTAGGCTCTTGGATAGGATTTAGAATTGTTACAGACATTGGTCTCTGGAAACCGTAACAGGTGTTGATGTGCATTTAAAATACCATGTACAAACTGGCGTCTACATGTTAAAGATAATACACGAGGCATGTCTGGAAAGTAAGTACAGTTTTTCTCTGCTGCCACTACATTGCTAGCGACAGGGTTTCGCACATGCATGCTCATCTCTCTGGTTAATTGTCTAACAGCTGACGAAATTAAAGCTGGATTGTGTTGTGTTTACATTTGTTAGTGTTTGTTCAAATGTTATAAAGCCTGCTGAAATTCATCACTAATTTGTAGAAATTTCTGGTAAAAAAGTAATGAGTGATGGAATTGTGAAACATGGAATGCTTAGTCAAGGAATTGTGTTGATCCATGACAATTCATGTCACCATTCTGTTGGTGTTACTCAAAACTTCATTCAAGAATTCAATTGGGAGCAGTTTGATCACCGGCATACAGTCCCAATCTCACTCCTGATTTACACTTGTTTCTGACTTTGAAGCGTAATTTTTTTATGATGCTTTAATAGTGATGACGATGAATAAAACAGTGTTTGGCAATGGTTGTCTTTAGTGTCACCATCTTTTTATGAAGAGGGTATTAAAAAGTTGGTTCATTGTTACAACACATGTCTGAACAATGGTGGCAACTATATAGAAAAATAGTTTAAGAAATGCTCTTTCATGTAAAAATAATTTTTTTTTTGAAAAAAAATTGTTTAATATTTTTTTTTTCGAAACGGTACTTATTTTACAGACATGCCTCGTATTTCAGTTGAGACTGAAGAAATTATTTTAGTAAGTAGTATCTCACTGTATCTTACCTTTTTGTAAACGTTTTTCACTGTATGTTCTGTACAGTAATATTTATTTGTTCATACATTAATCGCCAGTTATTACTGTGTGCAGATGTAATCTGGGTCCACCATGTCCCTCCTTCTTAACGCGTGATGACTCATTCAGATATAAATAAAACATGTCAAATTTTTGTGGATAAAGCAATGACCAGATCTTTGGAAAATATTGCTTCCATAGCAATTACTGCTGATTATAGACAATGCTTCTGTTTGTCCAATTCTCGTATAAAATACACAATCTAATAAGTCACTCTGTTATCTACCGTAGCATGTAAACATATCATATTGCATCTATTGCCTCATGAACAGTACTTCTACTGTTTATTCCATATAACTATTTAAGAGTAAATATATATATATATATACTGTAGTAAGTCTGAGCTAACACACTTTAGTGTAGACGATGTTATTTATAGCATTTTTTTCTTAATCCAATATACCACAGTTAGGACCATATTGTGTGGGTCTGCTTTGTCTGTGGTAATACGCTTTAGAACCAGTGTCCACAGTACCATTTTTAAAATATGTTGCAAAAATTACAATTACTTTTGAGAATTAAGTAAACAAAATATTGAGCGATATCCACTATAAGAAAAAGGGAATATATATACGGTACAAGTCAGTGAATAATATGTTGTATTGGTTAGTTAACTACTCCCACAGCAATCATAGACCTACTAAATGCAACACATTACATAATAAATAACTTCAAACTATAAAATTAGTGTTAATAGTTTTTATTTATTTATTTATTAAAATTATATGTTTATAATTGTAAGATTACAAAAAGTAAAATACACTCGGGAATGGTTTAGAAGAATGTTAATAGGTTTAGAATCTACAACTGTTCCAATGTATAAACTGCAGTAACTAAAAATTGATGGAATGGAATAGCAGTCAATCTTTTCTTTTCGATGAGTAAATAGTATTCATTTTCTTTACAGGTGTAAATGGTGTCTGAAAGTTTCCAATTTAAATTTTTGGATCATCAACAAGCAGGACAGAATACTGCACAGCTAAATTTGTTGTATGTAAAGAATATCAGCTCCTTTCAAAATGCGGGTGAGTGGAAGTGATTGCGTCTCAAATGGGGAGACTCCCACATTTGTGGAAGAGTTTTTAGATTGGCTGTTACTGCTAATTTTTCTCATTGGTAAATGGAACATTTAAACTAAAAAAAAACTAAGTAAAAATATTATTTGGTGTTTAATAATTTTAGCCTAGATATTAAAAATATAAGTTTTAATTTGTTTTTTCATTTATTGCAACTTTGTTCCAGGTAATTATCTGTTGTGCAGGCCTTTCCTCTGATGGGCCCCTTCGCAACGTAGATGCATTGCAGTTTGGCGACATACTGTGGCGTAGTATGATACCCACAGTGCTAGCACAGGGCACTAAGCTCGAGCCCTTCCAGCGAGTTATCCCCACCATGCGTAATTTGAGGATCTATCCAGCTTTAGCACAGACTAACAAGTTTGTTTATTGTATTGGTGAGTCACATAAATGTATATCTATTTCATATTTAATCTGTATTATCTTTTAAAGGTTGGCTAACTTGTAACTGTAAAAGACCCAGACAAAGTTTACTGATTACTGTTGCTCTAAAAATGCCAGTTTTGTAGTTGTGGGAAAAGTCTAAGCAACATAATTTCCCTGAAATGCTGGAGCATGATTGTTTATAAGCTTGAGTGTGCTATTAGTATAGTACGATGGGACCAATTGTGTGGCTACCTGAAAGCCAACCTTAAACACCTCTTCACTATCTCGTTACAAAGAATGTACCACACTGTAACAGGAGGGAATTGGTGTAGCATTAATCACAGCTTATGTGTTATCAGAACTTGACAGAAAGTCTGTTTATTTGACTTGTTTAAGAAAACAATGCCTTGCCTGTCAGAGTTTACTGCTTGTTTAACTACAATGAACATAATACTACTTATTTAATTTATTCTTAACTAACAAATTTATTCTTGAAATTTTCCTTATCATTGTTTAAAGTACATTGGACTTATTTAATAAGACTAAAGGTCATTCGGTTAAATGAAAATTTGGTTAATCCTAAATAAAATTGAAAACAATGTTTTTGTGAAGAAAACATGCTAAGAATGGTATAATATAACAAATTTTAACACTTTATATATTTATTTGTAGCCATCACTTTGTGTGTCATTTTATAACAAAACATAAATATGTACTTCACCAAAATGAATTTATTTATTGGGTTTAATAACAAGATTTACCATACAACTATTACAGTAAGTAATGATATTGATTCAAGCATTTCATTTAACATTTGGTTATGACTGACAAAACCAAAAAAGTGAAATACTTGTTGCAACCTGCATATTTATCTAAGTTGTGTTGCGTGTTGGCAGTATTAAGCATTCCAATACTCGTTCGAATGCAGTTGGATGGGAAGTTTTATATTTCATTATTGTAACATAGCCACCGGACCACATATTCAAATGATTAGGATTATATACCTATTCTTCCCGTCAGTAGTCTATCAACTCACCTCATAAAGGCTACCGCCGTTTCAAAACTTTATAGTTTCATCTTCAGGCCATACAAAATGTTAAATCCCTCTGTCGAGGTCGTCACAAAGTCAAACAAAACATTAAAACATACATTACAAACACTAAGCACAATTACACATTTAAAATATTCATCATTAAAATTCGGCTTGGCCAAGCTACACACGCGACTCGTACATCGTTACATTCCGGACTGCGGAGTCTCCATCATTAGTAGCGCGCCTGTCGTTGTTATCAGTTACGGTGCATCTGTTGGTTTTTGTTACAGAACAGCTTGGATCTGGTTGAAAGAATTAACAAACTAAAAATAAAAATAAAAAACAACCATAAGTTAGCCTCATTTGGCATAGCCAATTTGTGTACCAGCGTTCCCATCAATGAAACCATGGTTATATTAAAAGATAACCTCACAAAGCATTCTTCGCTCACAACGAATGCAATAATGATTTAATTTCGTTGACTAAAACTATTCTAAAACAAAATTATTCAAGTTCAATGATAAATTTTATATTAAAAATGAAGGTTTAGCCATGGGCTCCCCCCTTTCCGGCATTTTGGCAGAATTGTTTTTAAACCATATTGAAAATGAATTTTTATGGTTGGATAGGAACTACAATAGAGAAAAAGTAGTTTTTTATTACAGGTATGTGGATGATATAATTGTACTTTTCGAAGGCAATAGTAGACAATTAACAAATTTCAATAAATTTCTCAACACAATACATCCGAACCCTCATTTCACACTGGAAGAAGAGACCGATAATAAATTAAATTTTCTTGACCTATCCATTTCAAAAGTAAACAATAGTTTCAAATACAGTGTTTATAGGAAACCTACCACAACCAGCCAAATAATACATTCTTCATCCCACCATCCATACAATATAAAAATGGCAGCTTACAATAGTTTGGTACACAGGTTAATTTCACTCCCTATGGACAAAGGAAGCTATGAAAATGAAGTAAACATCATTAAGTACATAGCTGTTTCTAATGGATATAAAAGCTCAATTGTTAATAGGCTTATTGCCAAACACAAAAACAAAAATAAAAAAATCGTTCCTGATAAAAAAATATACATCTCCACGGAAATGGTTCAACTTTAAGCCATACCCTAAAAAAAGAATTAGCCAAAGAAAATATAAATGTATCTTTCAGAACAAGTAATAAGTTGTCAACATTATTAAAGAAGCCAGTTGCAAATAAAAGTGGAGATAACTTTGAAAAAACTGGCATATACAAAATGAAATATAGTGATTGCCTAAGCTTCTATATCGGTCAGACAACTCGCTCATTTAAGAAAAGATTTAAAGAGCACATACCCAGAAGTGCATTATCAACAAACTCGGCTTTCGCAGAACATCTAATGGACAAAAACCATAAATTTAAAGACATCCATACCAACATGGAAATAATACATTTATGTCATAAAAGTAGTTATATGGATGCGATTGAAGAGTTTGAGATTTACAAGAGCAAATAATCAGACCCTCAGAACATCCTCAATGAAAAACTTTCATTTAAATCAAACAATATATGACATGGCTCTGAGGATAAGTGATTTGAGTAACAAAAACCAACAGATGCACCGTAACTGATAACAACGACGGGCGCGCTATTAATGATGGAGACTCCGCAGTCCGGAATATAACGACGTACGAGTCGCGTGTGTAGCTTGGCCAAGCCGAATTTTAATGATGAATATTTTAAATGTGTAATTGTGCTTAGTATGTATGTTTTATGTGTTTGTGAAGTATGTAAAGTTTATGATGTATGTTTTAATGTTTTGTTTGACTTTGTGACGACCTCGACAGAGGGATTTAACATTTTGTATGGCCTGAAGATGAAACTATAAAGTTTCAAAACCGCGGTAGCCTTTATGAGGTGAGTTGATAGATCACTGACGGGAAGAATAGGTATATAATCCTAATCATTTGAAGTTCTATAATTCAGTTTTTAAGTATAAAACATATTTTATTTTACATATTGTACTGCAAGTTAAAAATATTATATTTAACTTAATATTTATAGTTAAGGTTAAATATTTATAGACATGAAGCATAGAATGTTAATATACTAGAAGTACAGCCAAAATTATAAAAAGCTTGCTTGAATTAGTGACTGAAGCCCAAGTAATTGGACTACGTGCTGTTATAAATACTGCAAGCACAGGACAGAGGGTGGAGACATATGAAAAAATAAACAGTACTGTTATCTATTTAACTGTAGTTAACACTTTTCTGCAAGATTCCACCACAATTGAGTGCTCACTGAGCTCTCATAAGGGTTATAATTCTAGTACATTTATATTCAGTGCATGAAGTTTGTGTACATTACAGTACATTGTACCAAGCCTGTAGTACATTGAATATAGCCTATAGCATAAATTTCTATTAAATAAAAACAAAAATACAGTAGAGTCTTGATTAATTGTAAAACTCTTTTAACCATCCGTTCTATTAGCCGTCGGGTTATTCTGTTATGTGACATTTTTAAACAAGTCTTCCATGGTAAATAATTTATAATAAATTGTAAAACTAACCTTCTAAACAAAACTACAGTTTTTGCAACATAATTGCACTATAATTGGACACAATTTATTTATAGCATAGGTGACAGTAGTTCCTACTCTAAGCAAACAGTTATAATCGAAAAGTAAGTAGTACTACCATGTAGTGGAATGAGATAGAAATACTTCAAGTAGTGTCAACAAATTCGGAAAGAATGCGTAATTGTTTCTATTGAAAGATAAACACAACATTTATGATAATACCATTCATTGTATAAGTTGATCACGTAACAGTCACGTGAGTACTCTTCAGTAGCCAGTGCTCTTACATGTTATGTGAATACTTGTCAAAAGGTTAAGTAAGAAAAATTTACTGTATTAAAGGCCTTTGTATGAAAATTTGTGTAATACATATTTAGAGTTAAACAGAAAATTTATGATTTTTACTAAATGTTCTAAAATAATAAACAGAGTATAGTATGTTATTTTTATCAATTGCCGAAAGTATAGGTGGTCTATTTCTGTTATCTGTCTACTCTGTCATCCTTCACCCCAACGGTCCCAAGAATGACAGTTAATCAAGACTACTGTATTAAGAAAAATGAAGAAACCTGTTTAAAAGTGGTTCAAACAAGTTTTGGCCTAAAATTATGAGGTATATGTTTTTTTACAAATTATTATATAGTCTCTTAAAACATTCATTAATCTTCTTGCATTTGATATGTGATCAACGATCCCTTACAGATTGATGTTGGTAATGTCCTGTTTGCTGGCTCATACTGTCTTCAATCGATCTTTCTAGCAGAGACCTGGCAAGTTCTTTCTCTTCTGTTTGTCCTTATCATGATGAATGTTGTTAGTAGTCTGATTTGAGACTTTTATCTACCCTTAAGAAGGTAGTTGGTTGGTACCTTTCTCTTCCATTTCATTTGATTCATTTGGTCTTGGCTTCGGGAAGCATTAGCCAATGTTTTTTATCACTACCCAGGGAACACGTACAGCTTAAAGTCTGCTACGGACATGATCAACTTTATTCCCCAACATAATGATGAATTACAGCCTTCAATAATTTATCACTGATTCATGCATTTAAAAATTAGTGTGTGGGGCTACAGGGGTATCAAGAGTAGCGAGTGTCCAGATTAACAAGGCTTTACTGTATTTATTTTATTTACTGTATGTTATTTTCAGTATTGTGATCAGCCCCTAGTTTTGAACTTCAGCATTATTATGCACAAGTAAATCTTATTGGATTTGAAGTTTCTAAAGCTGTAGAGTAATAATAATTACCTACTGTATTTTGTAGGAGGAAGGAATGAAAATGGACAGTTGAGTACAATAGATTCCTATGACATAGCGAACAACGAATGGTTGGAGGGAGTGGAAATGTTAGAATCTGTGGAAGGTGCAGCAGCTGCATACATGGACGGTGCATTGTACGTTACTGGAGGATTCAATACCACGTCTGGAGTAAAAGACAGTGTATGGGTAAGTTTAGTAGGTGTGATATTGTAAATTTCAAAAGTAGCTACAAGTTTAGGCCTATGAAAAGTACAAGTTATAGCAGATGGAGAACCAAAGCTGCTGAGAGCATCTTTCAGCTGGGTAGAAAAAGCATTAAAAAAACTACTGTAGACTTGTGGTAATCTGGTCAGTATGTTGGTTGGTCAGGTCAAATTGCAAAAAACCCAGGCTATCCAAACACATACTATTAGTCTGTGCATTTATAAATGTGTGTTTTTAATTTGGTAGAAAAATAATAATTTCTTTTGATTTAGACTTAAGCCTATTCGAGGTGGAAGGTATATTTAGGCTACTTTTATATTTCAGAAAAGGATTTAGGCTGTAACTTGTAAAAAAGTAATGAATTTTTGTTTGTAAGGCATTGTCAGTATCATCACTCAAAACCTCAGTGTATTGTGAGTAACAAAAATAATGTGTGTTGTATAATATTATTTTGGTGACTAACTTCAGAAACTAAACTGTTACCATCCGATGGATATAAGTTGAAATATCAATGATACCTAAAATTATAAATAACTGTAAACAAATTAAAGAAAACTGCACAGTAACTTTGAGGTAACCAAATATAAGTGTAAGCAATTAAATTTTATTTATTTGTGCAGTCTTACAAAATCAGCCTTGGTGTACAAAAAAGAAGAAACTTTGAGCTGTTATCAAAGCTGTCATTATATTTTTGTTTTTCGAATTCATTATAATTTTGATCATATCTAATTTGTAGAATTGTATTCTAAATTAATTAGTCTTTTTAATGTCTGTTTATATTTGGTCATTTTGGATATATAGTATTTGCCTGATATGTAATACCAAGATAATCTATTGTTACCAATATGTTATGACCGCCTTTATTGTTTTGTCATCGATTAATTGTCATCTAGCATTTTTTATATTTTAGTTTGGTGATCATATATCATCACTGGTAATAGAAGAGTTACGCTATTAATTGTGTTAACAAATTTCTATATGAAAATGAGGTATTAAACTGGTCATTATGGTAAGATCCCCGAGTTTTTGAAATGAGTACCGAATCATAATCTGTAGAAAATGTTCTGAGAGTTTGTTAAAAATTTTATATGTCCATATGTTCCAGTTCGATTCAAACTTGGTACAGCAATTAATTTTGGTAATAAATTTTTATTTTTAACTTAAAAAAATAACAAAAAATGAAATAACTTTTCAACTTGCAATGTAAATCTAATTTAAAACTTTTTAATGTATGTCAAGATTTAATTTAACTTAAACTTCCCAAAAAGTATGTATGTGTAACCACTAAAACAAAATGTAAAATAAACAAAATGGTGAATGTTTTATTACCAAATAATATATATATATATATATATATATATATATATATATTTTTGTTTAACGTCCGACTATTGTGCACACTTGGGCTAATGCAGACGATGGGATGATTTATAGCGAATGAAAATGCCAAGCCCTCGCTTGAATCGAACCGGGTCCTCTGGGTGAAAGCCTAGTACGCTATCCACTAGACCACCGAGGCAGCTATATATATATATATATATATATATATATATATATATATATATATATATAATATTATTATTAAGGTACTTTGTAATATTGGTTTAAACAATTCCATATTTTTATTCTGTTTTTTTTTTTATTCTGAACATATATAATTGTTTTTAACCTGCTTTAGTTTGATTTTTCTTTTGAATAATTACTTTTTCTTTGTTCATAAAATCTATAAACCAGTTGTAATAACCAACAACCTGCAACCTGCTGTATGTGTCGATAATTTGCACTTGCCTTACCTTCTTGTCGAAGCACTTGAAAATTTCCTTGAAAATATTTTGAACCAATATAAGTTTTTATTTGTAATAAAAATGAAAGTTACAGATTATACTGGTGAAATTATGAAAACAGAGCAATATTCAAAAAGTTAGGAATTTCACAGGGGATAGACTTCATTTTTTAATTTTATTGTAAAATAAAAAAATATTTCTATATCAAAATGTGTATTACTGTGATGATGTTAAATTTTGTTACTTTTGCCAAATTTTCTTCCATTCTGTGATCAAAGTATGCCATGACAATTATTTTATACCATGAACATAAAATACGTGAATCTATGTTTATTAGTTTTGCCTCATAACAAGAATTTTACAGGTTTAAGTCTGTGAAGACTAACGGACAGCTGAGAAAGGCAAACAGTAGAGTTGAATCTGTATGGACTTACTGCAGAATAAAGTAATTAATCTTGCTTTAGGTGTTGGAGAAAGGTAGCAAGGTGTGGAAACGGTTAAGCCCAATGTGCGAAAGACGCAGCAATCATGGCTTAGTAGCAATGAATGGTTATATTTACGCTTTAGGAGGCGCAGGTAGGTGACTTTCATCATTATAACCAAATGAACACAAGAGGTGGATGGTTGAAATATATAGTTACTGTTTATATAGGTTCAGACGGTACGGTATCATCCAGTTTAGAGAGGTATGATCGTAAGATAGAGAGGTGGAAGGTGTTGATGCCGTTCCAGATTGCACGATCTAACTTTGGCTGTGTTTCTTTGGACAGAAAGTTGTATGTGATTGGCGGTAAAACGGCTGCAGGCAAACCGTTGCGCTCGGTGCAAGTGTAAGTATTTTATAATATCTTCAGGTTTTAGTTGTTATAGTTTCCATTTTACAGAATCATTTTCAAATCATCAGAAAATTGTTTACATAACACTGTTGTTTCATACAAACTTAAGTCTTCTGTATTTACATAACTTTTTAAAATTTGTCACATTTGTAAATGAATTTTGAAAGTGCGATCCATAACCAGTATTACTGAGAAAAATTGCAATAATATTTGCAGTGGATCATCATTAATTTAAAATTTGCTAATCCAGTTTCGGGTTTGCTAAAATTAAAATATGTCACTGTTAATGAGCTTTATGAATAAAAATAAGCAAAACCTTGTATTCATAATGCTTATACAGATGAGTCCTTTTCTGTTATTTCAACTGTTTATGTGTCGGGAACTATGCATTCTCAGCTCTAAGTGGTTTTGAGCCATCAATTGAAGGTGTTCTGTTGCCTAGGCTGGAATTTTCAAAATATCTTCCTTTCTACAGTTTGAAAAATGTTGGAATATTTTATGATTCTTGGCAAAAAAATGTAACCCCTTACAGATGAGAGATCAAAAATGTGGTTTTAGTAGTCTCTTCATCTTCGTGTGTGTTCATATTGCTGGAGACAACTAATTTACTTATTCTCATGAAACTCAACTGGTTAGTCAGCTTCACCCATATCTCTGAATGGTTTTTTAATTTTTCCAAAAAGAAAGTTTTTCAAAGTTTCCTTTTTTGTTGAAATACACTAAGGACATAATTATCTGGATCATGAACATTTTTTTTTATAGAAATATTTATGTAGCTCCTAACCGACCACTCACAATTTATTTCTCGATGTATCCCTGTAATTTTGGTAATGAACTCTTAATATTTTACAGTTGTTAGCACATTTGAACTCTCTTAATGCTTCCATTTTTTTGTTTACTCTTAATTATTTTTAAAATTAACCCTTTGGTGAGTAGACATCATACGATTTCTTTAAAGCTGAGATCAGAGTGAGTAGCATATTAACATCAAAATTGTCACAAAGGAGTAACAATTTTTTTTCTGTTTAATTAATCAAAACTCATTTATTTCATTGTAAAATTAAAAAAATTGGTTTTAGTATATTTTCTTTGTATGAAAATCCTCAAAACACGGATATAGGCTATAACACCCAGTGCAAAGCTACACTGTGAATATTCAGAGGAAGTTTCTTTTCTTTTTTATTCCTCTGTTTTCATGGTATTATAAACATGAATTTGTAAGTTCCTTTGACATTTTTCTTTTCTGTTTACTACTTGTTTGTAGAGGTCGGATGAAATGACGACCAGTGAGCCGCAACGGATGTCTATTGGTACTTATGTGTATGTGACTGTGTTGTGTGTCTACAAACCGGATCTTTTTTAGGCGTGTAAGGTAGCCTACTTCTACAATTTGCTTAATCAGATTGAGGCGATAATCCATTTGTGATTTTGTTCACCAGTACATAAATTTAACATGTAATGCATTTAACAACAATATCAAGTAAACGCAAATTGTTACAAAAAGCAATAATAACAAATCTACAACAAAAAACAACCAGATAACTTCATATTATCTTCTTTTATCCTGTTTACACAATAATTGCAGCTTGTAAATTTAAAAACTAATGAAGACATCATATGACGTCCTTATTCATTCATGTTGTATTTGTGAATGATATCTTATGACATCCTTAATCATTGTTCTACTTTTAGTTTACTCTTCAAAGAGTTAAAAGATATTTATGTTTGTTAGGTATGACACTACAACACACCAATGGGAAGCAGATGAACCATTACCTGTAGGCACACACAGCATGGGCGTGACGATCACCAGTGGCAAAATCTTCTTATTGGGTGGCTGCGATGGGATCCATCATCTCAACAGTGTGTACAAATTCAGCCCCAACACACACATTTGGCACTCACTGCCATCACTAGGTAAGGGTCGGATAGGTCATGCAGCAGCTGCAATACGGGTACCGCAGTTAAATTTTAAGCAACAGATCTAATTATTTTGATAACTCTGTTATTTTCACTCAATGTTTGTCACTGGAACTTCCCTTATCTGACTGATAATAAGATGATAAGTCTAAGGTCTTGTATAACAGGCAAATTCTCTTACTTTTTGACCAAATTAAATTTTTTCTTTTAATTTGTGTTTACCAACTAAAAATTTGAGAATTACAATTTCAAAATATAAACCTTATTTTATGTTGCTTTTCTTGGATAACATTTTTTTCCAAACAGAAAACCTTTGTTTGTTCGGTAAAAAAAATATTAGTGAAAACTTTTGTTTATTCATCTTATGAAATTATTGACTCATGATATAGTTTGCTCATTGATCACTTTTACTTTCTCACTGAAAAAAACACAGACCTGAAGGTCATAGGTTGAAGACTGCAGTTTCTACCATTGTACTGTATATAGTAGGTATTGTTTAACTGTAAAAAAAATCATTGGCGATAAAACAACATGACATTTCCATAAAATTTCTTATTAAGAGGTTTATTTTTTAAAATTTCCCATTATTTGAGGTAAGTAATTTAATATTATGTATTTCAGAAGATGAGTATTAGGTTTGGACTTTTAACCATCACTAAACTAAACATAAAGTGGTAAGAAACTTGCCCAGCTATAGATTTTTTATGTTATTAAGTAATGTAAGAACAGTAAACCACATTCATTGTATCTGAAGGTCACTGAGAAAAATATTCAGAAGGTTGTGTTTTTGTTGGTAATGATTTTTAAAATTTCTATATACAAAGATAGTTCTTAAAGTTTTAAGGTCTTAGAATCTGCACATTTTTGTATAAATATTTTAAGGCAGCTGTTGTCATTTTAAAATATTGCATGTTGTCATACTAAAAACATACTTTTTATAATTTAAGTTTTAATTTAACATGTGTTTTTTTAATAACAAATAAAAAGATGCAAGTTTTGTTTGTGAATTTTCCTCTAATTTGCAATGGGAAATGAACATTATGATATGTTCATTTTGCTAAGGAGAAGAGTATTGAAGAATTTTAAAATACCTAACAATTACCTTGTGCTATTGTTTCTTGTTATGTAGAATTTGATTACAAAATAATAATGTGAATTTATTTGGTGACATAATTATTATTCTGAAATTATATAGTAGCAGTACTGTATTTAGATATGTTTATGGTGATTAGTTCTCATTTTTGGATAATTCGGAGTTTTCTGTGTTATTTAAAACTCCTAATTAAATTTTTTTAAAATATTTAGCTATTCAAAAAATTTAAAAGAATTTCTCATCTGTTTTTCCTTTATTGTTTTGAAGAATGGTCATATTAAAAGAAGGTGTTTTGTTAGCAAAGGGGTGAAAGTGGTCTCTTGTTTTCTCAAGTCCTTCAATCTTGCCTTACTTTTGGTTATGTTGTTTGTCAAAATGTTGGTATTTATACAGTGTAGATATACCTTATTATCCAATTAACACAATCATGCATGGAAAATAATTTGTTTAAATATTACTTATGATTTTTGACCTTTTTAAAGGAACTGTATTGTAAAATTGCTGTTTACATTGCATGGAACATACTACATTTCCTACACCAATTTACTATAATTTACTACACTGACTTACTGCTCATGTGTGTTATCACATTCTAATAAACAATAGGCACATTAAAATATGTGTTACCTTGTTTGTTCTTGTTGTGAAAATGTTAAAATGGTGTCAGTTTAATTAAATAGGTTTTCACAACAACCGTGTCAGTTAGCTCCTTCAGTATGTATATATATATATATATTATTTTATTTTTTTAATAAAGGTTTTTTATTGTTTTAGCAATCAAAAATGTGTTAGCTACTTTCTTAATGTAGCAATTTTGTAGTTATGTGGGTGACTTATTTTTAATTTTTATTGTACTTTCCTCACTTTTATATTTTGGATTATTGTTTTTGTGTATGTTATGAAGTGTTTTAGCAAAAAGTTATCGAAAAATGAAAAGCAGCCTACACTGCATATTTGCCAAAATTTCTAGCTTGTATTGTGGAAAATGTTGTAACTTCAGAAAGAAGTATACAACATAAAATCTAAAAGGAGCTTGAAAATAAATCAAGCTTTACAGGTATCGAAAAAGTTTTAACCTGTGGCCATACCATAAACTTCATGTTTGCAAATGTTATTATGAAATTAAATGTTTATGTAAAGGCATTATCAAAAGTTCAGGAAATACAAAAGTGTCTTCTTTTAAGCAATATCTGAAGGGAAGTTTTACTGTACTACACAAAGTTCTTTTTCATGTTTTCTAAGTTTCTTAGTGAAACTTTTTTTAACGTTTTGTACTACATGAAAGCAGTATTTTCAATATATTTGTCTTGAAGTTTGCAGTTAGTTCATTCACCTTTGAATTATCCAAGTTTGATTGTATTTTGTGTAGCTTCAGTACTATGGTATTTAGATTTTTTAAAATTCAGTAGACCATTTTGGCAAAAATTGAAGAGCATAAACACTGATCAGGCTATTCTGATGTAGTAATTCAGCTGGGACTGTGTAAGTAATATATGTTTATTCATTTTATTCGTATTTATTTGTCACCAGTTAATATGTGTCATAGAAACTTTAAATTTCTTTAAATGCAAGTATGATGTTGCTTGCACTCAGATTATATGTTTTCATTGTTGTAAAAATAAAGGAAGTAACTCTTTCTTTAGAAAAAATGAAGTAGTTATTAAAAAAGAAATATTTTTTATATTAGTATATAAGTAGTAAATGTCAAGTATAATCAGTAAGAAAGGGAAAAATGGTTGAGAAAAAAAGTAGACAATTTATATAAGTGAAAACATATAAAGAGTATGATCTGTAAGGATCAACTGGCAGAAGGATTTGAACATTTGTCCTGAGGGAATCAGGTGAAGAATGATCTGCCATTTAAAAATACAGAATTATTTTATTGTCTTGTGGGAGAGAAACATTTATTTAAACACTTATATATTTTTTTAGTTTTTATTTGTAAGTAATCTACTAACTTGTAGTATAAAATTATGTTTTGCTCAGTATTGTTTTAAAGTTTAGCCAAATCTGTAAGTTATCCTAATAGTAATTTCTTATCTAGTCTTTATAAACAAGAATACCTTACCCTCTAAAAAAAAGTATAGTGTGGGGAAAATTATTGGTTTCATTGTATTTATGGAATGTAGAATGTATTTGTGAGATGCTTTGTAACCCATAAAATGGTATTATTTGATACAGCCTTTTTTAACAGACCAAGGGTAATACAGATTGATTTTGCTCAAATTTATTATTTAGGTTTTACCTGGTAGCTTTTTTATAACCCAAACTTTCAGGGTAGATGCTGTAAAAATATTGAATAAGAAAACTAACTTTATTAAATTGGTCTTATAAATCTTCTTCATGCTTTTAGGGGGTTAACCAAAATGTGTATATATGATATGTCAGATTGTGATATTTCTTTCATAAGATAACATTACTATTGTTCTTTGATATTATTTTTTAATTTTGTTGTTTGATGAACTTATTAATAATGCATTTATTAAAAACCTATTTTATTAGAAAAAGTTGGATGTTGTTTATTTCCCTCTTTTTAATTTAGGAAAAACCACAATTTGTAACTGCTACCAATGCTTGCATATATGTACTTGCTTATGTTTGTACTTCTTTAGATGCAGTGAGCTTCTCTTGCAGCAACAATGAGATTATTTTTTCCACTGCCATCATGAAACTTATATCAGTCAATACAGTTAATTTTAAATCCTGAATCATTCAAAGCAATACAGTGTTAAAACATGTTAAATAGTTTAAGAATTCAAATTTTATTTTGATAATTCAAATGAAATTCATAAAAGTATATTTCAAACAGCACAAAAATTTATTTTGGTAATAGCCAGCAAAATGCAGTTCTTTTTTTAAAAAAAGTGTGTTGACCATATCATCGATCCTGAAAGGATTATTAATCCTTTCACAACTAATTCTTTTTCAAGGTAACAAAGTTCCACTCAGCTGATATTTAGTGTTTGCTATAGAAAGTTTTATATACACTATTATACACTGTGTATAATAGTTGGATTATATCAGTGTGACTGCCTTCCCACAAATATCACACTATTAGTTTGCTGTGAATTTGAAAAAAACTGTCATTAAAGGAGCAAATGGAATGGACCAAAAACTTGGTTTATTAATTAATTATTCTGCTTGAAATTACAAAGTAGTATTTCAGTTACATTTGATTTCAATAACTATGTAGTTTTTATTGCCACTATATTTGTACACTAAAAAACAAAGCTACAGCTATAGGCTAGCTGCAAGGAGAATTCCCCTCCAGCTAGATTGTTTGAAACAATCTAGTAACACAGACGTCTGCCAGACTTCTAACTGTTTACTGTTTATTGTATTGCTTAGCTTGTATCTTCTCATTATCATTGTTAGTAAGTTTGTACAACTTTAATGTGTGCCAGTTCTATTGCTCTGCTCACTTAAACATTCTGTTGTACATAACATCACTGGAATTTATGAAAATAATTAAACAACAGCTAGTTTAAATGAAAAATAAATGAAAACACTGAATAGTGACAAGTATTTAAATTTTTATACAGCATAGGTTATTTCATGAATTTCTCTTGCCATTATCAGAAATTTGTTCTCCTAGTTAAAATAAAGAAAAAGTCCATTTAACATAATCCAGAAATGTTTCATTTTCTGACCAATTGCTACTTTCGTTTTTTAAATGTAATGTTGAAAATATGTAGGCTATTAAATTCAGTTTTTGTGTACTCATTAATAAACTGATGTTGCTTTTTGAAAACAGCAGCCATTTCAATCTTTTAAAAATTTCTTAATTTTTTTGTCATTTTTTTTGAAAATTTGATTTTAACATCATAAACTTGATTTTATGTACATATTATCAATGTTAAAATCTGTATAACGCTATTCTGTTAAAATACAAAAAATAATCTGACTGAAGTTGGTTCTTTTTAGTTTTTGCAAATGTATTTTGAAAATTTAAAATGCTAAATAATGTACATTTCAGTTCCGATATTCATGATGAAACTACATTTTCAAGAAAGCATAAGATAAGAAATGATTGTTAGGAATTCGCATCTATCATGTCAGAGAGAGAGCCTTGTTTGTAAATTATATTACAGTTCAGATAAACAAGACACCTGAAAATGTTATAATTACTTTTATGGTTACATTAATTACTTGCAATTACTTTATGGTTTATGTTGATAAATTATTAATATTAAAAATATTGGCAGTTTTATTTTTTAAATTGTATATTACAACAATTAAAAGATGAAATTGAGATTTATTTATAGATAGTAAATCTATTTATTTATAGATAGTGAATTGAAAATCTTTATATCTAACATTCATATTGAATTATTTGATCACAAGTTCAAGTTTATGGTTTCGACAAAATTATCACTTGGTATTACTTATATTGGTCCTTATATTTAACCTTTGGTATATATTTAACACAATAATAATTAAAAAAATCAAATAAATTTATCTCTTCACTACTTAAGTCGAGCTCATGTCTATTTCAGGATCACTGATAACCAGTCTACACACTCAAAAAAAAAGCAAAATCATTAAAATGAAAGGTTACAAGAACACTTAATCATGACTGTAATGAATATTGCATGGGTTTAATTGATATATTGAATGAAATTGTTGTTCCATCCTTATTCAAGCCTTGTGTATTCACAAAGAAGCATAATTAAAATTAATAAAAGCACTAATGAATTGCTCTGAAGGAGGCTGAAATTAAAAATTGTTAATATTTGGATGTTATTGAAAAGAAAAGAAAAATCTCAAAGTTATAAAATTATTGAGATAGTTAAAGTGTTTTTATCAGAATTGGTTGGTCTTAATTTCAAATTTAGATCTCAAAATTAAAGTCAAAAGTTTACTTAATGAATTACGGAAAGATCTCACCATAGATGCAGGTTATTAATAAACATTATTTATTTACCTGGTTCAATTTGTAATATTTATTGCTCTTCAAATAATGTCTGCTACGTATTGATTAATTTTCCTTGTAAAATTATTCAATTAGCTTCTTTATAAAACTTTAGGAGCTTTTCAAGAAACATCTGTTTACTTCGATGTCCGCAATGTGGCTTACTTGGCATCCTCTCTTCTGGAAGCATCCCTGCAAAGATGCTGCCAATGGTATGCTTCCGCTCTTGTTAGGCAATATTTTTTGGTTATTTTAATTCAGTCATCTTGATTTAAAATTTTTTTTATAAAGAAAATTATTATCAAAATATTATTTAAATTTTATAATTTGGAAAATTATATAATAACTTCTTCATTTATAGTAAATACCTCAATATAATTACTTAAATACTAATGATACAAGGAATTTACATACTTGACTGTGCGCTAGTTGTCGTGATTGGTTAACAGTTTGATGAATCAGAACACAGATAGGTGACTCCACGTCTATCTATATACGTCAATCACTACTAGCCATTATTATTTTCTAATGATCCCTGGTTCCATGCATGTTTATTGCAAAATTATTAAAAAATTTAGAATTATTGCTGAAAATCTGAGGGGCAGAAATTATAGTCCATTTATTTGATAGAATGCCTAAATATGTCACTTCCATGTATTTCGACAGGTTAAGTTGTTATGCTTCAATAATGCCATGTGTGTTTTGGTTACACCTAGAGGCATATGATGTCATATTTAATTTATAGGCTATTTGTTTACATCTGTTTCACATTGTGTTTGGTATTTAAAAAAAATAGAATTTGGTTGGTAATTTGAAAATTGTGAATTGTTGCAACATGTATCCTATACTTATGAATTTGTTCTTTAGAATAAGACAACACAAAAAGCAATATAACATTTAATAGAAATTAGAAGTCACTATGGCTAGACTGTAAAACATAGTCTCTGTATTAACTTTTACAATTTTATCAAGTTAGCAAACTTTTGTCTCAGCTTTGGTAAACAATTTCTTCACTTCAGCCATTTTAAAAGATGTGTTTTTCACTGCAACAAAAGGTTTTATCTGAGCCCAGTCACTGCAATGATATGCAGTTAACCTGAAAACTATTGCCATTAAATCTGAGTAATTGTCAATGATGATTCCTTCAAAAACGTGCTTCATTGACAGTAGATAGAAACTGATATTTCAACATGTTAGCAGAATCAATTGTTTTTGTTTAATGAAAACACTTCAGTTTGTTATATGATTTATTTGGAACCTTTTCCTTTTTACACCTGTGATAAGGAGCATTATCAGCAATTGTCTTCCAATTGAAAGAATATACTTCTCAACCACTTTTTAAAAAATATCTGCATATTTAAGTCCCAATGATAACTTTCCTTTTTTACTAGATTCAAAACCCCAAGGAGAGTCTCAATAAACCCAAAGCTGCTTGCAATATAAGGTAAAGATTTGGTCCTTTATCTTTATCTGATAGTACTTTCAAACCAGACGAGCATATGTTTCGATGAACTTTCCAGATTTTTATTTTTGTATGGCTTTCATTTATTCAAATCTTATTTAGAAAGTATATTTTCTAACTGTTCCTCTCATCTGTTTTACTGACATCAAATAATTCTTTACCAAATCTAGACTTCATCTCTTTTGGGGCATAGTGCTGATTAAAGGTTTTTTCTGTAGTTTTTTAAGGCTTGCTGGTCGATGTGGCTAAAGCACCACTGGTCATTCTGCTGCATCTCTGAATTACGCACCTAAATTTTCTTAATTTGAGCTACAGTTACTCCCGTTGCTTTCCCTTACCATAAACACTAATTCCTCGTACTCATTAGTCTAACTCGCATAAAATATGGACATTAAGAAAAAATTCTGCAATCATTTTTTAGGAGTTGTAATTTGTTGTGACTAATGTAGAATGAAATACACTGTACTGAATAAAATACGAAACAATAGGGATCCTGGTTAGAGGACAACTCAGAAGATCCATGGGACTCTTGAGGGTGTTGATTTGGCGATGCACCAAAATAGGATACAAATTTACTATGAAAACACTTTGTATAGGCTATGCAGGATTTTCGAGGAAAATACAGGTCAAATAATGTGATCTTTCCAGTAGGAATTGAAAGGTGTTTGGTTTCCAGTACCCTGAAGACTAGCTGAATAAGCTAGTCAGTGGACTGCCCAAAACTAGTCAGTTGACTCGAGGAAACCAGTTTACTGCACTAGTACTCAAGAGACTTAGTTGCACAATAGCTCCTTTGGTCATGGTACCAGAGGCTGTGAAACCCTTGTAACCTATATCTAATCTAAAATACATACTTACTTTAAAGTATTTAAGTAATAGAGTCTAAAGAAATTGATTATTTATACCACACTACTGATATTCAGTGTATACACATAAACTGAGAAAACATTAGATTCCTCTAAGTAAAAGGTGATCATAATTCAGTACATGTTTATGCCACTGACTAGGTACCTTAAACGAATTAAGTAGGGCTTAAATAAAAAAAAAATAATATATGTAATTTTTATTTTTATACATACTGAACAAATTATTGTTTTAAAAAAACTAATAAGCTGAGATTAAAAAGCAAAAAACATAATACTAACTACAGCCATATATATTGTAACTACATAACTAACAAAAAAGGCAGTAACTCTTGCTGGCTGCGGCACAACAAACACAGCGTAGACCAAGGTGTGGAAGATTCTTCCGAGAGTGTAGATTCGGAATAAGTTGATAGCCAAAGCTGGTGACGGGTTTGTCATTATATAGGCAAAAGCAATGATAATGAAGGGAGGAATGTTTTCCAAGTCATTCCTGTGGGCTCTGAAACACAGTTTTATTTTTGAAACATATTGCTTCATGGATTTTATTAAAAAAACTAGTAATATCCAAATCTTTAAAATTTTTAATTGTGAACCCATTCTGTGGTTTGAAAAGACAGGACAGGGCGTTAACCAAATTTCTTTGATACAGTGAATAAATGGTTACCACTATAATTACACTTCATTATCTTCATATTATCACTGACTTTCATAGTGTCAGTAACAAAATTAGTAATTACCAGTATTTTTAATATTTGTTTGTTTTTTTTTTATTGTTATTTATCTTATTTACTGAGGCAAAGTTATGGCAATAAAGTCTTCTTTTTCTACTTTAAACTCAAAACAACTACTATTGTAAAATTACAATGAAAATAAACAAAAAATACTAAGTATATACAATGAAAATAATTGCACAACAAAAAAAGTAATTAAAAATTTTACGTTTATGAGAATGAACACCATATACAAAACAACCAAGAACTACAGAAACTCCCAATAGACCACAACTTTTTGAACTAAGCATGGTCAGTGATGTGTTTAATATTTTGTGGTAGAAAATTTCAAAACGTATAAGCTGTCAGTGCAAATGATGTGTTGAGATCGTCTTCAGTTCCATGGAATAATTAATAAAGTAAAGTAGTTCCAGTTTATGTCAGCACTATTTACGAACATGTCGGGTAGATAGCGAGGCAATCTAGAAGGCATACAGACATACCAATATGTGATAACAATGAGTAGTTGAACTTCAGTCTTAAAATTAATATTGAATATTCATTGGGATGGATTTAAAAAAATATTTAGAATGCCGAATTAATCTTAAAACTCCACTTGAAATAATAGAGCAATTGTAAATTGAGGTACAAAGTCTAATTGCTAATATCCAACTATTGGCTTGGGAAAACACATCAAAAATCAAAGAGAAACCCAGAGGAATTAATTAACCCATGGAAATTCAGGACAAAATTAATGAAAAAAACCAAGATGATGGTAGCAAGAATCGAGAACACCATATACTAAAAACGTGGTAACAGGTTAAGTAGGGAATTGAAAACTATGATAACTCATATGAACAATGAAACCTTTAGCAACTTCAGCAATATGTCAAGTGATGAGGGCAGTGACTATTCTTTGTGGAAAGCATAGTCTTTGCCTTTGAAGAGACTATTACTCAGTCTCCTTCTTAGAAAAAAGAAGGTGGAACATGGCTAGAGATAACAAGGAAAAGGTAGGCTTATTTGTAGATTTTTTTAAAGGAACTTTCTGGCCTACTACAAAAGAAAATCTAGCGAGAGATAAATCACGAAAACTAATATTAGACCTGTAGGTGAAAGAAGTGATTAGAGAAATCATAACTATTGTCAAACAGAAAAGAGTTCCAGGTTATAACTTAATCACTGGGAAAGTTGAGACTTGATTTTATTCATTTTACAGATTGTTGCAACTCTTTAAATAATAAATTTATGTTACACTGAAACACCACCGCAAGCCAGTCCAAAGCCTGGGCCCATTTCTTTGAGGGGGGAAGTGTGGAGGGATAGAGGAGTAACACCTCTCTAAAGTTCAACCTCTCTAAGAGGTGCTCAACATCGTCGATGGAATCCCAGGTCGAGATGTTAAAAAATATTACTGGTAAAAAGGAGATAAATCCTTTCCAGCGAAGTAGTAAATTGCAAAGATCACCAGAAGGGCAAAGAAGACATTCCTTAGAAGATGATAGTCAGGTTTCTGAAAGGAGATTAAATGTCGTTTCTACAAAAGGATCTAGTACCACTAGTAAAGATTGAACATGGTAAAGAGCTAAAGACGAAAACGTACATCTTAAGAAAGTATTTCATGAAATGCAATCAAATATTGAGCAGCTTAAGAAATAAATGGCTGAAATAATAAATGAGAACAAGAACTTAAAAAAGTTAGTTGAGAAGAAGAAAGCTTAAGAAGCGAGAGTAGAAAGTAAAAATCCTAAACAAGAGTATTACACTGATGAACTTACAAAAGAAACAGAGTGGATCTGTAACAAAAACAGATCAAGTAAGAGGAAAAAAAGGGAAGCCAAAAGTTCTCCTGAAATCGAGTCAATAGCAGGCAAATCACCTGTTAAACCTACAAAAAATGACTTAAAAAAGAACAAGACACTAAAACAGAGTCAGTCCCCACAATTAATATCCTTGGTATTAAAGATTATGCATCTATGAAAGACAGGGAGTACATACTAACCTCATACCGTAATGTAAAAATTGTCAAGGGTTCAATCATACCAGCAGATATTGTCATTGCGAGGCAAGGTGTGTAAAATGGTCAGGAAAACACCTTACAAACCAGTGTAAAATAAGTAAAGACACGCCACCCAGATGTGTCAATTGTGGGGGATTACATCCAGCAAGTGACAGAGGCTGTAAGGTGACTAAGGAACTGCAAAAAATTAGAAACCAAGCCCGGAATCTTCAGCAAAGAAATTTTAAAATAGCTGAAAAAAAAGAAATCCCAGAACTATAGACCCAAAAACATTTAGAAAATACTTCTAAATTGGCTAAGACTTCTGTGAGCAAGGGAAGCCAGATGAAAGGGAACTGCTAAAAAGATTAGAAGTTATAAAAAAATGACTAGACATTAAATACAATACATTTGAATTAATATTCAAAAATCTTGCAGATATAAATATGTATTTCTAATAAAAATGAATAAAACACTAAGAATAGCAACCTGGAATGCAAATGGTCTCCTACAACATATAAAAGAACTAGAGATGTTTTTAAATATGGAAAAATCAAGATATGTCTTATATCTGAAAGCCATTTTACTAAGACATCTTATGCCAAAATAGGAGGATATCACTGTTATTCAGATGTACACCCAGCTGATAGAGCTAGAGGAGGATCTGTGATTTTTGTTAAAGACAACCTCAAGCACTATGAAGATATAGATTTAAAGAAAGAAGAAGAATCCTTGAAAGTTACAACTGTTACAGTTCAGATTAATAAATATAAAGAATACAATATTTCTGCAATTTAATGTTCACCATGTTATGCATTGAAGAAAGAGGATTACGTACAACTTTTTAAAGATCTGGGAAAAAGTTTCATAATTGGAGGGGACTTTAATGCTAAACATACTTTCTGGGAATCAAGATTAATAAACCCAAAAGGAAGAGAAATGCAGGCTGCAGGGGTGGCACTGGGGTGTGACTTCCATTCTAGCGGTAGGCCAATGTATTGGCCTACGGATATGCAAAAGCTGCCTGACCTCATTGATTTTTTCGAGACTAAAGGGATATCAGAGAACTACATATATGTAGAAAATAACGAAAGCCTTTCTTCGGATCACTCGCCTGTCATAATGACAATAAGTGAAGACATAGTAAATAAAGCTACTACCCCAAAATTGACAAATAATAAGACTGATTAGGACCTCTTCAAAAACTTGGTGGAGGACAGCATAAATCTTCAAGTTCCAATGAAAAATCCGCTACAATTAGAAGAGGAGCTAAACAGGTTTACTGAAATCATCCAACATGCAGCATGGGATAGTACTGCTACTGAAATCATCCAACATGCAGCATGGGATAGTACTCCTACTACTTGTAAAAGGGGAGATGAAGTGGTTAGGTACCCAGTTGAAATACGGGACCTAATTAAAAAAACAAAAAGGAGAGCACGGAAAAAGTGGCAGAGAAATCGAGTACCAGAATATAAAAAAACTTTTAACATGTTATGTAATAAATTAAAATCTTTGATTAGAGAAGTCAAAAATGAATAAATGAACAGATACATGCAAAGTTTGAGTGCATATAGAGATACGGAATATTCTCTCTGGAAGGCTACAAAAGGAATTAAAAGACCTAAATTCCATGTGCCTCTGTTTAAAAATTGTGATGGATCTTGGGCTAGAAATTAAAAAAAAAGAAGGCAGATCTATTTGCTCAGCATTTAGAGGAAACATTCAAACCTTTACCTAGACAAACAGCTGAAGAAAATATTGCTTCAATATATAAAAACGATGAACTTGAATATTGCCAGTAACATTAAAGGAATCAAAAAATGAAATAAAGCTTTTAAATGGGAAAAAAGCTCCAGGGTATGACTTCATCACTGGACATATAGTTAAAGCTTTACCTGAGAAGGGAATGAAAAAGTTATTGCATATAATCAATACATCGTTTAGGATTAAATATGTTCCCCTGCAATGGAAATTAGCGGAAGTTATTGTGATACTAAAATATGACAAGTCTCCAAATGATAAGAAATCATATAGACCCATTTCTTTGTTGCCTGTAATTTCAAAACTGTTTGAGAGACTGTTATTGAAAAGACACAAACCTATAATTGAGGAGAGAAATCTTATCCCTCAACATCAATTTGGTTTTAGACAGAAATACTCGACCATAGGCCAAGTGCATAGAACAAATATCATTGAAAATGCACTTGAAAATAAGGAAATTTGTGCAAGTGGTTTTCTAGATGCAGCACAAGCATTTGAAAAAAAGTGGAAGTTGCAAAGAGACCTGCCAAAGCAGTTCTATGAAATATTAAAACCATACATGGCTGATCGATATTTTCAGGTGAAACAGGAGGAAGAGTACTCTGAGTTAAAAAAAATAACGGCTGGTGTCCCACAGGGAAGTGTACTTGAACCAGTTTTGTACTTACTATATACAAGAGACCTACCTATAATAGAAGGTGCAATGGTAGCTACTTTTGTGGTGACAGAAATACTTGTGACAGGTGAAAAAATTGAAGAAGTAACAAACTCCAGGGAGCCTCTAACGTTGTGAGTAATTGGACAGAAAATGGCGTATTCAATTAAATGAAACAAAATCAAAGCATATAAATTTCATCAATCTGAAGATTAAGCAACATTTGCCTGTAATAATCAATTCAGTTCCGATCCCACATGCAAACACTGCTAAGTACTTGAGAATGACTCTATGTGTTAGACTCGAGTGGAAGGAACATATTAAAAAGAAGAAACAAGAATTAAATATCAAATTAGGAAAAATGTATTGGCTGCTGGGGAGAAATTCCCAGTTATCAATTCATAACAAATTGTTGTTATATCGGCAGGTGCTGAAACCGGTTTGGACATATGGGATTCAACTTTGGGGATGTGCAAAGAAGACCAATATTAATATAATACAGACATTCCAGAACAAAATGCTTTGCTGCATAGTTAATGCTCCGTGGTATGTGAGGAGTGATAACCAAGACAGAGATCTCAAAGTGGAACTAGTCAACGAAGAAGTGAAGAAGCACACAGTGAGGCATGGATGACGCATCTTTAGACATTTACATCCTGAGATGTGAACTTTACTGGACACTGGTATGGGAGGTAGATGACTGCACAGAACAAAGCCACTGGACTTAATTGTTAATTGAGAGTAACCAATGGGTTATATCTCTTAAAGTGTTTTTCATAATAAAACTAAATTACTAAATGAGTAAATCCTCAGTTGTAATGTATATAATAATACAAATTTTTAAAAATATGTTACACTGAGAATTTGAGTCATATTATGAGATTTTATACACCAGTGCATATAAAATTATAGATACGTTAACATTACCATAATTGATAATAATTATAGCTATTATTAATTAAGTGTTACTATTCCATGTATAATAATATTATTATTGTTAATTAATGATTTTAAAATAGCATATGTTTAGACTGTTGTACTTTACATTCATTCAAAATGGGATTTAGTAAATGCCAGACTCTTGTTTGTGTTATTGTAGATTTATAAATATTTGGTATTTTTCAATATTTTTTAAGCTAACCCGTAGATTTACTGCGTTTTATTACCAAATAACTCAGTTTGTATCATAGTGTATTTAAGGATATTATTTGTAAAATATTATTTCTCCGTACACTACTTTTTAAAAAATATGTGGCAGGCAGGCTAGCAGACGTAAAAATTTAAAAACATTCAAGTAATCAGTGGTTATTGTTTGTATTTGGTCCAGTTTTATTATTTATCTAATTGTTAAATTGAAATTACTAGTAGTTTAAAGTTCAAAGACAAAAAACAATTCTAATTAATTGCTTGGCCACTACTTCATAACAGCCCTTGCTATCTTTTCTGCCAGTTTAACAAATAATAAAAAATATTTATGTAAAATATTACTGGACCAACTTCATTGGAAATTTTGCTCTTTTCCATGAAGTGGTTAAAGTTATGATAGATTGTGTCAATCAGCCCATATTACAACGGAAACTACACTCGTCACTGTTAAATCAAAGGCCGCCAGATCAGAAGAGAATGGGAAAATTTTTGCACATATGTCATTCTGGCCTTATACAGGGTATTTTTGTACCAAATTTCAAAACAATCGGCATTACTGTTGGCCAAAACTGTAACAAACTAAATACCAAACAGTTGAGTTGAAACATAGACCTTGCTGTTTTATTCAGTACAAAACTGATATTAAAAAATAAGGACACTTATCTACATCATAATTATACAAATATAAAACATCAGCCTTGAACAATACATCCAACACAGTGATGATTGTGTTGTGCATGTAGTACAATGCGTTCGTTAATAATTTAATTATTTATTAATGCACATATTTATGTACAATGTGCAAGATATTTAACTCTAAACAATTTTCTGTTGTATGGGTCCAGGTATGCATTATAATGGTGTTAATATTTATCACTAAACTTATTTATATAAATAATGTTAAAGAAGTAAAATATTAAATATAAAAAAAAAGTTTGGTCAGTTGTCCTCAGCTTCATAAGCAGAAAACAGCGCTAAGTCAGGAATGTACATAAAAACATTTAACTCACTGGTAGACAAACATTCATTTCAAGAATAATAATAATTCATATATGGAAAGCATGAATTTTTTTACCTATTGTTCGTGCTATTGAGAATTATTATTTTCCCCCATACAACAAATTTTTTATTTCAAAATGTTAATCCTGTTGTTGATAACTTTAAACCTTTTTCTCGTAATAAGCTTGTTTTGTTTTTTCAATTTACTCTAGTATTATTAATTTTTTTCAGATCGTATAAATTTTTTTCTTTGATTGATTTTGAGAAACAGACTGATTTTCCATGTTTTTTTCTTCCAAAACAGATTTTTTTTTGGGGAAAATAATGATATTTATTTACTTCCTGACCATATCAAATACACTTTATAGAAAACACAATATGGTGATTGTGAACAAAAACTGATCATCAGATATTGATGTATTATTTTTCAATAGCTCTGTGTAAAAAAATGTGTTTTTGTGCTTCTGTTTGTACAAATAAATGAAGCTTAAAAGTTTGATAAAATGACCGGTTTAGATAAAATTTAGCATGTAATTGTTTTATAGCCCATTTTAAATTGTTTTAAAAAAAATCAGTTTTCTTCACTAAAAATTACCAAAAATTAAGTTTTTGCAAAATTGCCTGTAACAATTTTGACCAAATTTAGCGTAAAATATAGGTGCCCAAACAGTTACCTACAAAAAATCTGATACACAAAGTATATATAAAAAAAAAATTCTGTTGACGGTTAGTGTTGGGATTTTTGTTGAGAGCAGATACTAACAGCAATTTTAGAGAGACAAGATTTGTTTGGGTTCGTCATTAGGCCTTTTAAGTAATTATAATTTAATTCTAACTTTCTGAACCATCTATTTTTAACTATAAGTTATTTTTTAAAGACATAACTGTAATTAGATGTGTTCATCAAGCATCTCCATAAAGACAGTCGCTAACCTCTTGATGACCCTGGCTCTAATGTCCCTTGTGGTTCACAGGCAGCACCAGATTAACCATAAAGGAAACAAAGCAGACGCTGAATTATTTCAAAGTTTTCATGAACCCAAAAAGAGCTATGCTTAAAAAAATTAAGGTATTTATTAAATACTGAACTATTAATTGATATCAATAAAGTTATTTGATTGTTGGTTCATTGAAACATGTTACTCTTGAAGTAAATACATTATAGTTTTGCAACAACTCGTGCCATATAACGCAGTGTGAGGGGGGAATGTGCCACATCTAAGCAAACAGCTTGCAGATTCTGCTAAGTTAGTATTGCTGTTAGTAAATTAAGTGGTGGTTTTGTGACAAGTACTGATGTTAGGTATACTTATTCAATCACAACCATGTCGCTTAATTTAGTAATCGCTTAACCAAAGGGAACTGTAGTGTCTACTTACAGTAGTATGTAAACCATTACCCTACCTTCGAACTCTCTCTACATCAGGATCATCGAACTTCACTGTTGCTTTCTTTGGATTTAATGCAGTATCCTCTGGGCTTGTGAACACCTGTAAACAAATATATTTACTGTTATAGCTGGGTTTTGAGTTAAGAAGAAATAAACACTGTAAAATAGCTCATTTAAATAGTGTGAAAATCATTTATTTGTACCCCTTATCAATAAAATAAGGTGAAAATATTACAAAGGCAATGAGATATAATATATGAGATAATAATATATATGTGAGAAAGGTTGAATATACTTTCAGAATTAAAATTAGAACTTTCTCACTTTTATTTCAATATTAATGATTGAGGAATGAGCCAGACATTGTAAGAGAGCCAGACATATTTCACCATCATAATCGGTGTTAAATTTTAAAAAAATACCCTTTTAAATTACACATTGAAAATACGAAAATGAACATGTCCTCAGTCAGATTAATTTTCATGCTTTCAATGGAATAATAGGTGTAATAGAGTACCAGCATGGCATGCTGACAAATTTCCTATGTAGGACATAATGTATTAAAAATATTATTTATTTTGTATGTTTTTGAAAATTATTTCGTCATAATTAACATTAAAATCTACAAAAATTATCATTTTAAATTTTCAAATTACAATAATATAAAATAGAATCCAGACAGCCATCACGTTTATTTAAGTAGTTTAAATGGATATTTTAAAACTATCTTTAATTTATGCAAATTTTAATACTAATTATGATAATGAAATCACATTTGTAAAAAAGTTTTAAACAAAGCAACTATGGTTCTTAAAGAATTTGATGACAATTTTTATACCAAGTTAGAGTCAAATTGGATCATATTTTATGAAACAATAAATGTTTAATACTGTAGAGAATATATGTGCCAAAAAATAATTGAAATGATTTATTGACTTTATGAAAATATGATGATGACCTTATGGAAAATATTAAAACACGGAGTAGGCCTAATTAAACAAAAGATAATAATAATAATTATTATTATTATATAGCATTTAATATTATAACTTATAATAATTATTAATTTATTTTTTTAATTTTATTTGTTTACTGTCATGGGAAAATCCACAGTTTTTTTTGCAGTCATGAGAAGTGCAATTTTATGTAAGAAGAAAGGAAAATACATACATATTGTTTTTTCTTTCAATAAACACTCCATTTTTAAAATCGTTACCATCAAATACTCATATATGTTATTTCTTTTCATCTAAATATTTCTCCTCTATTTTTGTCATAATGCCATCTGTACTCAGATTGAAATAGTAACTTAAGTTTTTTTTCTTAATTTTTTTCTTAATTTTTTAAATTTTAATTTCTTAGTTTTTCTTCCTAATATGATCAGATGTAACTCAAGTAATCGGGTGATTAGAATCAGCTGTAGCATAAATATAACTCAGATGATGAAAGACAAATTTTATATAACTTTCCGAGAAAGTAGGTTTATTGTTATAAATCTTTGCAGCTAATTACAGTTTTAACAGAATTATTTCGAATGAGAGCTCATTCCATGTGGTGTGTTGTAATTTCTTAAGGCCTCATACATAATTGTCTATTAGTTCTCGAAATATATATATATATATATATATATATATATATATATATATAAGTTAATGGTGATTTTCATGTAAGATTTGTTATTCAAAATAGCAAAGATAGATTTTCAAAAAATCGCTACTGTGTCATTTTCTTGAAGATTATTAAGAAATTTTTTCACACAATCAGAAAATGTATATTTTAAATTAAAACAATATTGGAACATCGTTGGTCATTTTGAAATCCACTGATATATCTGTTTTTAACATGTGCATATCAAATTTAGGCCTACATTTTCTAATCCTTACAAAATTATATTTAAAATTCTTAAATAAATGCTAACTCTACGGTTACTTTTTTTTGGTGAAAATACAAAATTAATTTTTTTGTCAACTTTTAGAAGATAAAAAAGAAGATTAAAACAATATTTAATTACAAACGTACCTATTTGATCGGTTCTCCGCCATTTATGTTTAGCCCTAGTTTATGCGCTGAATGATAGCAAGTGGTAAACCTACAGACGCTAAATATGTTAATTTAACACATTTTTGAAGGATAGAAACTTTTCATTTTTGTTACCAAACAACAGTTAAAAATATCGTTTACGTTTAAATATGTAACACTAGAAAGGAAACTAATCCATATACCTTAAAAATGTCAACTTTGCGTACTGTATGACTCCATTTCGTGTTTAAAACCGGGATGTGTAGTGTAATAACTTAGAGATACCTATAGTACTTAGAAATACAGTAAGGCGCTTCAGTCTTTTATTTAAGAAGTAGAACTCGCTTAGCTTAATTAAAGAGAGATATATTATTAAAATGTAAAGTTGATTTGGATAGGTTTTGTTCTTAAAGGCTTATGTCCAATGCCTTTTTTATTATTAGGATGGATTACAGGGGGCGGAGGATAAAATTTGTAACTCATATTTATCAAATTTTAAAAACCATTTTTTCAGAACTGCAGTAATTCTCAGAATTTGGTCATAGTGCAAATTTTTATTTTATTTGGGAACTTTGCGCCTGCAAGCAGCGGCGTCGGCAACATATACACATGGTACAACACACTTGACGGCACTGTAGTCTCGATGTTAATACACAGTACGGGAACCATCTTATTATACAGGTCGATCTCTAACTTATAACACGGTTCCTTTCTTAGCAAATGCGAACCGCGATGTTAATAAACCTCTAAGTTATTACACCGTCTCCTTAAAACACAAATTTAATTTATTATTAATTATTTCAACTTCTGATCTTATGATAAGGTTTCTTAAATCAGGATATACCTGGTTTTTATCCGCTTAAAATTATGAAGGTTTTTTATTGCATAAAAACCAAAATACATTATAAAATTTGTATTATTCTACGTGTTATGTATAAATAACCTTACTTTACAGCTGTATAGGCCATAGGAAATATTGTCTTTTCTCTCTAATTTTTAAATTTACATCTTTTTTTTAGAACAATACCCTTTTTTGGCTCGTATCTTGTTACTAAGACCCGGTTCTACAATATCACGATAAATTTAACTTCCAGCTAAACCTGTTCTCCAATAAATGAAAGCAAGGTGTTCTACAAACTCCCGATGGCCCTTGTCGGGACAATAAATTCGCTATTCTACTGATAAAATTACCGGCTAATTGAAGCAGTTGTCCGATAGATAAAAGTGATCGAATCGTTTAGTTAGAATATGTATTGTGCATGCTAAATTGTTAGCTGACCTCGTTTATAAAGATTTTTGACACTTTTGTTGAAGAAATAATTCAGTTGTATGCGTATACCAGAAACGATAAAGTATTTAGAGACAGGATTTGTCATTTTGATTTTTGAAATGAAACACATTTTTCGGTCGTTTTTAGGTTAAAGAGAACAGTCAGATTTTTGTAGCCGAGCAAGCAAAACGTAATAGCCTACATGATTTTTATTTTTGGTTGAGTAACAGAAATTTTGTTTATGGTATTCAGATTGTGTTAGAATGTGAACAAGAAGATACATTTTTAATAAAGGTATACTATAAATTGTTACTGTCTTATTTTTCTGTTGTGTTATCTGTTGGCAAGATTTGCGCCTTTATCCTTGAACCTATGCTTATACTTGTTTTTAATTGCTAAATGCGATAAAGAAGCTTTATCAGAAATACAGAATATGTTTTTTATTGTCACATTCAATAACGGCATTATTGTACAACATACAGAATACACTACTGTGTTTGAAGTGTTGTAATAATTAACTGATATCTTACCGAAGGTCAGGCCGATTCGAAAGTTATCGGTTTGTAATTAGGCTAGGTATTTTACAAACGATAGGTTTTACAGTGTTACCAGAATGCACAATGCCGGTTTTAAAGCCTTTTGGACAGGTCGGGCAAAATTTACTGTGGCGTCTATATAAGGGACGTTTTTTTAAGATATCTAATAAAAATGGGTACACATATACTTTTAAAATAAATTTGAAAATCATTTATTGATTATAATGATAGTGATTATTATTGTTAAAATAACATTTATTTAAATATACAAATAGTATTAGAATTATCTGTAAAATCAATATAGCAGCTTGTTTTTTCCTTTTTTTAAATCATTGAAAATTCACTTTTCTAGACTTTTTGGTAGCAAAATCTTTTATTAATATAGAAAAATCTAGATTTTCCGCAATGTCTTGCTGAATTGATAATATAGCTAAGGAAGTAAGCCTATCCTGTAACATTGTGCTTCTTAAATATGTTTTAATTAATTTTAGTTTCGAGAAGCTACGTTCTCCACTAGCAACTGTCACGGGTATGGTAAGTATGCGTCATGCAATCCATTTGGATATAATCCTTGCAAAGAAGTTCTAAATGAAATTTAATACACGTAGAGGTGTAGGCCTACTTTTTTGAGAATTCCATTCATTTTAAGATTATTTAAGAAACTGTATTTTTATTGATAACTTTAAAAATCTAGACAGAGGCGCCCTAGGGCCCCCTCGCAAAGGCCGGCACTGAAAATGCACATACCAAAATGCGAGTCAACACAAAAAAAACATTCAATTTTAAGGCCTATTTATCAGTTTTTTTTTAGACAACCAGCACTATAAGTGACCCTATCCCCTTTGTTTAATGTCAGTCTGTCTATGATTTTTTAATGTTTATTCCACAGTCTTCATGCTAATACTCAGACCCAGGACGCGCGCGCGTGTGTGTGTGTGTGTGTGTGTTTGCGATGCCAAAAAAGGTGAAAAAATCTTTTATAGCCTACCTGGGGTAGGGTATGCATTACCCCAGAGTGTGGGACTCAAATTAAGTTCAAACTTAAGTTAAGAAAGTTAAGATATATTGTTACCCACTAAAAAAACCACCAAAAGCATTCCTCTTCTGTAAACC
The DNA here is from genome assembly GCA_022606455.1 of Callitettix versicolor. Lineage (NCBI taxonomy): Eukaryota > Metazoa > Arthropoda > Insecta > Hemiptera > Cercopidae > Callitettix > Callitettix versicolor. The sequence goes on along the minus strand of CM040186.1, from coordinate 38,771,560 downwards.
TCCCCACGGAACCGCCGCCAGGGATTACTTCGTGGGAAGGTGAACTGGCTGACCGCCTACTCTTCTACATCGTTGGCTCTCCTTTCTCGATCCTCAGCCCTCAACCTCTTCATGACCACTGCAGCGAATCCCGCAATGGCTCTCCAGTTGACCTCTGAAGCCGTCATAGTCGCAACCAGACTCCGGTGCAATGATGCCTCGCAGATATATTTGCAGCCTCATCCTTCTTCGTCGAATCTCCGACATCGGAAAAACACATGCTCCGCATCTTCCTCCACTGCTGGAAGACAGAGGGGTCAAGCCGAGTCTGTTTCCAGCTTGAAACAGAACAAGTAAGCTCGGAAGCAACCAAGCCCAGTGAGATAGAAATCTACCTCCCCATGATTCCTGTTGCACCAATCCTGGATGTTACCTATGAGTTGGTATGTCCATCGTCCATTTGTTGATTCGTCCCACTATCGCTGCCATGTCTCCAAGGTCCGATTTCGCTCCTCTGTATTTGCTGTATCGCTGCTCTGTATGACTATACCGCGGCTCAGCATTTCGCTTGCACCAGTAGAGCCTCGCTCTTTCATCAGCCATCAGCTCCATTGGTGGTACGCCCGCCACTACGCATGCAGCGTCGTAGGAAACTGTTAGGTAACCACTCACGACACGCATCAACGCACGCCGGTGCACCGCATTAATCTTGCACGCATAGCTTGCGACCATCATAGCCTGGCTC